>JAVJIX010000147.1:2352500-2523869 GCA_036785185.1 Paratrypauchen microcephalus | reverse complement strand
TTTGGAACATGTAACTTTAATAATAAAAGATAAAAAATAAAAAAAAATAAAAGTTTAATACTATACAGTGAAACATTACAAAGCAATAACATCTTCACGGAGAAAAGCATTTGACACATCCTCCACCAGAAAAATTACACAGTGCACTTAATTGTCAGATTGCAGATTTGTTGACCTGGTTTATGGTTCATATCTCTGTAATGACTGGGTCTGTCCACATGAAACAAAAACTGGCACAAAGAAATGACTGTTGCCAGCTGAAAGAATATGGCAAGTCTGTGGAGCCAATCTCTAACAAATAAAGATAAAGTTCAGTATTTGTGGATTTCCAATTTTGATATATATATTTTTTTCAAAACAGTGAATCTCTCATAGAGTTATATAGGCCCATGTCCTCCATCTGAAACTGTGACAAATTCAAATTCTAGAACATGAATGCAACCCGTTATACTTGTAATTGCAGCTGGGGGTAGGTAAGCTTAATGACATACTGTGAGGCTTTCTAACCCAAGCAACAACATCTCCATGGAAACCAGCGGGTGTCATCCCATCAGCGACATAATATATTTTTAAGTAAATCAAACAGATCATTTTACAAGCTCATTTCAGGAACATTGCCCTATGAAATTTTACTTTGTCTCCATAACTTAATACGGACCTGTCCCAAACGCTTTGTGTTAATCTTTACTGCAAATCATGAAACGTCATAAATTAAACCACCTTAACTGTCTCATGTCTCCTGGTCATGGAAGCACTATCTCTCGTCTCTCTTCCCCTCCCCAGCTGAGAGGGCACCCTTTACCCCTCCCCATACCCCTCCACCTCTCCCCCTCGAGCCGTCTCACTCTGGGGGTAGAAAGAAGCCCGGAGCCCTCATTATCTCCTCCTATATTCCCCCTGTCACTCCACCGAATCTAACCTCCCACCCCCACCTCTCCTACTCCCCTGCTTTATCTTCCCTTAGCGTAGTTAAGACGTCAAGGTTTCGAAACATTGTCACATCAAAACCGAACATGCACATGCGGTATATTTGCATATATTTCTCATTTTGGTTCTTTACTCTGAGCGGGCTTGCATCTCCACAAACCTGTCTTCCTCTTGCTTGTCTCCATGGAAATGTTATTCCTTTGGCTATAATCTTCCGCAGCGTGGCACAAAAGTTCTCCATGCTAGTGGTGTAGTCCTTTAGTTCGATTGATCGGTTGATGGTTTGTCATCATGGGGACGACTATGGGACAACAGCAGAAAGGGGAAATGAGTGAGTTAGCTGAAGATTTGATATCCTCCTGGGACCCGAAGAAAAAAGCGTATCTAAATTATTATTATTATTTTAATTTTCTATTTGGAGGTAAATGAACACCTTAGCATTTATATTTTGTTAATTTTATTTTTATTCATAATGTTGTAACATGTCCTCTGTAACGGACTGTAATACAGTGGTACCTCACCTTACGAAAAATCCAAGTTACGAAACGCCTTCACGTCAAATTTTGGTCTCTAGATACGAAAGAAAATTCAAGTTACGAAACGCGAAATCTCAAAAATTCAACTAATGCGCGCTCAGATGCACACCCCAAAACGTAAATACACTTTATCAACACACACGGGGTTAGGTTCCAGAGGTGGCCCGTGGTGGGAGAGGTCCACGAGGTAGGACAACTTTGTATTTTGCAATTGTTCTACATGTTTTAGGGCTGTAAATGCCTCACCACACACATTCTACGCTTTTCTCAGACTGGAGTTGGGCTTTTCTCGCATTTCTCTCTCGTTTGAATACTCGAACTTTCATAGATTTTCAATGGAATGTGTTGATAGTGAAGCGTGGGGGTAGACACTGCTCAATATAGCGCCGAATGTGCGAGGGGAGCAGAGACACAGGATTACTATCAACAGCACATCATCAGTAGGGTACAACTCACCTGTCTCACGACGGTCTAAACCCAGCTCACGTTCCCTATTAGTGAGTGAACAATCCAATGCTTGGTGAATTCTGCTTCACAATGATAGGAAGAGCCGACATCGAAGGATCAAAAAGCGACGTCGACACGGCGCGGGATGGAGCCGCGGCGCCCGTGCCTCCCCCTCGGGGCTGCGGGCCGAGCACGGGGTGATTTAAGTTAGTTCTGGTCTAGACCTGGAAGTCACATAGAAGCAGAGCCCGCCCCGAGCGAGACCCTGCGGTCTTGCCCGCCGATAGAGCACCTTTCTTGGCCTGTTAGCTCACAGTGTCAGCCCCCCGGCTCTGGAGGTCAGATAGAACCAGGGCCCACCCCGCCCCGCTCTTATTCCCGCTGAAAGAGCGTCTTTCTCGGCCTCTTAGCTCTAGCGCGGAACGCGCAAGGAGCGCGGAGACACGAGCAACACGCTCCTCCAACGGCACTGCCATGTCCCGGGATAATCCTGGTTTAGTCCAGGTCCAGTCCAGGTTTAGACCTGGTTTAGTTCTGGTCTAGACCTGGTTTATTCCAATCAGGACGCAGAACACAAATGTTACACTATAAAAAAAGTTACACTATAAAAAAAAAAACCTTGGAACGGATCAGGCCTTTTCCATTGAAATAGCTACTCAACTTACGAATTTTTCACGTTACGAAACCACTTCTGGAACAAATTAATTTCGTAAGGTGAGGTACCACTGTAGTGTTAAATCCATGTGAAGTTAACAGCCTAACAAAAACTTTTTTTTTGTTTTGCTTTGATGAACAACATCTCTGACATGCTTCTACAAACACCTCAAAAGGTTTTTAGATTCCCTTTTAATTTCTTATTTATTTATTTACTTATTTATGTATTTATGTATTTTTATGTATTATTTTTTGTTTTATTTATTTATTTATAATTCTTTATTTTATTATTATTTTTTATTATTATTTTATTTTTATAATCATAGTGCAGCCACAAACTAGAGTCTATCTTAAATCACTTAAAAGATTAGTTAACTTCATGTCCACTATAAAGGACACAAATGAATGCGCCGGGTCTCAGGAGGATATAGTAAAAATTAAATCTCATAATTCACAAATTGAACCTGGCTTTATATATATATTTTTTTCCTACTACCTACCTCCTACCTACTCCATGGAGAATGTTCCAAAGTATGGTTTTAACTTTCTGTTTCCGTGGAATCCTGCAGATGATGTGTCACCTCGAGAAAGTTACAAACAAAAACAGTGAAGACCCAAAAGACAAACAACTCAAAAGCAAAGAAAAAAACTATGCTTCTGCTCCACCATAGCCCCTCCCCGTCACTCAACCTTCCCAGCATCCTCTCTTTCACAGTAAATCAGTCTAACACAGGGCATCAGTCCAACTTAGCACTCGAAAAGCAGGTTTATTTAGAAAGGGCCTTGTCTTTGTCCCCAAACAGACTGTGCTTGGGTCACATAGTAACCCGCCCTGTATGTAGTCCAGTACTTTAGTCCATATCGAAGAAAACAAAGGCCGGTCCCATAGAGTAGTAGTCCCCAACCACCGGGCCACAGACCGGTACCAGTCTGTGGGCCATTTGGTACACCCCCCCTTCATTTTGAGTGGTTCGACCGTGTTCCGAAAAGAGAGCATAATGAAGTTGGCTACCATCATGTTAGGGACCGTCAACAAATGATCTTCACATTACTGGAGGGAGTCACTGCTACGATGGAGCAGGGGGACGAAATAATGTCAGTAATGTGTAGATCATTTGTTGACGGTCCCTAACACAGACTGTAGCCGCAGAACGAAGGAGCTGTGTGAGCAGTTTTTGCCTATAAATCGATAGTTAGTATTACTTGCTATCGTTTTATTAGATAGACATTAACAAGTAGCACTCTCGTTAACCTTGGTCGCGTTATTTAGGCAAAATGCTTCTTTGGATGTTAATGCGGGAATGTTAAACCCCGAATATCAAGCGAACGTCAGACATCGAGCCAACTTCATTTACATAGAGGCGAAAAAATCGGATTTGGGTCACTCCAGGCTGCAGTGTGAGCGTACGTTAATATTAAACCCACATGCCAACAAAATGAGGAAAAAACAGACGTCTTTGGAAAATTTCTTTGCAAAGGGGAAAAGGCCCAGTGAGGAGACAGAAGTCAAAAGCCAATGACCACTAAGAGAAAGAAAGCTGGATTTAACAGACAATACCAGGAGACCTACTTAAAATATGGACTTATCGCAACAGGTGATTCCATGATTACATACAAGTACACAGTGGATTCACCGTTATTATTATATTTATAACATGCCACAGTTCTTGTGTTCTTTTGGGGGACATTTTGGGGGACATTAACCGGTCCGTGGCGCAAAAAAGGTTGGGGACCACTGCCATAGAGCATGTATCACCTTTTGACACTTCTAATACACATTTACATATCCTTCTTGGGGTTGCCAGGCATGTCCTATCCCTGGGTATATTTAAAACAGAGGGATATCAGTCTGGACATGGAACACGACTGTCCAATCAGATTTGTTTATTTCAGTGACACATGCGAAACAAAGAAGCTCATTGGTCACCCGTTCATTGATTCAGTCGAAATCTGCCATGTTTTCCAGTTCCCTTGTGATATTTTCCCCCTTTTTTATATTAGCAGCCATATGGAAACAATATGGAATACGGAAAGAGCGGCAGAGTTGGCAACAGTAACTCAGTGGGTAGACGGTTGATTTGAAGGTTGGTGGTTCGAATCCTGCTCTTAAAGGAAAAGTAGCGTTTTTTTACAATTTGAGCCTTATTTCGGTAATAAAACAAGTTGTTTTACTCACCCATAGCACTTTGGTGTAATTTGGAGCACTTCCAGAGATGTTTTAGATTTGCGGTTAGCCTAGCGCAACTTCTAGCCATAGCTCGGGGCATATAATATATTCCCCGAGCATGTAATATGCCCCGTGCAGGCTCCAAATAACACAAACTTTAGCACTTTTCAAATCATAGAAGCCCGATGTCTTAATCTACGATTTCGTTTGAAGCAAAAGTGGCCTGTAATCCAAGATTTATCCATAGATTACAGCTTTGCGTTTCATGTCTGGGTCCCGGGAGCTGAGAGCACAGTCCGCACACGCGCACTGGCGTCCTCATCTACTCGAAACTATGGCTAAATCTCGGATTACAGGCCACTTTTGACCAAACGAAATCGTAGACTAAGACATCGGGCTTCTATGATTTGAAAAGTGCTAAAGTTTGTGTTATTTGGAGACCGCAAAGTAATGCCCCGAGCACTCAAATGAACGGATACGCTACAACATAACTTCTACGAAACTGCTCAAAATGACACCAAACTGCTATGGGTGAGTAAAACTACTTGTTTTATTGCCGAAAGAAGGCTCAGATTGTACAAAAAAACGTTACTTTTCCTTTAACATATGTCGTAAAGCGGTTTGAGTGCCTCACCATTTAAAAATCTAACCTTTTAACATTGTTCTGATACGAACCACCTGTAAATCACACCCATATGAACTCTGGGAGAATCACTCGTGTCCAGACTCACGTCTTCGTAAAGTACTGGAGAATTGTGTATTCCGAACCCGAGCAATTCACGTGGTATATCAAAAACAATTACCCCAGGCTTACAGGTCCCCCAGCTTATCTTTATTGAACCAGGTCCATCCATCACGTCAGAATTTGTTGATTTGAAAATAGGCGTATACGGCCAGATGTTTACGAGACTGGGTTCATTTAGCCTCGAAAGGTTATCGCGGATTTCCACGGCGACGGTAAAGGATACGGCGGTAAATGCGACGTTGGAACGCATCAGGCCATGTGCTTGTCAGATCACAGCAAATGGGGCAAAACGGAGCGAAAGGCGCAGACACTCGAGGCTCCCCAGATGCTGAGGGCTAATGAAAGGGAAGAGGAGAGGAGGAGGAGAGAAAAGCAGGTGGTACGGTGTCAAATTGGAGGGAGATTTGGGGTTCAGATGTGCAGCGTCTGTGGGGTAAGCTGCTTGTCAAGAAACGGGGAGATCATACTTAAAAGCAGTTGATTTGCAAGTGGAAAATTCAAGTTGGGATTTGAAAGATGGAATCATTTGAGTTACAGTTTCAAGGTTGAGTAAAAACACCTTTACAGGACTCTATTACAGTAATGATATTGCCTATGCGATTTGAATGGTATTATTATTGGATGAGAATCATAAGGAGGAAACTTACAGGGACAGACAATTTTAGCCACATGGAAACAACTGCCTGAGACTATTCCTTCTGTCATCGTTCAACATCATAGTTTTGAAACATGTCATATGGGGGTACAGTTCCTTTATAGAAGACCTACTGTGCTTATAGCTGCATAGAGTTATGATCTGAGACACGCGTGGGTCATTATGTTATAATTTGCACATTTTAAAACACAATGTTCATCTAAAACGACTTAATAAAAGAAATGCGTCCGCTCACTTAAGGGGATAGTGCATTTTGTTTTGTTTTTTTAATGTTAATCTGTATGGGTTTCCTTCTAAAAGTTACGTGTGTTGACACCGGTTTACCTCTGACAGTCTCAGCTGATCCCGGTTCGGCTCGCTTTCTGGAGCCCACGTAAGTAGGTCCGGTCACTTCCCTGGAACATTGCCTGGAAGAATCCATGACTCATCACTGTACCAGCGGCGAGTCTGGTAATGCTTGGTCCAGAATGCGCTGCCGGTGCGCGTAGACAGACAGCTAAGTGAACCAATCAGAGAACAGTTAACGGACAGCGACGTGAACCAATCAAACAAAAGAAAAGAAAGGCCTCTAGAGCTGTCAGCTGCTGTGGTTTTAAGGAATCGATGTGTTTTAGGTCATTTAAGACCAATTTTACAGCTGAATGGAAGGGACGTTCTGTTCTCCGATGCGCCATCTTGATTCAAAACTGAGGAGGAACTTCCGCTGCCTAAGAGTGACGTTGCGGGCAAAGGCGAGTGCACTGACGTCACCATCTTTGAACGAATCAGAATCGCGGAGTCCGTTGTTAACCGGAGGAGCGAGGGTGGAGCGAGGGTGTCCAAATGGTATCTCGCTGTATAGCAAATACAGAGAGATATCATTTGGCTGGCCAGGTAACTGGAACATGAAATAAAGCTTGTTTTTCTTTTCAGAACAAAACATTTGTTAGAAAGGTGATATATTTGCGTCCGAAACAGTTGTCCACGAAACATCCAGCAGCGTATTTCGCATTCGCATATTGTCTCTCTCCACTCGTATCACTACGACTATGTTAACTCTATCAGCCTGTTCACTTCATTTCACTGTAAACTTCAGCGTAGACATCTGCTGAAGGTGAACAGGCTGATAGAGTTAACATGGGCGTAGTGATACAAGTGGAGAGAGACAATACGCGAATGTGAAATACACTGCTGGATGTTTCATGGACAACTGTTTCGGACGCAAATATATCACCTTTCTAACAAATGTTTTGTTTTGAGAAGAAAAACAAGCTTAATTTCATATTCCAGGGAAGTTACCGGACCTACTTACGTGAGCTCCAGAAAGCGAGCCGAACCGGGATCAGCTGAGAGTGTCAGAGGTAAACCGGTGTCAACACACGTAACTTTTAGAAGGAAACCCATACAGATTAACATTTAAAAAAAACGCACTATCCCTTTAATCTCTGAAAACTGAAAGCTGCACATCCTTTGTTTGAATTTGTACCAAAATGATGAATCCTACAGTATGTGCATCACAGATTAAGAAAATAAAATTAGAAAATGAAGTAGGTACAGTGCAACAGATGTGCACTGTGGCGGTGTGGATCGGCAAAATGGCACCTTCGCTGGGAATAACGGACTGCACAGCATGCGCCCCTTTCACTACTTTTAATTATACAGAATACTTATGGCCACCGGACCAGAGCTGCACCACCACTTGCAGTCTGAGCCCGGGGTCACATGGTTAAAAGATGTGAAAAGATGATTTTGCAGAATAGGTCTGATTTAATGGTTCAAATGAACACCTTCACTGCACTGGCCTGCAATCATGATCACACTGTATAGAGCCTCATTCACAGAGACATTCACACACAGCTACATTTAGCTTATGTGGCCCTGGCACCTGGGTGAAAAAAGTCCACTAACTCTGAGAAATAATAAAAGGAGAAATTCAATTTGCCAACTGGACAAAGTTTATTTAGTCGAAAACGTTTGAGAATTCTCCAACCTAAATCAAAACAAACAAAGAAACAATAGGGCTAGCCAGGTCAGGGCCAGAGGTGTGAAAACAGCAATTAGTTTTGTTTTGTTTTTTTAATTTAAACCTTTATTTAACCAGGGAAATCCCATTGAGATTAAAAAAACCTCTTTTTCAAGGGAGCCCTGACCTAGAGGCAGCAAAAAAGACAATTAAAACACAATTAAAATGACATATAAATTAGTTAAAATTACATATAAATTAGTTAAAACAGGTACAATTTATGGAGGCTGTCTCAAGAGCTCTCAGTCTGGATTTAAAGTCATTCAACGAATGACTGGGTATGCTAAAATAGACGCCAGAGAAATTGGAAAAACAAAAGACAGAAACTCAAACAAATAGGTGAGATAGTGTCAGAATAATTTCAGTATAGTTAGCTCCTCCCTGTAGCTAGATATAAGCAGTGTCCTTCAGCACTTTAACCAGAACTGACGAAGCAACTTGGATGAGCAGCGAAACGTTTGACTAAATAAAGTTTGTCCAGTTGACAAATTGAATTTCTCCTTTTATCATGGATTCTACCTGGACGACTGAGGGATTCTTCACGTAACTCTGATAAACTTGATTTCCGTCATAAATAAAGATCAGATTGGACATGTACAATACAAGTATTTATGGACTATTTATAATCATACAAATTTTGTCAAGGATTTTTCTGTTTTTTGTTGAGACGTGGAAGTTACCTCTCTTTTAGCAGCTCGAGCTAAAATAAGCAACTAACGCTTACAACTTTCTGTCAACGGTTTATTGAATTGCGGTTTATTTAGAATCAGGATTTCCTGCGCCACAAACCAGCACTCGCTTCATTCAGTTGTGTCGTGTCCAGTTTAAGACCTGTCACTCTCTACTCTTATTTTTCTCACTCTCCCAATGCATTGTGGTCTAGAGTGAGCACTGGACACTGCCTTTCAGGGTGCATTCTCGGTAATTTTGAGTGCTATTTTTTCACCAACTGGACATTCGGACACCACTAAAAATGGCGTGACCCCTAAATGGTGCCTTAAAGGAGAATTAACGTTTTTTACAATCTGAGCCTTATTTTGGTAATAAAACAAGTTGTTTTACTCACCCATAGCACTTTGGTGTCATATGGAGCACTTCCGGAGATGTTTTAGATTTGCGATCTCCGTAATGTGAGTTCTTGGGGCATATATTTGCGGTCTCCAAATAACACAAACTTTAGCACTTTTCAAATCATAGAAGCTCGATGTCTTATCCTACGATTTTGTGTGGTCAAAAGTGGCCTGTAATCCGAGATTTATCCATAGTTTCGAGTAGATGAGGACGCCAGTGCGCATGTGCGGAGTCACAGCTTATTTCGTTCTCAGCTCCTGGGACCCAAACATGAAACGCAAAGCTGTAAATTATGGATAAATCTCGGATTACAGGCCACTTTTGACTCAAACGAAAGTGTAGACTAAGGGTGTTTTCACATATAGTCCCCTTTAAGCGAACCGAACTCAGTCCCCTAAAAGTGCACCAACAAGGGGACCATGAGAACACAAACTCAGTTCTGTTTGTGTTCACATTGTGAAAGAGGACCGAGTTCTCTTTCTGGTCCACTTAAGCTCTGATGGAGCCTCAGTCCTCTTTCTGTTCACACTGTAGCTTCTCTAGAGCTCTGAGACCTTCACTCCTTGGCATTCTCTGTGACGGCCATCCCTCTTAATCATGGCCCCAGTTCAGAGAAAACCCACAAAATAGAACCGGGGTCCTATTCCATTATTCCTAGCTGCAGTATTCAGGCGACCGTGCCTGCTTTGAACACTCTAATTTTTTCAAAGTAAACGCTTCGGACCCCGCGGGACACTCAGCCAAGAGCATCGAGGGGGCGCCAAGAGCCAGGGGCTGGGACAGACGGGGGCCCGCCTCGCGGCGGACCATCAGCTCAGACCCGAGATCCAACTACGAACTTTTTAACTGCAGCAACTTTAATATACGCTATTGGAGCTGGAATTACCGCGGCTGCTGGCACCAGACTTGCCCTCCAATGGATCCTCGTTAAAGGATTTAAAGTGTACTCATTCCAATTACAGGGCCTCGAAAGAGTCCTGTATTGTTATTTTTCGTGACTACCTCCCCGTGTCGCTGTCTACGGGAAGCTTAGAAGGTAATAAAACTGCACAAAAGGCTAAGTGAACCCGGAGCGTTATGTGTACACACTGCGCAGGTTAGGTGAACCGTACCGCGGACCTTTTAGCGAACCGTACTGAGACCACCTCCCGAGATGGTCTCAGTTCGGTTCGTTTTAAAGGGGTCTGAGTGCGCTTAGAGTGTTCACATATAAACCTATAATGCTCAGTTAGCAATCTGAGTTCGCTTTAAACGCTGAAAGGGACCAAGTGTGAAAACACCCTAAGACATTGAGCTTCTATGATTTGAAAAGTGCTAAAGTTTGTGTTATTTGGAGAGAGAACTCACGTTACGGATATCGCTAATCTAAAACATGTCTGGAAGTGCTCCATATGACCAAAGTGCTATGGGTGAGGAAAACAACTTGTTTTATTACCGAAATAAGGCTCAGATTGTTAAAAAAAAAAAAAAAAAAAGTTAATTCTCCTTTTAATAGGAAATATAGGATTTTTTCTTTTTTTTTTTCCTTTTTATCAATATTTGGGCCTTTTTATGATGAATTGTTGCACTGAATTCTTTGATAATCCAATTCTTTATCTTGTCACATGTATATCATAAATAGTTTTTAGTGTTCTGAGAGTCCCCTCAGTCCCCCTTTAGAGCGCTATCACAACACAATTAGTATGAATTCCACAAATAAAACTCCTTTTTTTTCTATATTTAGAGAGAAAAACCATAAGGAGGGTTTGACAAGGGCCTGGGATAAATCGCTAAATGACTCAAACATGCATGGATGACATCTAAAACCTCTTCAGACGGGTTTTTTACGAGATTTTTAATGCCTGTTGACATGACACGTCTTGACTCGAACGTGCCGTATGCCCCTCACTATTACAAACTGAACCTGGTTGGTAGCACATGTCTCACCATCTGTCTTTTACGAGCCCCACTAACTTTCATGCCCCCCCTGTCACAACTCTTACAACCCTCTCAAATGTTCACACTACCTGCTACTCATATACTGGGTTTTAACTTTTCATGTCCCGGTAAATATTCCAAAACACTGAATTTGAAATGATTCTTGTCAATGTTTATAATAGTCGCCACTGACAAATACAAACACTGTGAATCTTAGCCAACTGTGTTATGATTTCAAATGGAGGCAAATGTGTGAGATAAAATAGAAATAACCTAGTTCAGAGTGTAGAACATGGCAAAATGAAAAGTGAAAAGTGTAGCGTCTGTCAGGTTCTGCTTAGAGATCCCATGACATGGTACTTCTTGATGCTTTTATATGGCTTCTTAATGGTTCCCTAATACTGTAAATGAATCCTTCTTCAAAATCAACACTCAGTGCATGAGAAACAGAGATAAGATGAGAAAGAGTCATAATGTCACTCTGGAACACTCCATTATGGGCGTTGTTGCTTGAATGCAAATGAGGAGGACAGAGATGGCCTATAGTAGTGGGTGGGGGCGTGGCCAAACTCTCCACTCTTTCCTTTTCAGCTGACCCACTTCCATGTTTTTGCGCAGAGGGAGAGATGAGAAGCATTCCATTGAAAAATAAACACATTTCCACAGAAAATAAAATTAAACCACTGCTGTTTCAGATATCCACAGACTCAGATAAAGGACTTCCGACCCTAGAAACACTCGCAAGTTCCTCCAGGCAAATAAAAAAACGCATTTCGCATTGCGTAGCTCCTCCGCAGTCCAAACTCTCTGGGCGTGATTTACAGAGACGCCGAGTACAGACAGACGGGGGTGGAACTGCATTTGCATTTCTTTTTTCGAGCTGACGTCAATAAGTTTCCTTGTTCAAAATCGCCTGTTTGAGCTCTGATATTTTCTAACGCAGAAAAGGATCGCAAATGCTCAGTTTAACATTTCGCAACTTTTAACCATAGGGGGGGCCCTAAACAGGGTAGGGGAGCTCACATTAACCTTCAAAAACCTCAGAAAGTGAAAATTTCATGCCATGGGACCTTTAAGAGTCCTATACTATACTATACATTATGTGTGACTTGCCTCCATCTGGTCTTAAATGTTCATCTTAACCCACTCTACATGATCCTGGTGTTTACATTTCACTATTTTGTCTCTAAATCAAGATATGAACATACAGTAAATGGACTCTTGTGAGCTTTAAGCCATGTTATAATGTTGTTACCTCCTCAAAAACAAACCTGGAGTTGTGTTTTGTTTCATTAAAGTCACCCATATTGTCACACTCCCAAATGAAGCTCACCGAGGCTAGCAGTTATAGAGGCGAATTTGGAGCTATTAGGAACAGGAACTGATTTACGGACATAATAGCAAAATTTAAAACACTAGGATCATGTAGAGCGGGTTAAAGGAGAATTAACGTTTTTTTACAATCTGAGCCTTATTTCGGTAATAAAACAAGTTGTTTTACTCACCCATAGCACTTTGGTGTCATATGGAGCACTTCCAGAGATGTTTTAGATTTGCGATATCCGTAATGTGAGTTCTCGGGGCAAATGTTTGCGGTCTCCAAATAACACAAACTTGAGCACTTTTCAAATCATAGAAGCTCAATGTCTTAGTTTACACTTTCGTTTGAGTCAAAAGTGGCCTGTAATCCGAGATTTAGCCATAGTTTCGAGTAGATGAGGACGCCAGTGTGCATGTGCAGAGTCACATCTTATTTCGCTCTCAGCTCCCGGGACCCAAACATGAAACGCAAAGCTGTAAATTATGGCTAAATCTCGGATTACAGGCCACTTTTGACTCAAACGAAAGTGTAGACTAAGACATTGAGCTTCTATGATTTGAAAAGTGCGAAAGTTTGTGTTATTTGGAGACCGCTCGGGGCATATATTAGAGCTCGCGTTACGGAGATTGCTAATCTAAAACATCTCCGGAAGTGCTCCATATGACACCAAAGTGCTATGGGTGAGTAAAACAACTTGTTTTATTACCAAAATAAGGCTCAGATTGTAAAAAATGTTACTTCTCCTTTAATACGAACATTTTAAAACTAAAATGATGAGGCTCACTGCAACAGTTAGGGAGAGAGGGGTGATGATGTTTCACTACAAAGTAAACTGGAGCCAGAGTCGATGGAGCTTGAAGTGCGCTGTGGTCACTTCCTATTTGGAAAGCGGCGGCTTGGAGGTTAGCTATTTCCATTTATAGCCTATGAGCTAAACACTATGGGCAACGTCAAAGTCCTTTGGTCCATGTCTTTATTGAGTCCTTAAAGGGATATGCCACCCCCAGGTCAAACTTGGGCATCTCCCTACAGTCCAGAGACTAAAATAAGTGGTGGAAAGCGTTTTCCTGCTCACCCAGCCATTGTCCGAGCCTGTCGCCACTGACCGCCGCGGTATCTGCAGCTCCTCCGCGTTAGACTGGAGTCTAACGGCGCCAGAGAAAGATTTCGGCCAAAAGGAATTAATTTGCTCGATGCGTTTCCCAATTACTTTGTGTGTAGTGCGCATTCATATCGAGTGCAAATAAATGTGCAAATCAACACGGAGAGCTTGCCTTGGTCATTTTGGGTGGGAACTATTTTTCAGTGCGGAAAAACATAGCCGAAGCACACACCACGCTGCGCAACAGGGGAACTCCCTTCCTGGTGCGTAACAGGGATTCCCCTGGCAGCGTGCTGCGTGCTTCGGCTTTATTGTTCCGCACTGAAAAATAGTTCCCACCCAAAATGACCAAGTCAAGCTCTCCGTGTTGATTTGCACATTTATTTGCACTCGATATGAATGCGCACTACACAGAAAGTAATTGGGAAAAGCATCGAGCAAATTAATTCCTTTTGGCCGAAATCTTTCTCTGGCGCCGTTGCCTCCAGTCTAACGCGGAGTAGCTGCAGATACCGCGGCGGTCAGTGGCGACAGACTCGGACAATGGCTGGGTGAGCAGGAAAACACTTTTCATCACTTATTTTAGTCTCTGGACTGTGGGGAGATGCCCAAGTTTGACCTGGGGGTGGCATATCCCTTTAAAGAGCCATTTGGACCGTCTCCCACAGAAAAGAAAACAAAACAAAACACTGCTTTTTTTTTTAACCTGTATGTTATGGATAAAAGCCTTTTGTGTGTCGCATTTATGAAATGAATGAAATGCTACAGAGAACATGGAATTTTATTTATGCATGAAACAAAAACATTTTGAACTCCAAAAAAAAGACATTTGGTTGATGATTGGTTTCAAATGAAATAGTGACTATTATTTGAGTCTTCCTCATAGGAAATAAAAAATCCAAACTTAGCGAACCAAAAATGCCATCTGCTTCTGTGTTCTGTCATCGTTTTATTGCGTGTAAACCAGTCTCTTCAGCCGTGAACGCAAATGAATCTGCCCACGTAGCTTTGAACGTTGTGTTTTCTTCAGAAACGTTTCTTTTCTTGGATTTATCCATCATTTACCTACGAAGGCTCGAAAAGTTCAATAAATCATGCTGCTGGTATAAGTCCGGCCTGCCAAATATGTGCCGGGTGTTGCATATCTGCCACTGTGATGCGTATTTTGAGTGACAAGAATATCAAAAATTTTCATTTTAATGTTACAAGATTACCATTATCGTATTTTCCGCACTATAAGGCGCACCTAAAAGCCTTACATTTTCTCAAAAGCCGAGAGTGTGCCTTGTAATTCGATGCGCCTTATACCGTATATGGATCAATATTGGTTAATCATGGCTACCGTAGTCAGCCACTACTGTAGCTTCTATTCTATGCGCCTTATAAAAAAAAAAAGAATGAAAGGGAGTAGACCTTTTCCAGACATTAACATCGACAGTGACTATAAAACATTTCATCAATACATTCCATTTCAATCACAATTATTAATCAATTGTAAACAGAAAGCTTCATTTTTATGCGCAACAAATTTGTAGTTTTCTTTTTCATACATACACATTACATTGGATTTTATGTATTTTTTAAATTCCATTATTGTACTTGATACATTTAAAGGAGAATTAACGTTTTTTTTTTACAATCTGAGCCTTATTTCGGTAATAAAACAAGTTGTTTTACTCACCCATAGCACTTTGGTGTCATATGGAGCACTTCCAGAGATGTTTTAGATTAGCGATCTCCGTAATGTGAGTTCTCGGGGCATGTAACATATGCCCCGAGCGGTCTCCAAATAACACAAACTTTACCACTTTTCAAATCATAGAAGCTCAATGTCTTAGTCTACGCTTTCGTTTGAGTCAAAAGTGGCCTGTAATCCGAGATTTATTAATAATTTACAGCTTTGCGTTTCATGTTTGGGTCCCGAGAGCTGAGAGGGAAATAAGATGTGACTCCGCACCTGCGCACTGGCGTCCTCATCTACTCGATGGATAAATCTCGGATTACAGGCCACTTTTGACTCAAACGAAAGCGTAGACTAAGACATTGAGCTTCTATGATTTGAAAAGTGCTAAAGTTTGTGTTATTTGGAGTCCGCAAACATTTGCTCAAACTCACATTACGGATATCGCAAATCTAAAACATCTCCGGAAGTGCTCCATATGACACCAAAGTGCTATGGGTGAGTAAAACAACTTGTTTTATTACCGAAATAAGGCTCAGATTGTAAAAAACGTTAATTCTCCTTTAATAACAAACAAACTAAAATACGTGAAACGCATGAAACCACAGCGCACACTCACTCAGTTTCACAGTGAACATTATGACGTTGTTTAAAACTAGTTTAGCATGAAATGGACTCTTAAGTACATGTCCACCATACTTCCTCACATACTTAAAACACCAAGGTCACCCGTCACACCTCTTCAAACCCCTTTTCTTTTGTTTGTCTTCTCGTTTTCGGACGCTTGGATATGCACGGAGCTGACATGATTAGCAGCTCATATCCCGGTGATGGATGGGGTCCCTCTTCCATTATTAATATGGTAAAAGCAGCCGGTGCCAGGTAAGAGCTATGTCAGCATCCACAATATAACGCAATGTGCCCGCAGATAATGGCCAGCACTTACTTTTTATCTGTGATATGCGTGGGCTTTTCGGAAGAGGAAGTGGAGGAGCGCACGGGATGGACAAGATGGTTTTGCTAATTTTGCGTAATGCGGGTAGTGACCGGAATAAACAAAGTGAAAAAAGCGCAGTCGGAGTTAGTTTGATTTCATATATTTCATTTCATTTCCATATGCAGGTCTTATAGAGATGTCCACGGGGGGAAATATTGTTTTGGAGTCACTGAAGGAAATGGAGTACTTTGATTAAACGAAACTACGCGCAGTTCCATTAAACTGAACTGAACATTTATAAGAATAGGATTTTCACTTTCTGTCATGGTCTATCTATCATTTTGATGATCTCATTCTGTTAGAGGGGGCATTGTGCTTCTATGGGGTATTAACAGCTAACACATAACACATTTAGATCACAACGTTACCTTTTATTGTTTTGAAAATGCCATATTCTCCGAAATCAACATATTAACATGTTTTATACATTTTGTTTTTGATGCTTTGAGTTTAATTTCCCTTTGCTCTCCATGCTAAGTCGCTACCCCTTCAGAGCTAACCTGGGAAATCCCAGGCTGCTTTCCGATCTGAAAGACAGCCTGGCAACTATGGCAAGCGAGCTCTCCCGATTCTGGGAGCCAATCAGAGAGCGGGGAGGGGTGGCAAGACGGCAACGCGTGACGGTGACAAACGGAAGCTTGTAGTTTGAACTGACAACTGACATAATCGGCTATGGGCTACGTATACGCCAAATGATAGACATTCGTAACGCCCAATAAACGGCCGTTGGCGATCGTAAACCACACCTCCGCTACGAGATATTTCGAAGGTGGCTTCCAGACCATATATCACTTGTGATATGGTCAGGTCTAAACCAGGCAACTTCAGAGCGCTATTACGACACAATCAGCGTGAATCGTGCTAACTAATGGCAGATGGTAAAGGGTCACAATTTTATAGCGCATTTTTCCACATTCAAGGCACTCAAAGCGCTTTACGTCAAGGAACCGCTCACTCATTCATACACCAGTGTACACAAACAGTGGGGGAGAGCTTGGTTAAGTGTCTTGCCCAAGGACACAACAACAGCATTTATCTGCGGGAGATGGAATCACACCGTCAACCCGCGGGTCATTGGATCTGACCGCTCAACCAAAGATGTTTACGTTGAGAGCGGGATTCAACCCACCAACCTTCAGATCAGTCAACAAAAGTGCTACCAGCTGAGCTACTGCACACCGCATCAGGTTTGTGAACTTGTGTAGTTTTCTATCATGTTTTGGATGATAAAGGCTTGTGGGCAGAGCATTGGACAGAATCGTACAGCTAACCATAAGTAGGGTTTGAATAGGGCCCAGGAGAGATTGCTAAATTACTCAAACATGCATGGGTGACATCTTCAACCTCTTCAGGCATGTTTTTGATGGTAGAACAATGTTATAGTTATGTTATGATAGAAAGAAAAGGTACATATATATTTGGCATTATAACCCTTAATGTGTTCAAATTTTAGGATTAAAGGCTCGCTACCCAATTTCTTCTACAGTAATCCCTCGTTTATCGCGGGGGTTAGGTTCCAGAAATAACCTGCAATAAGAGAAATCCGCGAAATAGGACAACTTTATATTTTACAATTATTCTACATGTTTTAAGGCTGTAAATGCCTCACCACACACATTATACGCTTTTCTCAGACTGGAATTAACCTTTTCTCACATTTCTCTCTCGTTTAAACACTCAAATTTTCATAGATTTTCAACAAAATGTATTAATAGTGAAGCGTGGGGGCTCCGCCGGGAGCCCCGCCGGACGCCCGAGGGGAGCACCAACCCCTTGGAGAAGTGCGCGACACGTGCACCCCTCATCGTGGTCAAATCGGTGACAGAGCAGCACGACCGGCGTGAGGCCGTGCGTACACTGGGGCTGTGAGCACGAGATTGAACCGCGGCGCCCGGACCGCGTCCTCTCAGCCCGAGCCACAAACCAACCGCACGAAACCAGCAAAGAGCGGCACGTGGTGGTTTAATCCTGGTTTAGACCTGGTCTAGTCCCGGCTTAGTCCAGGTCTAGACCTGGTCCAGTCCTGGTTCAGTCCAGGACCAGTCCAGGTTTAGACCTGGTTTAGACCTGGTCTAGACCTGGTTTAGTTCTGGTCTAGACCTGGTTTATTCCTGGTTTAGTCCAGGACCAGTCCAGGGTTAGACGTGGTTTAGACCTGGTTTAGTTCTGGTCAAGACCTGGTTTAGTCCACGTTTAGTCCTGGTCTAGTACCGGTCTAGTCCCGGTCTGGTCCTGGTCTAGGTCCAGTCTGGTCCAGTCTGGTCCCGGTCCCCCGCGTCCCCCATCTATCAATCGGCAAAGGTCTACAGTCTCTTAGCCAATCAGGACGCAGAACACAATGTTACACTATAAAAAAATGTTACACTATTTAAAAAATTGAAAAATAAATAAATAAAAAAATCCGCGAAACAGCGAGGCCGCGAACAGTGAACCGCGATAGAGCGAGGGACCACTGTATTTTCAATTGTCAGAGAAATAACTTAAGTCTATGTGCTCTTTTTAGCACAAGGGGGTAGAGCCACAACAGAAGACCATCCAAAATGGAGAGTCTTACAACGGAGAGATATCTGGGGTTCTAATGTCCAAAAGTCAAATTTAGCTACTCCTTCTGTTTCAGAGGTGAATGAATTCAGTGAAATAAGCAGTATCTCACTCAAAACATGCACAATAGGTCAAATGCTGCAGCTAAGGTAGTCCTGACCAAGACGAGCTCAAGATCTGGAGATGGGGTGTACGGCAGAAGTTCACTGCAGCGGATGAAGGATCTTTAACCTGTCTGCTTTACTCCAGAAAGGTTCATAGAAAGTTTTAGTAATGGTTAGAAGAGTGGATGCTGACAAATCCCAGTGCATACCTTTTTATGGAAGATAGATATTTACCACTAAAAACTACAGAGGTTCTTAATGTACAACTGCCCCCAATCTTCATTCGATTTCCAACTTGCAAAATTATTATAGAATTCTCCAAAAAATCTGTCACAATTTTGCTGTAAAATGCCATAAAGGCCAAAGTCTCCATTCATTCTTTTTGATTCATCCCTTTTAGCATTCATTATTACAAGGTACACAATGTCTTTTTGTGAACATAATTATCTGAGAATATTTTTGTTTTATCCCCAAAAATCAGTGAAGAAAATTGTTACAAAATCAAATAAAATTCACTGAAATGATCTGTTTTTGGTGTTTGACTTAAATTTGAATGGCTGGGCTCATGAAAAATTAAGAATGTGTTTTTTGGGACCAAGAACAAAGAGATGTTTCCTATTGGATTTGGCTGCACATAAAGCATGCATTAAAACAACAGGACATGGCAACTAAATAATTCAATTGGACCAGCCATGTGGAGTTAAATGGATGTTAAGCAGCGCATGTGTCAAAGGAAATTTTGTCATTTGGTAACAATGTACAAAAGCGTCAATCATTGCTGAAAAAATAAAGGAAAAAAATACGTTTGTTGTATTTGTTGATTTTATTGGTCTATATGGGTGGAAACCTGTCCTCTGCATTTGACACATTTGTCTTTTCAACCAGCCCTGGTGGATAAGATATGAGGAACAGTGGATCCACCTTCAGACTTTGAGGTTTTTGCATACCTTTTGCTGTTTTAGTTGGCATGAATTGTTTTCTTTATCTTTTGTTTTCGATTCTTTAAGATTAAGATTAAGATTCTATATTATGCAAAAAGGATTCTTATGAGTTTTAAAGATCCCATGACATGGTACTTCTTGATGCTTTTATATGGCTCCTTAATGGTTCCCTAATACTGTAAATGAATCCTTCTTCAAAATCAACACTCAGTGCATGAGAAACAGAGATAAGATGAGAAAGAGTATTTTTTCTCCCTCAGAACAGGTCATAATGGGCGTTGTTGCTTGAATGCAAATGAGGAGAAAAGAGCTGGCCAATAGTAGAGGGTGGGGGCGTGGCCAAACGCTCTGCTCTCCACTGTAGCTCTCAGCTGATCCATTTCCGTGTTTTTGCACGGGGGGGAGAGATTTGAAGCGTTCCATTGAAAAATAAACACATTTCCACAGAAAATAAAATTAAACCACTGCTGTTCAAAGGTCCAGAGGCTCAGATAAAGGACTTCCGAGCCTAGAAACACTTGGACGTGCCTCCAGGCAAATAAAAAAACGCATTTCGCATTGCCTAGCGCATTCGCAGTCCAAACTCTCTGGGCGTGATTTACAGAGACGCTGAGTACAGACAGACGGGGGTGGAACTGCATTTGCATTTCTTTTTTCGATCTGACGTCAATAAGGTGCCTTGTTCAAAATCGCCCGTTTGAGCTCCGATTTTTTGTAACGCAGAAAAGGATCGCAAATGCTCAGTTTAGACATTTCACAACTTTTAACCATGGGGGGGGGGGCTAAACAGGGTAGGGGAGCTCACATTAACGTTCAAAAACCTCAGAAAGTGAAAATTTCATGCCATGGGACCTTTAAGCTATATTAGAATGCTCAAATTGTATTTTGTTTCATTCACACATGTTTGAGTAATCCTGCTTTATGTCTACTTCTCCAAAGCTCAGAACACTCTTTTCCACTGTGTAGAAAATGAGCCAGTTGACATTAATAATAATAATAATAATAATAATAATAATAATAATAATAATAATAATACCGTATTTTCTGTATTATAAGTCACTCCGGAGTATAAGTCGCACCACGCCGTATAAGTCTAAGTCTAAGTCTAAGTTTTGGGGAAATTTATTTGATAAAATCCAACACCAAGAACAGACATGTCATCTTGAAAGGCAATTTAAAATAAAAATAGAATAGAGAAGAACAGGCTGAATAAGTGTACGGTATGCTAACGTTACATGACGCATAAACAACGAACTGAGAACGTGCCTGGTATGTTAACGCAACATATTAAGAGTTATTCAGATAACTATAGCATAAAGAACATGCTAACAAGTTTACCAAACCATCAGTGTCACTCCAAATCACTAAATCCAATGAAATCTTCAGTCCACAGGCCTAGAGCGCCCTCTTGCGGTTTAGTGTGAAAATAACATGTGAAATTATATAATAAAGTCGCTCCAGAGTATAAGTCGCACCCCCAGTCAAACTATGAAAAAAACTGCGACTTATAATCCGAAAAATACGGTGGTGGTAATAATAATAATAATAATAATAATAATAATAATAATAATAATATGTTGGAGAAAGAAAGAGAGATTTCGACCCCAAGGAAAATGCACGTTTTGTTACAGCAACATTTGCAGTGCTCTTCTTTTTCATAGCACCTTTCAAGATGCCAAAAGTGCTTTACAGTGCATTATTCATTGAGTGACGATTGTCTACCCTGAGGCAGACTGACAGAAGTGAAGCATCCATCTGCACCATTGGCCTCTCCCACAACCAATTATGCACCAATTACACAACATTCATACTAAGCAATGTGGGTGAAGTGTCTTGCCTAAGGACCCAACAACAGTTCTTGCCCCTCACGCCTCACCTGGAATTCCCAGTGGTCTCCCATCCAAGTGGTAACCAGACCCGGCCCTGCTGAGCTGGTAAGGTATGACCAGTACTCGAGTTGAGGGGGGATGGGGGGGGGGGTGGCATCCCCCCTGTGGGAAAAAATAGTCAAAATCATCCCTCTTCTAAAACGGGCATCCCTTCTTCCATCCCTTATGGCATTTTATCAATCAGGCATGAAAATCCCTAAACTTTTGGCGAATTTCGCCGTTTTTAAGTCAAAATGGCCAGTGCGCTCCAGCTTCCAATCATGTTGCAGCATAATTACGCACCGATACACGCTCCCGCCAATCATGACGATTACCGCTGTTGTGTTTGCGCCTGTTCGCCGATCAGCTGTGAGCCTGATATTTACGCGGCATTTCTAAGAGAAGAAGATTCCTTAACTTGCTACGTTAATGCTACGTAAGAAGGAACTCTCGCCTCGGGACACGGGATACGTTCGGGATTATGTCCTTTTCTCCGGAGCTCCGGATTATTAAAGACAACACGGCAAACTGTTAGAATGGATCTGACCGCATTCTTATGGGTGAGTCATATTATCAGATTATTTCTGCATCTATTTCGGCACTAAACCAGGACTAAACCAAGACTAAACCAGGTCTAAACCAGGACTAAACCAAGACTAAACCAGATCTAAACCAGGACTAAACCAAGACTAAACCAGGTTTAAACCAGGAATAAACCAAGACTAAACCAGGTCTAAACCAGGACTAAACCAGGTCCAAACCAGGACTAAGCCAAGACTAAACCAGATCTAAACTGGGTCTAAACCAGGACTAAACCAGGACTAAACCGGGACTAAACCAAAACTAAACCAGGTCCAAACCAAGACTAAGCCAGGACTAAAACAGGTCTAAACCAGGTCTAAACCAGGTCTAAACCAGGACTAAACCAGGACTAAGCCAGGACTAAACCGGGACTAAACCAGGACTAAACCAAGACTAAACCAGGACTAAGGTGTGTGTGTGTGTGTGTGTGTACGTGTGTGATACCATATATCCTGTGTATTATTGAATTATTGAATGATTATATGGACTTTTTGTTATAAAAGCATTTCCATTTTAACAAAGTACCTTCTAATTCTGCCCTGCCCTGAAACACCACAGTGATGTCAGTGATGGGGGAGGGCTTAGCTTAATGCCCCCCCCCTCCCCCGTTGGTGAAAAATTTCACCATCCCCCCTGGTTTCATTTTACAACTCGACTACTGGGTATGACAAGAGTGTGCACTGACAATGAAGTATACAACTCTGAATATTTTTAATATTAAGGCCACATTTGTTGGTTTGTTTTTATCACGACCCATTTCATCCAGTGTTGTGTTGCTTTCCTGTTTAATCCTCCTTTCCAGTTTGATGGTGGTCAAAATGGAAACTCCATATACCTTCACTAAAATCATTTTGATCTTCGTTACAGCTATTGTTTTACCCTCATTCAAACTGCTTCACCCCTCAGTGCACTTGCTGAAATGAGAGTCTTGTATTGATAATCTCAAGTGTACAAAAGGTAAAATGAAAATATTCAAAAATAAATTAAGGTTGTTCTCTGGTGCTGATGAATAAAACAGTTGAATTGAGACTAAAAATAGCTGTTAACCTGAAAACAACCACTACATGACATTACAAGGTGGAACAGAGCATTTTGAGCTTTGGAGATGTAGACGGACTAATAATAAAAGGATTACTCAGACATGTGTGAATGAAACAAAACATAACTCCAGGTATGTTTGTGATGAGGAAACAACATTATATCATGAGTTAATTCTGCGTAATATATGACCTTTACCACAGATAGTCACCTAAACCTCCAGCAAGGATCAGAGAGGTGTCCCCGGGGCTGCACTGCTCCCGACAGGCGACCCAGCGGAATTGAAGGATGGGTCAAATATCTTCTAACCTTATTTCCATGTATTTCAAAGTGCCTGACTGTTGTAATCCTTGTAGCTTCTCTCTCAGTCCCTGTTTTCTCCACACCACAGCTCCACGTTCGCAAGTGTCTGTCAAACTCACGCCCGCTGTCACATCTCAGCCCATCCATTCTCAGAACGCAATATGAGACTGTCAGGAGGGGGAGTCATTGAAGAGACCATCAATATTCCCACATATAAAAGGGACGCGACTCAATAGAGGGAAAACCGGGAGTGGGAATGCAATGGGAACAAGGCACTGCAAAAAAAAAAAAAAAATAGATAGATAGATAAAATAACTAAATAAATAAATATGTAAAATGACGAGGATCCAGAATGTTTTTGTATGTAACTAGGCTCGAGCGCTAAAGCGTAGGGCCTATTGTTATTGTTCTGTTGTTTTTTTTGTTTTTTTTTATTATTATTATTATTATTTCCCTCCCCCCTTTTCAGGTTTCGGGTACTTCCCGAAAAAAAATGGCTTGACATCGCCCCCTGGAAAATCAAAATACATTGCACCTATGGCTATACCCGTGTTGCCATAGCAACAGGCCAAACATCTGTCCTCGCTAGTGGGACGCCCGGCAAAAACT
The DNA here is from genome assembly GCA_036785185.1 of Paratrypauchen microcephalus. Taxonomy (NCBI): domain Eukaryota; kingdom Metazoa; phylum Chordata; class Actinopteri; order Gobiiformes; family Gobiidae; genus Paratrypauchen; species Paratrypauchen microcephalus. Next base: position 2,499,661 of record JAVJIX010000147.1, on the reverse strand, counting down.
TTGTCGTAGCCAAACCAAATTTGGTACACAGATGCATCATGGGAATAGGAACAAAAAGTATATTACACCATTGCTAGGTGACCAATAGGAAGTCAGCCATATTGGATCGAGCACGTGACCTGGCGCCGAAGGCAAATTTTCCTGTCCTTGTATTTTTAACGAACTCCTCCTCGGGTTTTTGACCCAGACTCACCAGAATCGTGCTGGATCATCTAGACATGTGGGACATTAAAAGTTATTAAAAGTGTTTTAAAAGACTGAACGGTGTTTCCGTGGAAACGTCACAAATTTCAGGTTTGTTTTTGCAGCTCGCCGATTTCATTCAAACTTTAATCGAAAATAAACTTTAATTTAAAATAACAGAACAGTGCAGGAAAGGCTTACGAGTGACCCTCCTCTTAAAATAATTGAAATTAAAAGGCGAAACAAACAACTCCTCCCCAGCTCACCCCCAGACATTCAACACACACATGCAGATAACACAAACTCACACATGCATCCAGCATTCTCTCTCTCTCTCTCTCTCTCTCTCTCTTTCTCTCTCTCTCTCTCTGCCTGGAATGTTCCACAGTATCACATTAAACAGATGTGCCTTACATTTATTCAATTACAGGTGGTTTTATAGCTCAAAAATACCTAGGAAAACAGGCATTCCAAAAAAATGGTCTGATTTGGTCTCCATGAAGACAGAAAGGTTTAATGCTACACTGTGAAACATTTCAGACATGGAGAAAAGCATTTGAAATTTAAAGCAACAGTATGTGACTTTCTACATGAATCCATGGACACAGAAAGTTAAAACCATACTTCTGAACATTCTCTAGATCAGTTATATGCCATACTGTGGAACATTATAACCAAAGAAGCAACATTTCCATAGAAACAAGCAGGCAGACGCCATTCTCCAGTATCCAGAATCAGGTTTGGGGAGATGCAAGGCCACTCACAGTGAATATAAGTTGTTTCTATGCTTTTCAGTGCAAATAAGCTTTTATTTTATTCTATTTTTGTCTTAAAAAGGGTACACAATGTGGCTTTAAAAAAAGTGGATAGAGCTGTAGTCGACTAAAGAAATTCTTGGTTGCCTAAAAGGAGGTTTCTCATTGAATTTCTCATTCAATTCGACCCAAAGTGTACTTACAAGACTACACCTGCAGGGGAGTTCATGCAAAAACTAATTAGTATTATACATCTCTGGAAAAAAATAAGAGACCACTGCATTTTTTCTAAAATCAGCATCTCTACATGTATTACAGCCATTCCATTCCAGCGTCTGTTGAATTCCAACACAAACACAGAGCTGAGCTACTTCAGTTCATGCACCAGGAGTGGAATAAAGTCATCCAAGAACAATGTGAAAGACTGGGACTAAACCAGGTCTGAACCAAGACTAAACCAGGTCTAAACTAGGACTAAACCAGGTCTGAACCAGGACTAAACCAGGACTAAACTAGGACTAAACCAGGTCTAAACTAGGACTAAACCAGGTCTAAAACAGGACTAAACCAGGACTAAACTAGGACTAAACCAGGTCTGAACCAGGACTAAACCAGGACTAAACTAGGACTAAACCAGGTCTGAACCAGGACTAAACCAGGTCTAAACTAGGACTAAACCAGGTCTAAACTAGGACTAAACCAGGTCTAAACTAGGACTAAACCAGGTCTGAACCAGGACTAAACCAGGACTAAACTAGGACTAAACCAGGTCTAAACTAGGACTAAACCAGGTCTAAAACAGGACTAAACCAGGACTAAACTAGGACTAAACCAGGTCTGAACCAGGACTAAACCAGGACTAAACTAGGACTAAACCAGGTCTAAACTAGGACTAAACCAGGTCTAAAACAGGACTAAACCAGGACTAAACTAGGACTAAACCAGGTCTAAACTAGGACTAAACCAGGTCTAAACTAGGACTAAACCAGGTCTGAACCAGGACTAAACCAGGACTAAACTAGGACTAAACCAGGTCTAAACTAGGACTAAACCAGGTCTAAAACAGGACTAAACCAGGACTAAACTAGGACTAAACCAGGTCTGAACCAGGACTAAACCAGGATTAAACTAGGACTAAACCAGGTCTAAACTAGGACTAAACCAGGACTAAACCAGGACTAAACCAGGACTAAACCAGGACTAAACTAGGACTAAACCAGGTCTAAACTAGGACTAAACCAGGTCTGAATCAAGACTAAACCAGGTCTGAACCAAGACTAAAGCAGGTTAAAAAGGGGACTAAACCAGGACTAAACTAGGACTAACCCAGGTCTGAACCAAGACTAATGCAGGTCTAAACTAGGACTAAATCAGATCTGAACCAGGACTGAACCAGGGATGAACCAGGACTAAAGCAGGTCTAAACTAGGACCCAAGAACAATGTGAAAGACTTGTGGAGAGCATGCCACGACGCATGAAAGCTGTGATTAAAAATAAGGGTTATTGCACCAAATATTGATTTGTGAACTCTTCTTAAGTGTAAACATTAGTATTATGTTGTTTTAAAATGTTTCTTTGCATTGTTTGAGCTCTGAAAACATGTATCTTTTTTGTTATTTTGACCATTTGTCATTTTGTGCAAATAAACGCTCTAAACGATAAGATTTGTATTTAAAATTTGGGGGAAATGTTGTCAGTAGTTTATAGACTCAAACACCAAAAAATGTTCCTTTTGCCCAAACACATACCTATAAGTAGTAAAATTTTAAAAAATAAAATAAAATTGCAGCGGTCTCTTATTTTTTTTTCCAGAGCTGTATATAAAAACTAAATTAAAGGACTAGGAAACATAGACATAATACATATGTATGATTAATGAACTAAATGACTAAAGAACAGCCCGAGCGGATTCATACACTTCATAACTAATTGCGTTTATTAATACTGTAATATAATCGCATACAAACCAAACAGAAAACGCTCTTGCCATTTGAAATCCACACTGCTTTTTTACAGTGTACGTCATATGGATAGCTGTCAGTATTGGAGCTCGGCGCACCAGTCCATTCCCAGCGCTCCCAAAATGCCGTGCGTAAATTGCCTGGCCCACAGTCCTCACTATAATGAGATTACAGGAGGAGACGGAGACTCCGCAGTTCCTTACACACACGCTCGGAATAAGCAGCATTACTCAAACAAGCCGAGAAGACTGATCGCGAAAACATTTGTAGAAGGATTCATCACGAGCACGACTACAGACTCATCTCACCCCCGAGAGTTCAACAAGAGGAAAAAGTGCTCGAGATGGTTTACAGGGTGGTTTTGCAGATTTTCATTCAAAAAATTTTTGGGGTTTGAGACATTTACAAGACAATATCAAACCAAAAAGTGGCAGTGGTTCTCAGAGGGGCATTGTGGAACCTGCTTGTTTCTATGGATATGTCATTGCTCTGCCTGGAATGTCCCACAGTATGACATTAAACAGCTTCAATTACAGGTGGTTTTATAACTTAAAAATGTTGCATCTAGAATATCAGACATTCTGACTGAGCGGGATGGACTGTCCACAGATCTGACCTTTAACTTGATCAGGTTTGGTCTCCATGAAGATAGAAAGGCTTAATAGATACTGTGAAACATTCCAGACAATGCAATAATATCTCCATGGAAAAAAGTATTTGAAGGACCCTCCACCAGAAAAGTTACACAGTGCACCTTTAAGATAAATACAGTCAATATCAAACCAATACAAGCAGAGGTTCTTAAAGGGATAGTGCGTTTTTTGTTTTGTTTTTTTATGTTAATCTGTATGGGTTTCCTTCTAAAAGTTACGTGTGTTGACACCGGCTTACCTCTGACACTCTCAGCTGATCCCGGTTCGGCTCGTTTTCTGGAGCCCACGTAAGTAGGTCCGGTAACTTCCCTGGAACATTAAAGGGACAGTGTGTAAGATTTTTACCCGTTAATTAGGACATTTGGGCTCCGCCTTCGCCTTCGGCAAGGCTCGTGGTTTTGGGTAAACAACACAAGCATGCTGCCGGATCAGACGTCGTAATGGATCTAACACGTGTTTTGGACTAAATTGTTTTACTGGATTTTATTCGCTGGATCCTTACGGACAAATTGAGAGCAAGTTTATGGTGAAATACAGAGTTTGACCTGTGCAAAGCATTCTAAGGTAAGCTAACCTCGTTTTGTGCTTTTCCGTATAAAAGCCCCATGTGCTCGGGGAGTGATTGTTTTGCAGGGAAATGAATTGCATAGTCAAAAAGAGGAGACTGTAAGGTTTCATTTGATGTGTAGAGTGTCATGGTACATGATCGGGAATGTGTGTTTTCATGAGAAAAGGAAAAAAAAAAAAACGGGACCGCGTTTTATTTATACAGTAGCAGCGCGCGGCTCGTGCGCGCGCCCGGGTGACCCTCGAGGTCTGCTGTAGCTAAAACAGAAAGTGCAATAGCACCATCCACCTATGCGCCACGAATCCTACACACTGGGGCTTTAAGATAGATACAGTCAATATCAAACCAATACAAGCAGAGGTTCTTAAAGGGATAGTGCGGGGTTTTTTTTATGTTAATCTGTATGGGTTTCCTTCTAAAATTTACGTGTGTTGACACCGGTTTACCTCAGCTGATCCCGGTTCGGCTCGCTTTCTGGAGCCCACGTAAGTAGGTCCGGTAACTTCCCTGGAACATGAAATAAAGCTTGTTTTTCTTCTCAAAACAAAACATTTGTTAGAAAGGTGATATATTTGCGTCCCAAACAGTTGTCCACGAAACATTCAGCAGCGTATTTCGCATTCACGTATTGTCTCTCTCCACTCGTATCACTACGCCCATGTTAACTCTATCAGCCTGTTCACCTTCAGCGGATGTCTACACCGAAGTTTACAAGTGAACAGGCTGATATGTGTGAATGTGTGTGGTGAGGCATTTAGAGCCTTAAAACATGTAGAATAATTGTAAAATATAAAGTTGTCCTACTTCGCGGATTTCTCTTATTGCGAGTTATTTCTGGAACCTAAACGAGGGATTACTGTAAACAGTGTTGTTGGTTGACTTTGTATTATCACGATCATCTCCAACAAAGGTGTTATTATAATTTATTCAGTATAGTTTAAAGCTGCATTGTGGAACTTTTCCATCAAATGCTTTTCTCCATGGAGATGTTACTGCTTTGTCTGGAATGTAAGGTAGAGCTGTTTAATGTCATACTGTGAAACATTCGAGGCAGCGCAATGACATATCCATAGAAACAAGCAGGTGATGGACCCAATACCAAAAAGTTACACAATGCACCTTTAATAGTCCGCTTTAGTGTAGCTGATTTGATCTAAATTATGAACTTATTGCATTTCCATTCACTTTTTATGATTAAAAATTGTCACTGACCATTGTTAATACTCGTATTTGCTTTCTTTTCACGTTCTTCCAAAACCTCTGAAAACTTAAATTCCCACAGCACAAGTTTGAAATAGAGACTTGAGAAACATCTTAATATTCTTAAGTAAAATTCCCTCTGTAATAATTAATTCTGGAACATCTGTGCGGGCGAATAAGGAGCACTCCATAATTCTTGTTAACCGAGCTTTCTCGAAAACAAACCGAGTGGGCTACAGCTGTCTGTCAGGAGAAAAGAAATTTAAAAATCAATGAACAGAAGTTTGGGTAGAGCCGTCAATCACCACTTAAGTCCCCGAAAGCCCCCAATCATTAGCGCTCAAAGCTTATTAAAGGATTTGCACATGGAGCAGAAGTAAACCCCGCACCAAAAGTCACACTCGCTCCTGGATTAGGCGCTTTTCATTTTTGTGATTTTACAAGATGTTTCCTCACAGCTTTAAAGTTTGGTTTAATAGTGAAAACTGGTTTTAATCTAGTGATAAGGAGTCACAAGTGAGGTTAGCAACTTCTACGTGCAGCTGGATGATATGACCAATAATAAAAATTAAAAAGTATCACCGTTTTTTACCCTCACATTGATCAATCCTAGTTTTGCTTCAGTTTTTGTTTGTCTTTTATCTGGCAAATTCTGTATTTCTTATACCACTCCCTGTATTCCATTCGAAGCCCGGCCCATCCAATCAGATTTGTTTATTTTTTTCAGTGAGAGGTGCTCATTGGTCAGCTATCCTTTACAAATAAAATCACATTTCTCTCACTTCAGACGAACAGAGTTTAGCGATTCGCTCACTGATTCTGCAGAAGTCCGCCATGTTTTACTGTCCCCTTTACTGTTGTAAGATTGTCGATGTAACTGGCCTCTTACTAGCCCAGGACAGCCGTAGCACCCCGAAGATAAACTTTTATGCTCTTCCCCTTTCTTTTAATTTGGCCACACCATTTGCAGAGTTTGACAGACAGCATCTCCCCATGACAGACAACAGGCAACCCCGACAGTGAAACAAAACCCCCACTAAGTCCCAGACACAGGTACCTTAAAGGGACAGTGTGTAAGATTTTTACCTGTTAATTACTGAAATTGAAGATACCCATTCAAAAATACATTGTTTTCCAAGCCTTTTCACTTCCATCATGAAATCAAAGTATTTTTTTGGACTTAGATATAGTCACATAAAAGGGGGATCTTCCCCATGCAGAGGCAGCCATTTTGAATACGAGAGCCGCAGAAGGACATTTGGGCTCCGCCTTCGGCAAGGCTCGTGGTTTTGGGTAAACAACACAAGCATGCTGCCGGATCAGACGTCGTAATGGATCTAACACGTGTTTTGGACTAAATTGTTTTTCTGGATTTTATTCGCTGGATCCTTACGGACAAATTGAGAGCAAGTTTATGGTGAAATACAGAGTTTGACCTGTGCAAAGCATTCTAAGGTAAGCAATCCTTGTTTTGTGCTTTTCCGTATAAAAGCCCCATGTGCTCAGGGAGTGTTTGTTGTGCAGGGAAATGAATTGCATAGTCAAAAAGAGGAGACTGTAAGGTTTCATTTGATGTGTAGAGTGTCATGGTACATGATCGGGAATGTGTGTTTTCATGAGACCCTCGAGGTCTGCCGTAGCTAAAACAGAAAGTGCAATAGCACCATCCACCTATGCGCCACGAATCCTACACACTGGGGCTTTAACACATACAAAAACTACCAAATCTATTGCAATATTTACAGTTTCACATTTCATAAATATAATATAGTACAATACAAAATATTGCACATTGTTGGTGTATAATCAGTTTTTAAATATTAGTTCATATGTCAATAGTTGGTTACAATAAATTCCCCCAGATAAACCTCCCCTCCCAAAGCAGCACTTGGTAGAGTCCAGATCAGGATGATGGGGTGCACCTGAACTGCATTGATAAGGGCGTGCCTCCAAATCAATGTCTCCACCAATCACCTCGAAGGCAAAGGAAAAAGAGGAGTGAACAGTGAAAACTAACATGGCAACTTATTAGCCGTTTCCCAATTCAGCGAGTGCACGGTTCTGAGCGTCCTTGGAGGGGGATTTGCGTCATATCCGGCGCGACAACCACCGTTCCATTCGTTTTTTGTCCCCTGCACAGTTAAGACATGGTCTGAACAGCGCAGTCGTTTCCATGGAAATCGGGGCGTGGACCAAGCGTGCAAACATACACGCTTCGCACACTCAAAAGCCCCAGCATGCACAGCTCGCCAGGATATATGATTACAAAGATGGACGCGCCAGCAACATCGCCATGTGACAGTTGCGACTCACTATAAAATATACGTACTGGTTCACCTCACCTACAACTATGCTACATGAAACTCTTCATAAACTACGCTAAACATGTGTGACGGTCGCCGTAACGGCATAGTTCACGGCACCTGTATTACCGTTCACATGCTTTTCCCCTTACACTTCTATATTTCCTTTGCTGTTGTAATGCTGGATATTCTACAGTGTCGCCATGTCCAACACGTTTGCTCTAAGCTGCGCGCCTGCACAATTGCGCACTGCTCGCACATTCTCAGCGCACAAGAAAACCTATGCAGCGCACTGTAAATCAGGGATGAAAGAGCTTTTAGCAGATCTCCGCTTTTTATTCAGTCTTTTTTTTTATATTTGCAAAGTGCGAGCCGCGCGGGGGGGGGGAGTGGGGCATTTCGGATGTCGCGCACAGGGATCCAAGGAGCGCTCAGGGAGTTAGTGTGTTTGCTAAGACACATTAAAAATTAGGGGGAACATTGGCCATGTCCCAATTCCAAGTATTACTAGTTGCAATAAAATAATATTTTTGTCTTTAGGGAACAAGGAGCAGACCACCCGGCTCACTGAGCTGAGGCGGAACTTGTTCCATTTCGCAAACGGCCATGTGATCCCCGGATTGCACTCAGGGCTGAGCAAGTATGAACCGCCTCGACTGCAGACTGAGACCACACTCCGAACCGTGCACTCGCTGAATTGGGAAACGGCTATTGACTCAACTGATTATATAACAGTGCATCAAATTAAGTATATACTATATAAAAATAGAAACATGAAGGTATACACCTGATAAGTGAGGGCGTGGTCTACAGCTCCCTCACAACTGTATTATTTTGTTGCTTTATTTTTTTATTTCCAAAATGGACAGCCCATGAGTGTCCCTGATTGGCTAATCCACCTGTCAATCTCGCCCATCTGAACTCTGGGGGATTCTTCAGTGACCAAACTCACATCTTTGTAAAGTATTGGTCAAGTGGGTATTCTGGAGCTTAGGCAAGCTTGTCTTATTTTAAAAAAGCGAAAAATTACACATAGTCCAAAGCATGGTTACATTTTTATTTCTTTATTTCCTTAGGTATTTATTTATTGCATGTATTATATAGCTTTTGACCATATTAGAATGTTTTATCATCAAAATCATCATCATCATCAGCAGAAAACAAACAAAAACAAAAAGTCCATATAATCATTCAATAATTCAATAATACACAGGATATATATGTTATCACACACGTACACACACAGACACACACACACACACACCTTCTGGTTCAGACCTGGTTCAGACCTGGTTTAGACCTGGTTTAGTCCCGGTTTAGTCCTGGTTTAGTCCTGGTTTAGACCTGGCTTAGTCCTGGTTTAGTCCCGGTTTAGTCTCAGTTTAGACCCAGTTTAGAACCGGTTTAGTCTTGGTTTAGACCTGGTTTAGTCCTGGTTTAGTCCTGGTTTAGTCCTGGTTTAGACCTGGCTTAGTCCTGGTTTAGTCCCAGTTTAGTCTCGGCTTAGACCCAGTTTAGAACCGGTTTAGTCTTGGTTTAGACCTGGTTTAGACCTGATTTAGACCTGGTTTAGTCCCGGTTTAGTCCCGGGCCCCTGCTGTCAGCTAATATGTCCCTTTGATGCAGAAATAATATGATAATATAACTCACCCCATAAGAACACGGTCAGCTCTGTAGTTTGCGGTGTGCAATAATTTGCGTGTCCACGTGTATGCGCTCTGGAGAAACGGACATATCCCGAGTCCCGAGGCGAGAGTTCCTTCTTACGTAGAATTAACGTAGCGTTCATATTAACGGGGCTCGCTCACAGCTGATCGGCGAACAGGCGCAAACACAACAACGCTAATCGTCGTGATTGGCGGGAGCGCGATTGGTGGAACAACGCTGCAACATGATTGGAAGCCGGAGCGCAGTTCGGTCTATGATTGGCTCTTGGCACTGGCCACGATTCACGTTGGTCACCTATTTTGACTTCAAAATGGCGAATTGACGGCGAAGGTGAGGGATTTTCATGCCTGATTGTTAAAATGCCACAAGGGATGGAAGAAGGGATGCCCGATTTGGAAGAGGGATGATTTTGACCCCCCCATCCCCCCTCAACTCGAGTACTGTGGATAGCTACAATTCATAGTAGCAAGTAGTACATTTTTTGCACCAAAATGTCAATGCAGTGCTTCAGAATCCTACATGTATCACATTTAGAGACTGAAGTAAGTACAGAGGAGTGGTCGCGTACAGGGGGAGGATGAATTGTGGATTTTCTGAGCAATGGCGTCTTAAATACAGGAGAATAAAGATCACTCAAACACGCATGAATCACTCTAAATACAAGTTTGCAAGCATAAATTAGAAAAGGAACTAATTCTAGAACGTCACAAATAAAGGTGAACTTCGTAACGTTTCTAGTGGAGCATCTGTCACCTGCTTCATCCCCGTGGAGATACTTTTCCTGGAATGTTTCACAGTATGACATTAAACTTCATGGAGACAAGGCCATGTTAAAGGTCAGATCTGTGGAGCGGCAACATCACTCATAAAAACACACAATTAAATAAATGCAAGATAGACCAAAGAACTAGGTAACATATTTAAAGTGATAGTATGTAACTTTTAGGAGGTGAAAAGTCAAGTGTATGAGCTATTCGTGGCAACAGAAAGTTAAAACCAAACTCTGGAACATTCTCCATACTTTTAATGCCGTACTGTGGAATATCATAGCCAAAGGAACAACATTTCCATGGAAACAAGCAACATGGATGAGACCATGACAAATAAGAGTCAGGTTTGTGGAGAAGCAAGCCCACTCATGGTAAAAAAAAGAAGTTAAAACTAGACTTTGGAACATTCTCCATGGAGCTAGACACTTTTAAAGGTCCCATGGCATGAAATTTTCACTTTCTGAGGTTTTTGAACATTAATGTGAGCTCCCCTACCCTGTTTAGGCCCCCCCCCATGGCTAAAAGTTGCGAAATGTCTAAACTGAGCATTTGCGATCCTTTTCTGCGTAAGAAAAAAACACAGCTCAAATGGGCGATTTTGAACAAGGCACCTTATTGACGTCAGCTCGAAAAATGCAGCTCCACCCCCGTCTGTGTCTCTACTCAGCGTCTCTGTAAATCACGCCCAGAGAGTTTGGACTGCGGGGGAGCTACGCAATGCGAAATGTGTTTTTTTATTTGCCTGGAGGCACGTGCGAGTGTTTCTAGGCTCGGAAGTCCTTTATCTGAGCCTGTGGACATCTGAAACAGCAGTGGTTTAATTTTATTTTCTGTGGAAATGTGTTTATTTTTCAATGGAACGCTTCTCATCTCCTCCTCCGTGCAAAAACGCGGAAGCCAGCCAGAGCGCGCAGCTGAAGAGGAGAGAGTGGAGAGTTTGGCCACGCCCCCACCCGCTACTATAGGCCATCTCTGTCCTCCTCATTTGCATTCAAGCAACAACGCCCATAATGGAGTGTTCCAGAGAGAGATGTATGACTCTTTCTCATCTTATCTCTCTTTCTCATGCACTGAGTGTTGATTTTGAAGAAGGATTCATTTACAGTATTAGGGAACCATTAAGGAGCCATATAAAAGCATCAAGAAGTACCATGTCATGGGATCTTTAATCCCATACTCTGGAATATCAGAGCCAAAGGAACAACATTTCCATGGAAACAAGCAAGATGGATGAGACCAAGACAAATAAGAGTCAGGTTTGTGGAGATGCAAGCCCGCTCACAGTAAAAAAAAAACATTTTTTAGTGCATGTGTGTAGAATCCCTCACTCTTCCAGGTAGAATCGATGGTAAAAGGAGAAATCCAGGAGCTAATTACAATAAAATTACTTTGAAACGACCACACCTACTTGTTCTCACTTTCTGTTAGTTAGGTGGACCTGTTAAATATGCAGTGGGAGTGGAGTGAACAAGACCCCACACTCCACCCCCACTGCATATTTAAGAGGCCCACCTAACTAACAGAAACTGAAAACAAGTAGGTGTGGTAGTTTCAAAGTAATTTCATTGTAGTTAGCTCCTCCCTTCAGGCAGATATAGGCAGTGTCCACCAGCGTCTGACCAGAACCAGAAAGAAGCAGTTTGGATGAGCTGCGAAATGTATTTGATCAAATAAACTTTTGTCCAGTTGACAAATTGTTTCTCTTTTTGCCATTTTTCAGTGCAATAAAACACCCATACTGAAAAAATGGCAACAAAAAACATTTATTTCAGTTTATCTTTGGCCCAAAAAGTTACATATGGCTTTAACTTTTTGCACTATAATCTACTGCATAGCCAAGACTTTCATTTCATTTATTTATTTATTCATTTCGAGCAGGTCAACACAAGGAAATAAATACATGTAACCAAAATACAGTCAAATACATTCACTTTTTTTTTTTTTGCTCGAAAAGGAGTGGGAAGAAGAAAACTTATTGAATCCCACCCCATAACTTGAATGATTGATTTAGCCTCCATGTCAGTTCAGTTGAAAAACACAAAACAAAACAAAACAATGGCAAATTTCATTCTTGTGCATCCATCCATCCATCTTCTTCCACTTTTCCATTTCTGGGTCGCGGGAGCAGCAGTCCAAGCAGATCTGCTGCCCAGAACACAATGCACCAGCCCCCATGAATCCTCCCGCGGGTGGTGGGTCCACGGGAGGACGGCTCACGACACAGCAGGCCTTAAAGGTACACTGTGTAGGATGGTGGCGTATTGGTGGATGGTGGGTATTGCAATTACGGTTTTCGCTACGGCAGACCTCGAGGGTCACACAGGCGCGACGTAACGCAGACAGCTCGGCGTACCCGGAGGTGGGTTCACCGGCAGCCGCGCACAAACCGCGCGCACGCGTGAAGCACACCCGGAGCTGTGCGCGGGTGGGGGAAATCGGGAACCGGACCGCAGAGGGCGGAGGGCGGTCTGAACCCGGGGTGCGGGCCCGCACTGCAACAAAGCCCCAGCCGCGGTAGGTACTATGTCCTTCTTCTTTTCTTCTTAGATGAAGGTGCTTGCTCCTGCGATGTATGTGCGGAGTAAGTGTGATCCGGCAACATGCTTGTCGTTGTTTATCCAAACGCGTACTATCTCGTTGTGTGAAAAACACGAGCCAGTGCTGACAGCTATAAAGAAAACGCGGAGCCCAAAATACAGTATGTCCTTCTGCGGCTCTCGTAATCAAAATGGCTGCCTCTGCATGGGGAAGATCCCCCTTTTATGTGACTATATCTAAGTCCAAAAGAATACTTTGATTTCATGATGGAAGTGAAAAGGCTTGGAAAACAATGCATTTTTGAATGGGTATCTTCAATTTCGGTAATTAACGGGTAAAAATCTTACACACTGTCCCTTTAATGCCATTCTTGTACAAAAAATAAATAAAAATAAATTACACATAAGGTGTTTCTATCAGGAATATTTAAAGTCCGCAACAAGTAAACACACCAGCAATGGTAAGCACAAAAAATACCAACGATGGTCGCACAACTACAATAACACACATACATAATACCAGTGATGGTGAGACAACAGCAGATACCAAAGCACAAAACTGAAGTTGAGGAAGTTTGGTATGAACACCAGCTGATGGAATAATTATATATTATTAACTTTTGTGATTCTTTAATTTTTAGAAATGAAGCTTTAAAAGTGCGTGACTTGTGATCATATGTTTTGAGTTGCAGAAAGGCCAGATATCCGAGGGGAGACGTAAGCAGACAGTTTGGCTCCTCCAGTATCTAAGTCCCAGGGACATTGTCCCTGTGAAAGATGTCATATCTGGGAATTATCTTATAAGTGTTTTACTTTTAATAATTATGTTTTGGTTTTAATGATTTTGCTTTGGTTTTAATGATTATGTTTTGTCGGCTGTCCTACCACCTGTTCCCCCACCCCTTAGGAGTAGGACAGCCCACTGTAACCAGGGATGTGAAAAACTAAATATGCAAGTGGGGGGCACAGAGAGCCAGGACGCTCAGAGCAGAATGTGGGCCAAGAGCATTGTAACCTGGTCATTCTCTCTGACTGTTCTCCACTTGCAAGTGAAAAAACTAATCTCTCTTGTCTTCCTTTCCTGTGTACAGAATATGTTGGGTTTTTAACACCTATCACCAGCATCCTCACAAACTTCTACAGGTGCACCATCGAGAGCCTGCTGACGGGCTGCATCACAGTGTGGTATGGGAACTGCACCGCTCAGAGCCGCAAAGCACTACAGAGGGTGGTGCGAGCAGCAGAGGACATCACTGGCAGCAGTCTCCCCTCCATCCAGGACATTTACCACAGCAGGGGTCTGCGTAAGGCACGCAGCATCACTAAGGACCATACTCATCCGGCACAAGGACTCTTCCGTCTGCTACCCTCTGGTAGACGATACAGGAGCCTGCCAGCACGCACAAAAAGACTCAAAGACAGCTATTACCCCCAAGCTGTCAGACTACTGAACTCTGGGTAATACTCTAAATCAGACCCTAGGGGGGTCGCGGAGGTATTGCAGGGGGGGTCGCGAAATCTTTTGATTTCACTTTAAAATAATATAATTTTATATTTTATAGTGTAAAATACAGTATTAACCTGTGTATTATTGCCTTGTATTGGATGTACCATAACAGAGTAGCAATGTTAATACATGACACTAAGCTAGGGGGTCCCTGGCCCAGTTCGCCATCTGTTTGGGGGTCCCTGGCCTGAAAAACGTTGAAGACCCCTGTTCTAAGTAATACTGAACTCTCAATAATACTGCACTAAACTACTTTTCATTATGCATAATTATGTTTACTGCTGCTGCTCTGTACGAATGTATCATGTTTGTCACTACCTCACTGTAAATTACTGTTACATGTGCAATAATCTGTGCAATAACCTATGTGCAATATTTATACCATACTATGTGCAATACGAAATCCACATGAAACACTTATACCACACTATATTATGTGCAATCTGTGAAATACTCTACTTACACCTTATTTGATCTTTGATTTAATCCTACCTGCACCTTTGTACATTGTACCTTGTATTTTTATTACATTTTATTACATATTTTATTATATTGTTTACTTCTTCCCCTGCACTTTTGCAACACTTTTTTACCATGTACTATTATTGCTGTTATTAGTACTTCTGACTATCTTAGCGAGTCAACGGTTCTTCTGATCCTAAGCATTTCATTGCATTGTTGACCCTCTGTTGATTCTGCATATGACAAATAAACAATCTTGAATCTTGAACTCAAACTCGTCTCTCTCTGTATTCAGACCAGACCATGTCTTTATACAAGATCTTACATTTGTGAATACTTTGGCAGACTTTAATACAAGTTTGATTTTAGTCTTGATTCCACTGGTCCCTCCACATCTCTAGCCAATATCACCCTTCTCCCCTTTCCATCTGGTGACATATAATCTTCATATTGACTTAAGGGACCATCTATCAGCTCTCTCCCGGGCTCCGTTTGTGGACTCTCCGTGTTTACACCGCGGCTTCTCCTCTCGGACTACCCTTTCGAACCTCCATCCAAATCTAATATACCGATCCATAAATAGCGCACCTATCTCGCCCGCATACAGCGCGTGAGTGACGAGGCACCGGAGCCAACCGAGCCCTGTGGACACCCCAAACCCCGCCCGTTCACGCTCCGACGAGGCTCTAATCGCCCTGCGCCCGCCCCTTCTCCATATACGGCCAGGCAAGGAGTTGATTGACGCTCCCGAGGACGCTCCCCCTCCATTACACCGCTCCTCCCCGTTTCCCTGGCTATCCCCCTATCACTGTCTATTTTGGCAACAGTGGATACGCATGGACCCCGCATCACTTCGCGTTTCTCGCCGATAATGCGCGCTGCTTGCCGGGCAACCCAAACGCGTTGGATCATTTACTAACATCTTTTTTTTTCCCTCCCCACGTCTGAAATTCTTACTCTACAAACCTAAACCGTTTTTACCATGGATGTGCTGGCCAACCACAGCATCTTTCAAGAGCTGCAGATAGTCCACGACACCGGCTACTTCTCCGCCATGCCGTCGTTGGAAGAGAATTGGCAGCAGGTAAGGCTACGTACTCCCCGTTTCCATCAACTTTTACGCGCGGTGTGTGTGCGCCGTGCGCGGACAGAGGTTCGAGACGGCGCAGAGCAGAAGACAGGAGACAGAAGACGTCTTTCTATCAATAGAGTGACAGTTCCCCAAGCGCTGGCAAAGTGGAGGAGACGGGGGGAACATGCGCGTAATAAAGATGTCAAACGCGATTGGGCACGATAAAGAACCGCGGATGCCGTAATAGAGGTTGAATTGAATCGTGAATAATACATCCACTTCCCTCTGATTACCGAGTTGCGCGGAGCCCCGCTTGAATGCAAAGAACTCCCGTTGCTTATTCATAATATATATTGGAACGCAGCTCTCCGTGCGTAAAAGCGACTGGGCGAAAACGTGGACTCGGTTGTGTTGTGTTCCGTGCGCTTTGGAGATGGTTTGGAGTAGGATGGATGGATGGATGGATGGGTGAAGGGAGAGATGGAGTACGGGGATCCACGCGGGCACATGGTGGAGGGTGCGTGCGTGGGCAGCCGGCACATTTTCCACGAAGCCATCACTTGTGCTTCTAATTGCTTCTTTGCTTTCGAAAACTAGAAAATACGGCTTCTTACGCATATCCATATTTGAATTAAGGTGTTGTGTTTAACGTGGAGTTTGATTTATGTGTAATTTTGCCATTTTATTGACCACACACGTTTGTAGTTGTCTAAAAACCTCGCAAATGATACTACTAAATGCAGTGAAGTGTAATGTCCAGCCTCGTTTCAGTTATTATCTTACATTGGAAGCATTAGAAGGACAGTCTGTTATCCAAAACTGACTGTTGAATACAGTACTGTAGTCAAAAAATACACAGCACTTGTGGTAAAATACTTATTAAATACTACACTATACTTGCATATTGTTTATTTTTGTGTTGTACTATTGAAAACATATAAAACTGCATATTCCATAGTACATTTTTTATATTGACTTGCACAAATGTGTCTTAATGGCTACTATATACACTACTGGCTGTATTGCTATTTTTATTTAAAGCTTTTTCCACCAAATTTACATTAGTTTGTTGGTTTAATCCTACACGAATCGTTATCTTAGAATCAAATTATCTGGCATATTTTGCTGCATTCTCACCCACGAGCAAAGAGAGCCATCTATAAAACGAATATAATGATGACAGACAGTAAAGTTAAAGCCGTGTTGTGATGTTTTCTTGCATTTTGTACTTTCAAACTTCAAATAGTCACCTTGACAATCACCATTACTATATTATAACTTCTCTGCTTACGTGAATTTCAATGGTCCGATATTAGAACCTTGTGGAACCCCTTTGATAAGTGTTTGTTCCTATTGTGTATCTATTGTTTTCAGGCCTGTTGCCATTGCGAATTACGATTTAAAACACAATATTACTGTATATCTTGTTGCATGTAAAAGTATCTGAAACAACAAATAGAATTACCACTATTTAACAATTCAATTACATAGTAGGTTTTTATATATTAAAAATAAGTACATTGTGTAACTTCTCTGGCACATGTTTTTGTATTGCAGTGTGGAAAAAAAAGAAGAAAAAAAAGAAGAAATACAGCTTGGCATATGTAGACTCCTACTGCATTTCTAAGGAGAACCAAATCATACATTTATTGTGTACTTGACTGGCTTAAGAAACTAAATCATTGCTTGTGAATATGACGCCAGTATAGTCCATGAAATAGGAGCTGCACTTCTCGGCTCCGTGCTAGGAAAGAGGAGGCATGGAAGGAAGCAAGGGAAGGGAGGAGGGGTGACAGGAGAGAGAGAGAAAGAGAGAGAGAGAAAGCAGTGCATGACCGTACATCCATTCGTCTTGGCCAAGCATCCTAATTGGCATCCTACTGTTACCCACCAACGCATCTTTTCATAACAAGTCTCCCAATCCTTGCCTTTCGCTGTCAGTAGATTCTTTTTTTTCTTTTTTTTTCTCATCACACCAGGCCTACACACACACGGCACCACTCTCCCTTCTCCTCGCATATCAAAATCAATACCTAATGCAAATGGAAGAGAACCGCGTGCTGGAAAATGTCAGGTTTTTCTTTGAGCGGAGTGGCTGCAGTGGAGCTTGCACAATGGGCATTTTGGGCGCAACGTTGTCGTGAACTAAATTTAGAGTGAAAAAGGGGTTATTTTTTGGTTTCTCGACAAGTGCGGCGCAGCTGGTAAAGTAAGCGTGAAATGTCGGGAATCGTTTGCAATTGGATCAGATTGAGGGTTGACTGTTCAGAAGCCAAAGACTGCTGTACGATTCTTGTTTACTAAGTAGGACTACAACGATTCATTAGAATAATTCCGGACTATGCAGACTCAAAAGACCTTCTATAAGAAAGTCTGCTGCATTAGTATCAAATTTAGGGTTGCTGTTCAAAAGCCAAAGACTGCAATTTAGTTCTTGAGTATTAAGTAGAGTACGGCTGCAATGATTCATTAGAACAGTCGTGACTAGTCGACTAATAAAATCATTGTCATCATAGTTTAATAATAATTATTTAATAGTTAATGTTATCTGGACAATACAGACTCAAAAGACCTTCTATAAGAAAGTCTGCTGTATTACTATCAAATTGAGGGTTGACTGTTCAAAAGCCAAAGACTGCAATTCAGTTCTTGAGTATTAAGTATGGCTGTAGCAATTCATTAGAATAATCATGACTAGGTAAAATAATCATCATCATAATTCAATGATAGTAAATGTTGTAGGGATGGGCGGATCAATACCAAAAGTATCGATATTTCGATCCTGATGGGGTATTTAATATGGATCGAGCCTGGTATTAAATTATCGATACCAAGTCATGTTTTCTTACTGACTTAACTTTCAGTTTATTTAGTTCAAATTCATATGTGTTTTGTTCATTATTCAACCATTGCCAGTTGTCTGGCACTACTTTTCCTTCCGTGTTCTCACCAAATGTGGGGTAGTACGTCATCCCGCGATAGATAGATAAATGTTTGTGGATCCGTACGCCTTAAGTTGCTATTAGTATATGGTTAAAAGTCATGTTTGTGAGTGTCATTGTTATGTGAAAATAAACATTCTGATATTTCATTTGTTGTCTTTTTTCATAGGCTGCAAGTGCCCATCTTACAATAGTTTTGATGTCTGCATTGCCATTTTCATCACAGAATGTTTTTCAGATATCTGGTGTTAGAATGTGTGGAGCTAAACCCCTGGTGGAGCTTTGTGAAGCCAAGGTATCTAGTTAGAGCCAGGTTAGTGTTTTTCTGCAGTATTAAAAAAATGTATGAAATTATCGATATCGATATCGGGATTCTAACCCTGGTATTACTTGGTATCGTATCGAAACAAAAATAACTGGTATCGCCCATCCCTACTAGACTCTAAAACACATGTCACAAGACCTTCTATAAGAAAGTCAGCTGAATTACTAAATCAAAATGTCAAAAAAAGAATAAACTATTTGTGACTCTCACCAATAATGCAATTTTAAATATTTGTCTGTCGAACTTTTAACTTTTTTAAAAGTTTACAATAGAATCAGTTGTTTCACTTAGTAATTACTGTCTAGACAACACCTATTTATATAACAAATATTGTTAATGTGTATCATTTTCTGAATCAGAGTGGAGCAAATTTGGAGCTCTGTGGTACCCCTTAAAGTACTTGTTTTTGCATCCAACTAGTAATTAATTAACATATTTCATTTTGAATAAAAAATATTGTGCTATACTGTAATTGTTTTATTCATACTAAATAATATTATCCACATAAAAAATATTGATAACATGTACTATTTCCTGTGTGTCATTTTATGAATTTGTACGGTGCAAAGTTGGAGCCCTGTGGTACACCTTTAAGGATTCCAATAGTAATTTACATATAAGCTTGTAAATAAATAATGTACTGTATTGTAATTGTTTTTTGTCTACCGCCGAACATGATCTAAATATATATATATATATATATATATATATATATATATGTATATATGTATATATATATATATATATATATATTCACTGATTTGATTCTAGCAACTAAGATTATCTCGTCTTAAAGTTGGAGACAGTGTAAGCCTTTCTATCTTTTTTTTACTTCAACAAGTGCAGTTCAGCTCGCAAAGCAACTGTGAAATGTCAAGAATTAGCCGCTGTTGGTCTAATTTTAAGTCAACGCCAAAAAGACACGCTTGTATGAATGTCAAAGATGGCTTTTGGGAGAAATTGGGACATGAAGAACTCAGCTTTGTTTTTGCTTCTAAATGCTCGGATTATCGTTGCCCCCACACTTGGCTGCTTTGTTGGCAACTGCGTGTCAAAGCTGTGGACAAGAATTATTATGTGTTTCTAGCTAGTAAAAAGGCTAGTGTTTGGGCCAGCATCCCCTCTGTATTCCAGACACAATTTGATAGTTTTATGTGGCGAGATAGGAGCCCCTTGTAACAGGTCGCTTAAATGGGTCCCTGAAATGCTATGGCAAGACTGATGACTATGTCCCTTGTGTCTCGCAGGCATGATTCAGTTCTTTTATGGGGGGATGGGGAAAGGAGGAGAGGAGAAAGAGAGTGGAATGAGAGAGAGAGAGAGTAGGGTAGGGCTCCGTGGTTTTGGAAAGAAATGTAACGTGATAGCGATTTCTCTGATATGTATTGAGATTACATTTGTAGTATGATGTTAAAAGGTAGGATTCTCTTTAGAGTGCACCTAGTAACATTTAAAAAAAGAATACTACTACTCTACTACTACTACTACTACTAAACAAATTACAAACTACTTAACAAAACAAAAAGACAGGATATTTTGTTGTATTATCATCTGATTTAATAATTGCACCAACTCAAATTGCGATTGTGGTTTGATATTGGCGATAATGACAAATATGAGAAATGTCACAATGTTTTAATAATTTTGTTCACATTTTAGACACATCCAGAAGAATTGACAAAAGACGATGACAGATGAACTGACGCATCGTGTTTCAGAACGTGCTTGTACAGATCTAAACTACAGGGTTAGCAGTTTTTTTGCAAAATAAGACCGAAGACTTTGTTGTTTGTGGAGGAAATGATGGGACTACAAAAATGGCAGCCTTTGTTAATTTCCCGTTCCAATCACAATTAATCTTGATTTGTAAATTTGGCATACCTCCAAAACAATCCTACCCATTTTTTGATATACTTTCTAGGTCCGCAGAGTGTGTTTCTTTCTGATACGTCGTCTTGATTTACATTTTAATACAAAAATGGCAGCCTTTTACGATTTTCTAATTGCGTTCATTCACGTTTCCCAATCAGATCGCGATTAATCTCGCAAGCCTTTTCGATATTCCAATTTTGCGTATCTCCAAAAACAATATTACTAGTTTTTCGATATACTTTCTAGTGTGAGAGAGTGTGTTTCTTTCTGGTAGGTCCTCACATGGCACACCGGAGACAGCTATTTGTTCCATTATTCCAGCTAATAATGCCAGAAATGCTGAAATGCTGCTGCTGTCTAGCTTCCAATTCCCAATGCGCTGGCTTGTTCCGAGTTGGAAACAAACAATCGGAAAGCTGGATGTTGAACAGGAGAGAGAGGGAGACGGAGAGAGCATCATTATGTGCCCGAGCCCGTTCTTTAAATCAAATATTACTTAGCATGGAGGAGAAATTGCTTGTTAGCTTGGCAGCGTTTGGCTAGTAGTTGTTATGCTATTTTGCACAAACTGGCAGGGTTCGGATACAGACTCATTTGCCTCTCAGACAAACATTTAGCATGCTGGCGTAGTCCAACTGCAGAATTTTATATAAGAAATGCGTATGATTCAATATTGTGATGATAAACAAAATGGAAGCCGTCTAGTTTTATGGTTTGGCTGCACTTCAAAATAAGGTCTTTTACCTCGCTTTTGTAGATACTTACAATAGTACCAGTAAGAACTTGGACCAGTACTTGGAGTATTATTTACAGTCTTGGTTTATTGTGCCTATATACGTACAGTATATTGATTGTTAGTAGTACTTATAGTAGTACTTGGGACAGTATTTGGAGTGATACTTATGCTGATGCTTAGTGGTAATATTACTCACAGTGATAGTTTGAGGTACTTATAGGGGGACTTATATTGATAGTTAGAGTGATATTTAATAGTTTTAGATACTTGAAGGTACTTATAGCATTGCTTACAGTAGTAGTTTATGGTACATGTAGTTAAATTAGTACTTGGAGTGATACATATTCTGAAACTTAGTGTTACTTATAGTTGTAATTTGTTGTACTTATAGTACGGCTTATATTGATAGAGTAATACTTACGGTGATATTCAGTGGTACTTATAACTCTACTTACTTATACTGATACTTGGTGGTATGTGTGTATACCTGTGACGTTGCTTGTTTGGTGTTGCAGTTTGGAATTCATTTGTTCTCGGATGTTATTTCAAAGTTCATGAGGTCGATTTTTGATTTTTGCACTTATATTTTCATACATTTAACGCTGCATTTTGAGCAGGCTGTGCTGTTTAATTGCATGTGGTGTCCTCTTTACAAACATTGAACCCACTGAACTGGCCTGGTTCTGTGGTGCTTTAAATGATGCTTTCAACTTTTTTTTTTTTTAGCTCGGGGTTAACCAAACATTTGCAAAATATGTGAAAGTAATATAGGTTTGAATAAGATTTAATTTCATATTTTGATTTAATGGTTAAAAATATGCCTGTTGGAAATAGCAATAGTAGTCTGCATTTTTATGTGTGCCTCATATTTAGATTAGAGCCTTTTTTAGGGATGCACTGGTCGAGCATTTTCTGTTCCTTTACTGATGTCGTTACTTTGCCGATCCCCAATATCAGTCAATACCAGGACAGTGACTGAAAATATGATTTATGGTGAAAAAATATAGTCTTGTAACTATAGAACAGCTTTGTAAAAAATACATGTTTATAATATGAGACATTTTCAGTCAACATTGTCCAGTATATTGTCTTATTACACCAGTTTATAGACCAAAGTGGGATATAGACTGAACCGATATCTTGGAAGCTGATTTTCAATATCGATGCCAGTATCATGCATCCATAGCTGTTTTTTTGTTTTGTTTTGTTTTTTTCTTCCATAAACAGGTCATCATATGTGATCCTGCAAATTTAGTTAGTCTTCCTCCATAGAACTGAAAATACTTGGTTCTATATCTTGGTTTTGTAATCAGAGTGCTTCTCCATGTTTTTAAAGTTCATACACCTTCACCTAAGTTAGACAAAATGCTACTTAGGTTCAAAGTGTAGAATTACATGTTTTCCATACTTAAAGGAAAAGTAACGTTTTTTTACAATTTGAGCCTTATTTCGGTAATAAAACAAGTTGTTTTACTCACCCATAGCACTTTGGTGTCATATGGAGCATTTCCGGAGATGTTTTAGATTAGCGTTAGGCTAACGCCGTTAGCCTAGCGCGACTTATAGCCATAGCTCGGGGCATTCCCCGAGCATGTAATATGCCCCGTGCGGTCTCCAAATAACACAAACTTTAGCACTTTTCAAATCATAGAAGCTCGATGTCTTTAGTCTACA
Source organism: Paratrypauchen microcephalus (assembly GCA_036785185.1). NCBI lineage: Eukaryota > Metazoa > Chordata > Actinopteri > Gobiiformes > Gobiidae > Paratrypauchen > Paratrypauchen microcephalus. Next base: position 2,476,472 of record JAVJIX010000147.1, on the reverse strand, counting down.
ATTTCGTTTGAATCAAAAGTGGCCTGTAATCCGAGATTTATCCATAGTTTACAGCTATGTGTTCCATGTTTGGGTCCCGGGAGCTGAGAGCACACTCCACGCATGCGCACTGGCGTCCTCATCTACTCGAAACTATGGCTAAATCTCGGATTACAGGCCACTTTTGACCAAACGAAATCGTAGACTAAAGACATCGAGCTTCCATGATTTGAAAAGTGCTAAAGTTTGTGTTATTTGGAGCCCGCACGGGGCATATTACATGCTCGGGGAATGCCCCGAGCTATGGCTATAAGTTGCGCTAGGCTAACGGCGTTAGCCTAACGCTAATCTAAAACATCTCCGGAAGTGCTCCCTATGACACCAAAGTGATATGGGTGAGTAAAACAACTAGTTTTATTACCGAAATAAGGCTCAAATTGTAAAAAAAACGTTACTTTTCCTTTAATTTTAAAGGTGCACTATGTCACTTTTTGGGGTCCGTCACCTGCTTGTTTCTATGGATATGTAATTTCTCTGCCTGGAATGTTCCACAGTATGACATTAAACATCTCTACTTTACATTTGTTCAATTATGGGTGGTTTTATAGCTCAATAATCCCTAGAAAAACAGGGAGCGGGGTCACTTCTCCACACAAAGGTGAAATATTGCAGACAAATATATTCCAAACAAAGCAATAACATTTCAATGGAGAAAGAAATTGACTGGCCTTCCATCAGAAATGCTACACAATGCACCTTTAAGCAGTAAAATGTAAAACACCAATATAAACTCACCCAAATATTCAAGGTACTATAAAAAGAGCACGTATTATCATTAGCCGTGGTCTGTCCAGAAGTTGAATTGTTGCAGTATATGGACCACTATAGAAAATAACTTTATCTCGTGTAGGTCAGGCTGTTAACCTTTGAAAAGATTACATTTTCTTTGTTCATAAATCCTCAAACTACAATGAAATACAGCGGTATTAGTGAGATAAATTATGGTTGAAAATCGAAATTTCATCATAAGGCTGAAATTACGTGCTAAGGCAGTGTTGTTATACATAAAGCCTGCTAACGTCGTAGTTTAGACCTGTGTTTCTTGTACGAGTTTAAGACGTCATTCATTGAAATATCTTTTAAAATATGAATTTAATCTTGATTTTACAAATTTGTTGCCCACTCTGGGTGATTTGATATTTACAAATTGATTATGTAAATGCTGCATTGATTAAACAAATCAATCTAAGAAAATCATGTCAGAAATGTGCTAAAACAAGTTCAAACATTACACAAGTAGGTATTTATATTTATAGTTATATATAATTACTACTTTACTGAAAATATAGCATCATTATTTCATCAAAGTTAGACAAGAACATTCATTTTGTGATTTTTAAAGGTACACTGTGTATGACGGTGGCGCATTGGTTGATGGTGGGTGTTGCAATTCCGGTTCTAGCTACGGCAGACTTCAGGGGTCATACACAACAGTAATAAGTAGCAGAATCTCCCAGGAACCAGTAGGTGGCGGTATGCGCAAGCAACACGTAACCCGCCATTAACCCGAAAGTGGTAATTATGTTGTTATATATCCCGGTATTCGAGAACAAAACTGCGCCTCACTGAGTCTTGTAATGCTTGGTGCGTCTGCTAACAAAAACTTCGAAGCGCTAGAAGTAACAAAAATGAGGCTCACACAAGGCTATGTTAGCGAAAGTGTATATTGTAGCCGAAAAGTACTACAAGAAGTTTGTGCTATGAAACTGGAGCAACAGACGTTTCAGACCTGACTAGCTGCTAGGTCCGAAATGTTGCTCCAGTTTCATATCCACAGACTTCTTTTCCTCTTAGATGAAGGTGCTTGCTCCTGCGATGTATGTGCGGAGTAAGTGTGATCCGGCAACATGCTTGTCGTTGTTTATCCAAACGCGTACTATCTCGTGGGAAATCCACGGGCCAGTGCCGACAGCTATAAATAAAACGGCGAAGGCGGAGCCCAAAATACAGTATGTCCTTCTGCGGCTCTCGTAGTTAAAATGGCTGCCACTACATGGGGAGGATCCCCCTTTTATGCAGGTGAAATCGACTATATCTAAGTCCAACAGAATACTCTGATTTCATAATGGAAGTGAAAAGGCTTGGAAAACACTGTATTTTTGAATGGGTATATTCAATTTCGGTAATTAACGGGTAAAAATCTTACACAGTGTACCTTTAATGAAAAATACAAATAAATTAATTCATGTAGCAGATTTCATGATAAAATTGGTTGACGGTTAACTGGCCCATTACTGAACATTAGTCAGTAGTCATTAGTTGCAGTACTACTTTTCTCCTAATGTTTTTGTTAATTTTATTTTGTATCATTTTTTTAACAACCTCTTCTTAAAGGTGCATTGTGTAACTTTTCTGCTGGAAGGTCCGTCAAATGCCTTTCACCATTGCTTTGTCTGGAATGTTTCACAGTGTGGCATTAAACCTTTCTATCTTCACGGAGACCAAACCAGACCAAGTTACAGGTCAGATCTGTGGAGAGGTGACCCCGTTCGCAGTCAGAATACATGTTTTTCTGGGTATTTTTGAGCTATATAACCACCTGTAATTAAATAAATGTAAGATAGAGCTGTTTAATGTCCAGGTAGAAACAACAACAACAAAAAAATCCATCTTCTACTTGTCATATCTCCGAAACATGAATTGCAATCTTAGCAATACTTTACATCCATCAACGACTTTTATCACAACATTGATCCCAAAACTGCTATTTTCTTTCTTTCTTTTTTTTTTCAAAATCGTTTAGCCCTTGGCAAAAAAGAAAAACACACACACAGATAAAGCATAAGCCAGGTGTCCAGTTGATTTTTTTTTTCTTGTTGGGTGGGGGGGTTACACCAATGACAGTTCCAATACGGCAGCACTTGACCCTGATGGATGGGACGTAACCCGACTCCGAAATGGCCGCCCGTCATTGACCCGTGACACGGCGTAACCTCCAGTGTACACATTAACCCCTCCGTGCCCCCCCTTCCCCCATCCCCCCAAGTGCACATGGGGACCTAGCGTAGCCTAGCGTGATGAAGTCCAGCCAGGCGTGCGGTTCATGTATGTATGCAGGCGGATGGTCAGGAGATATAGGTGCGTATTCGGCGACGTGCGGCTATTTATAGAAGCGTAGAAAAGTAGCCATGTGACCTGTGAATGCAAAAATAAATAAAATGGTAAAAATAATGTATAGAAATAGAATAGAATAGTAGAATTTCAAGGTGTAATTGATTCAGAATATTGAGATTACCTCCTCAAAAACACACCTGGAGCTGTGTTTTTGACTAACCCTTTATTATTACTCTGTCTACATCTCCAAAGCTCAAAATTCTCTGCTCCACCTTGTGATGTCATGAAGTGTTTTCAAGTTAACAGCTTATTTTAGCTTTAGTTCGGTAGAGATTTGGGCGATTCCAGGTCTGAAATCACCCAAATGATTCTAGTGAAGGTGAATGGAGTTTAAAAACACAGTGGAGCAGTATATTGAAGTGGATGTACTGTAGTAATTATCGTGACAGGCCTGGGTATTCGTTAAGTACTGTAGTCGTGCAAACGTATGTTTTTTCATGCATTTTCAGTCCTTTCTTAACTTGTTTGCATATTGCTTGGTTAGGCACATTTCCCTGGTCCAGTTGAGGTTAATGAAAGGGGGGATGGGACTATCGGAGAGGAGGGAGAGAGGGGAGAGAGGGGGGAGAAAGACGAGAGGAGGGAAGGAGGGTAGGGAGGAGAGAGGCGAGGGAGGGTGGAGGGGGGATAGAGAGAAGTGAGGGGGGAGAAAGAAGAGAGAAGGGTGAGGGTGGAGAAAGAGGAGAGGGGAGAGAGAAGGGTGGAGAAAGAAGAGAGGGGCGAGGAGAGAGAGAGGAGAGAGGCAGGAGAGAGAGGAGTAAGGGTGGACAAAGAGGAGAGGAGGAAGCGAGAGGAGTGAGGGTGGAGAAAGAGGAGAGAGAAGGGTGAGGGTGGAGAAAGAGGAGAGAGAAGGGTGAGGGTGGAGAAAGAGGAGAGGGGAGAGATAAGGGTGAGAGTGGAGAAAGAGGAGAGGGGAGAGATAAGGGTGAGAGTGGAGAAAGAGGAGAGGGGGAGAAAGAGGAGAGGAGGAAGAGAGAGGAGTGAGGGGGAGAAAGAGGAGAGGGAGGAGTGAGGGGGGAGAAAGAAGAGAGGGGGAGGAGAGAGAGAGAGAGAGAGGCAGGAGAGAGGAGTAAGGGTGGAGAAAGAAGAGAGGAGGAAGCGAGAGGAGTGAGGGTGGAGAAAGAAGAGAGGAGAAGAGAGGGGAGTGAGGATAAAGAAAGAAGAGAGGGGGAGAGAGAAGGGTGAGGGTGGAGAAGGAGGAGAGGGGGAGAGAGAGGAGAGAGGAGTGAGGGTGGAGAAAGAGGAGAGAGAAGGAAAAGAGGGGGAGAGAGGCTGGAGAGGGGTGTGAAGCAAGGTGTGAAGAAAGAGAAGAACGGGGAGAGAGAGGCAGGAGAGAGAGGAGAGGGGAGAGAGAAGAGTGAGGGTGGAGAAAGAGGAGAGGGGGGGGAAAGAGGAGAGGAGGAAGAGCGAGGAGGGAGGGGGAGAAAGAGGAGAGGGAGGAGTGAGGGTGGAGAAAGAAGAGAGGGGGGAGGAGAGAGAGAGGAGAGAGGCAGGAGAGAGAGGAGGAAGGGAGGGGAAAGAAGAGAGGAGGAAGCGAGAGGAGTGAGGGTGGAGAAAGAGGAGAGGAGGAAGAGAGAGTGAGGCAGAGAGAGGAGAGAGGAGTGAGGGTGGAGAAAGAGGAGAGAGAAGGAAAAGAGGGGGAGAGAGGCTGGAGAGGGGTGTGAAGCTGAAGAAAGAGAAGAACGGGGAGAGAGAGGCAGGAGAGAGAGGAGAGGGGAGAGAGAAGAGTGAGGGTGGAGAAAGAGGAGAGGGGGGAGAAAGAGGAGAGGAGGAAGAGCGAGGAGTGAGGGGGGAGAAAGAGGAGAGGGAGGAGTGAGGGTGGAGAAAGAAGAGAGGGGCGAGGAGAGAGAGAGGAGAGAGAGGAGTAAGGGTGGAGAAAGAAGAGAGGAGAAGAGAGGGGAGTGAGGATAAAGGAAGAAGAGAGGGGGAGAGAGAGAGAAGGGTGAGGGTGGAGAAAGAGGGGAGAAGAGTGAGGGTGGAGAAAGAGGAGAGGGGGAGAGAGAGGAGAGAGGAGTGAGGGTGGAGAAAGAGGAGAGAGAAGGAAAAGAGGGGGAGAGAGGCTGGAGAGTGGTGTGAAGCTGAAGAAAGAGAAGAACGGGGAGAGAGAGGCAGGAGAGAGAGGAGAGGGGAGAGAGAAGAGTGAGGGTGGAGAAAGAGGAGAGGGGGAGAAAGAGGAGAGGAGGAAGAGAGAGGAGTGAGGGGGAGAAAGAGGAGAGGGAGGAGTGAGGGGGGAGAAAGAAGAGAGGGGGAGGAGAGAGAGAGGAGAGAGGCAGGAGAGAGAGGAGTAAGGGTGGGGAAAGAAGAGAGGAGGAAGCGAGAGGAGTGAGGGTGGAGAAAGAAGAGAGGAGAAGAGGGGAGTGAGGATAAAGGAAGAAGAGAGGGGGGAGAGAGAAGGGTGAGGGTGGAGAAAGAGGGGAGAAGAGTGAGGGTGGAGAAAGAGGAGAGAGAAGGAAAAGAGGGGGAGAGAGGCTGGAGAGGGGTGTGAAGCTGAAGAAAGAGAAGAACGGGGAGAGGCAGGAGAGAGAGGAGAGGGGAGAGAGAAGCGTGAGGCTGGATAAAGAGGAGAGGGGAGAAAGAGGAGAGGAGGAAGAGAGAGGAGCGAGGGTGGAGAAAGAGGAGAGAGGGGAGAAAGAGGAGAGGAGGAAGAGAGAGGAGCGAGGGTGGAGAAAGAGGAGAAGGGGGAGAGAGGGGAGCGAGAGGGGGATGTAGTTGTTGCAGACATAGAGGAGGTGGAGATGTTGCAGCACGCGCACTTTCTCTCTGCAGTGGAGTTTTGAGTTTCAGAGCTGCGGTAGCTCCGCCCCCTCCAGGAACCAACACTCAGGAAAAGACAGTGGAGCACTTCATGACATCACAAGGTGGAACAGAGTGTTTTGTGTTTGAAAGAAGAACTACACGTATATGCGATGTGTTAGTCATGGTGTTTATTGTCTTGTTTATAAGATATTTTATGTTCACTGTGGGCCTAGGGGGCGCTGCAATTTCAAATCCTGCGTGTGCGACCTGTACATATGGTTTTTGACAATAAAGCTGAACTTTGAACTTTGAACTCAGCTGAAATGTGCAGGATAAACGTGTGATAAAACAAAACACAACTCCAAGATTTTTCTGAGGATCCAATATTATAACATAGATCAGAAATGCGTAACTTGCCTGTTAACAGTTTTTGAATTTTGGATTCTCATTGATTTTTTGGCTTGTTCTGCTGTCGTGACACTTTGGCCAATCAGATTCAAATAATTGTCATGACATTCTGTGTTTTCCGATCGCCGTTCCAGATGAATAATGTGTAGAACTCAACTCAGATGGACGCACGAATCAATCCGACGTGAGGAGACCCGCCGTCGTTGCTCACCTTGTCTTCATTGAGATGGATTTGCTTAATTTCATGGCGACAAACAAGTGGCAGATCCTCCATATGAAAAGATACAGAGTGCACCTTGAAAGGCATTTGTGTCAGATGAAATGTTGCACAGTGGGGCTTTAAAGGGATAGTGCGTTTTTTATGTTAATCTGTATGGGTTTCCTTCTAAAAGTTTCGTGTGGTAACACCGGCTTACCTCTGACAGTCTCCGCTCAGCCCGGTTCTGCTTGCGTTCTGGAGCTCACGTAAGTAGGTCCGGTAAGTTCGCAGGGACAGTTAATAAAGCTTGTTTTTCTTCTCAAAACAAAACATTTGTTCGAAAGGTGATATATTTGTGTCCCAAACAGTTGTCCACGAAACATCCAGCAGCGTATTTCGCATTTGCATATTTTCTCTCTACATTCGTATCACTGTGCCCACGTTAGCTCTAGTCGTGTAAATAATAATTGATTCGTATCGATGCATCGATCCTACAGCCGATGATCCAAATGCATCGATGCGTCCACAAGAGAATCAAATCGAATTTTTCTGTAATAAAATTTATTCAAAACATCATTAATACATAAAGTGAAAACTATGCACCATTGAATCAAAACGTATCGAATCGTAACAAATCGTGGGGAATTCTCAAGTATCGAAAAATAATCGAATCGTTGGCTTAAGAAATCGATATTGTATTGAATCGGCATGAAGTGTCTGATTTACACCCCTAGTTAGCTCTATTGCCTGTTCACTTGTAAACATTCGTTTACGGGGGATGTCGCCGTACCGCATCCGCCGTACACTTCCACTAAAGGTTAACAGGCTAATACAGCGATATTTCGAGACGAAATATGCTAATGCAAAATACGCTGCTGGATTTTTCGTGGACAACTGTTTGGGACGCAAATATATCACCTTTCGGACAAATGTTTTGTTTTGAGAAGAAAAACAAGCTTTATTAACTGTCCCCGCGAACTTACCGGACCTACTTACGTGAGCTCCAGAACGCGAGCAGAACCGGGCTGAGCGGAGACTGTCAGAGGTAAGCCGGTGTTACCGCGCGAAACCTTTAGAAGGAAACTCATACAGATTAACATTAAAAAAATGCACTATCCCTTTAAGGAGCAGTGTACAGTACAGTAGAGATGCGCGGATGGCGGTTACAGAAACCACGGAGCGGGTGGATGACGTGACGAAAAATAATATTTTTTATTAAATTTGGGCGGGTGGCGGTTGAACAACCACATTTTTAAAAATGCATACATTTAAAGAATTATCATAAGTTGGTGGATGACGGATGGGCGCGGTTTTGAAAATTCCTGAAAAAACGTGCATGCAAATGGATAGCGGACGGATGATGTTTTTTTCATGCGGTTGCGGATGGAAATCTCTAGTATACAGTATTAGCAAAGTACCTGTATGTCTAATTTGGTACGCATTCTTAAAGTGTTTTCTTGATAATACAATTTCAAGAAATACACTCGATACTCAATACTGATTCTGTTACCGTGATGATAATAATAATAATTTTAAAAAACTATTTTTTTTAACATTAAATCGTAGTACTTTCTTTTCTATTCCCATGTGGCCTTATATCTGTGTAATCCCTCAGTGATCCAGGAGGTTCCACAGTGGTCCATGGGCGTATACTCGTCTATGTGCTCTTATACTTGTTCTGATACAGCTCAAGATCATTCTAAAGCTGCTCAGGAAAGGTTCATTTCTGTCCTGTGAACGTGACTTTTGCTTTAGTATCGATACCTGCTCAAATCAGCAAGTTTCGATACTAGTTTTAGCATCGTTTAGTATCTGGTTTTTGATACTTTTGGCAACCCCGCATCGGCACCAGGAAAACGAAATTAAAATCAATGAAATTTTTCTCAAGATTTCCAATTCCTCTAGTGATTTCCACCGCAGTATCAAACAGATCTTTAAATAACAGTCTGCATCCCTATTCACGAGGCACCGACTCCCCCACCTGCATAACATCCTTTTTATATGAATACATATAAATATAGCCTGTAGCGTGTTCGGCGATGCTACGTGCACGCTGGCGCATGGGTGTCTAGGTCCCGTTATGTAATCCCCGGTGGGCCGCAGCTGCTTCGCTCTCGTGCACCACCACCAGAACCACCCCCCATCCCCTTTCCCCGCTCCCCGCTCCCCGTCTGCGCCCGACTGCCAACTTGCGCTAGTTTCCTCTTATAGAACGCGTCTCTTATGGGTTTTCATCTGCTCGTGTAAGGCCGTAGAGAGGTAGGACTTGTTTTTCAGGGCACAGACACGCAAAGCACCGCTCGCTTTCGGGGGTGGGAAGTCTGGGTTGGTCTTTTGGGGGTTCCTGGATTATACAGAAGAAGATAAAGTGATGGAAAACTAGCTACAATTGAAGGAAAGTGTGAAACGGTATGCGGAATGCACTGAGATGTGTTTTGAAATGATACGTTTTTTGCATACGCTGCGGTTGTGATGCTAACTGTAGGCATGTTCTGTCTAAGGCTTTGTTAGACTTTAAAGGAGAATTAACGTTTTTTACAATCTGAAAAGTTGTTTTACTCACCCATAGCACTTTGGTGTCATATGGAGCACTTCCAGAGATGTTTTAGATTAGCGATAGCCGTAGCGCTAATATATGCCCCGAGGTTGTAATATATGCCCCGAGCGGTCTCCAAATAACACAAACTTTAGCACTTTTCAAATCACAGAAGCTCAATGTCTTAGTCTACGCTTTCGTTTGAGTCAAAAGTGGCCTGTAATCCGAGATTTATCCATAGTTTCGAGTAGATGAGGACGCCAGTGCGCATGTGCGGAGTCACAGTTTATTTCGCTCTCAGCTCCCGGGAGCCAAACATGAAACGCAAAGCTGTAAATTATGGCTAAATCTCAGATTACAGGCCACTTTTGACTCAAACGAAAGTGTAGACTAAGACATTGAGCTTCTATGATTTGAAAAGTGCTAAAGTTTGTGTTATTTGGAGACCGCTCGGGGCATATATTAGCGCTACGGCTATCGCTAATCTAAAACATCTCCGGAAGTGCTCCATATGACACCAAAGTGCTATGGGTGAGTAAAACAACTTGTTTTATTACCGAAATAAGGCTCAGATTGTAAAAAAAATGTTAATTCTCCTTTAATCTTTGTTTTGTTCACAATCTGACCAGAAAGAACTGACTTATTTGGAACTACAAAAGCTAGCTGTTTTTTAAGTCCCTCTCAAATGTTATTACAGTCAAAAGCTAGCTAGCCAACAGCCAAGAGTTTTTCAGTTTAAATCCATTTGGTATTTTTTCTTGGATCTAAAAACGTTTTGGCTGCGTTTGCTAATGTGTGCATTGTGTCATTACGGTAACAGACGAACATCCTGTCATACACGTTCATGTAGAACACAGTCAGCGTGATTTTTAAAAATATTTTTGCTTTTCATTTAGTGATTTGTGGTTGCATGTTTGTTTGTTTTTTTGCCGTTCCAGTTGCATTTCAGACTCATATACCGGAGCACATGGTCAGTATAATAGGTGAAATGCTTAGCCCAGTATTTGAACCAGAAACCTTCTAGTTGGTGGGCAAATCCAAATCCTCAACCCACTAGATCTCCTTTATATCTATTTTCATTTTTAAAACCTTGTCAAGCATGTTTCAGGTGAGGGAACAACATAATAACATGGTAGAAAGTTAATCAAAAGAAAAAAATTTGGATAATACAATGTACTTTTCTGTGGTCATAACCTCAATATCGCAGGTTTTAAAGTTACATAATAGTGACACTATTATGTAACTTTAAAACCTTTCAAAAACTGCCTCGAAACTTCAAAATATGGAATTTTTCTAAACTTCCCGAAACAATAACACCAGTAGTAAATCATAATTATCTTTTGACAAGAGAGACTTCTAAATGACAATTACGGCTGTCACTCAGAAGAGCGAATAAACAATTTGGAGTTTCAACAAAAGACTATCTCGGCGGGAGATTATGCAAGCCATTACTTGTCACTCACAGCCTACATGCTCACATAGAAATGGCAACTGAAACACCTTTAGAAGAAAGGATGGCTGTTCACACTTTATCATTTAAGCATTGATGGAGTTAACGTACTGCATCTTCAGGTTTACAGGTCGTACATTATGGAAAACTGACTCTTGTGAGCTTTAAAGGGTCCATCACCTGCTGCTTTCTATGGAGATGTCATTGGTCTGCCTGAAATGTTCCACAGTATGACATGAAACAGATCTCCCTTACATTGATCCAATTACAAGTGACGTTATAGATGAAAAATACTTAAAGGTCCCATGGCATGAAATTTTCACTTTCTGAGGTTTTTGAACGTTAATGTGAGCTCCCCTACCCTGTTTAGGCCCCCCCCCCCATGGCTAAAAGTTGCGAAATGTGTAAACTGAGCATTTGTGATCCTTTTCCACGTTTGAAAAAAAGACAGCCCAAACAGGCGATTCTAAACAAGGAAAGTTTCTGACGTAACACTCGGGGAAAAATGCAAATGCAGTTCCAACCTCTGTCTGGATGTCTACCCACCATCTCTGGAAATCATGGCCATAGAGTTTGGACCGCGAACGAGCTACACAATGCGAGATGCGTGTTTTTATTTGCCTGGAAACACGTGAGAGTGTTTCCAGGCTCAGATGTCCTTTATCCGAGCCTCCGAACCTCTGAAACAGCAGTGGTTTAATTTAATTTTCTGTGGAAATGTGTTTATTTTTCAGTGGAAATCGTCTCATATCTTCATCTGCGCTTAAACGCGGAAGTGGGGCCGGCGCACATCGCACCGCTAAACGAGGAAAGAGCGGAGAGTTTGGCCACGCCCCCACCCGCTGCACTGGCCTGTCTCTGTCCTCCTCATTTGCATTCAAGCAACAACACCCAGAATAAAGTGTTTCAGAGACATATTTTTGACTCTGACTGTGTTCATGGGGCTTTCTCATGCACTGAGTCTTGATTTTGAAGAAGGATTCATTTACAGTATTAGGGAACCATTAAGGCGCCATATAAAAGCATCAAGAAGTACCATGTCATGGGATCTTTAAAAAAAAATTACACAATGCACCTTTAAGCCCTGTTATAATGTTGTTATCTCTTTAAAAACATACCTTGAGTTGTGTTTAGTTTCATTCACACATATTTGAGTAACCTTTTATTATTCGTCTGTCTACATCTCCAAAGTTCAAAATGATCTGTTCCACCTTGTGATATCATGAAGCTTTAGGTTTCAAGTTAACAGCTACATTTTACCTTTAGTTCAGTAGAGATTGGTAATTCCTGGGCTGAAATCATGTATGGAGTTTAGGGATACATCGATACTGATACTGGTATCGAATGTCAGTGCTGATCCAAATATGGGTTCTGCCATTATCCTGGTTGGATATATAAATCAATGTAATAAGACTATTTACTGGCCGTAGTAGCCCAGACAGTCTCAGAATGTTTAATGCTTTTTAATACAATTGTTCTGTTCTTACTTGAGAGAGAAATATCAGCTACATTACTCATTTTGTCATATAATAGTTTTTGTTTTCAGGAAAAGAAAGTCCGTGTATACCACCTACACTGCTATCGGTTATCGGCACAAAACTGGATTGCAAAACTGCATCCGTCAGTTGAGCACTTCCTGTATTACCACATGACATCACAAGGTGGAACAGGTGTTTTCGTGTGAATCAAACAAAACACAACTCCAGGTCTGTTTGTGTTGACGAAACAATATTATAATATAAATCAGAAAATAGTGTAATATGGGCGTTTTAAAGACAGATAAACTGATACTTACCACATGAATTGAAATCAAAATCATGATCTCATCTTCAGTCCAGACTCCACCAAAGCCTGTCTCGCGATGTCAAATCTGGGGCTTAACATCTGCCCAGCCCACTCTCTTCTGCCTGACCTTTTTATGCAAATTCAAATTAAATCAGCCACAGTGGAGAGAAGGACAAACTGGGAGATAATGTGATTTGAACCAACAGAGCCTCCGTAGTGTCTCGCCTGCCCGCCCGCTGCTTTATTAAAATGTCACATCAGCTGTAAGCACCAGCGTCGGAATGCGGAGAATCAGGTTCAGGGAGGCTTCCAAGTAAAACGGGACTTAATTTGGTTTTGAGTAAAAACTGACATCTGCTCCAACTCAGAGAAAAGCTATTACAGTGCAGAGGGGGGAGAGGAGAGGGGTGTGAGTGCTAGTACTACTACTACTACTACTACTACTACTACTACTACTACTACTTCAAATGCAGTGGAGATGAGTGTGAGTGGGCTCTCCAGTGCTTTGGGCTCATTTGGGTTTTTAGTTTTGTGTGTGGGCTCACGAGGAGTCAGGACCAGCCATTCTCAGTCAAATAATTACTACAGATGGTACTACGATTACTACGACTACTACTGCTCCTACGCTAGGACTGGCCAATCTCAAACAAGTAAGCAGTAATGTTTTGGATGAAGTTTTTGACAAGTTACATCAGCTAGTTAATTACTACAGATGGTACTACTCCTACTCGTACTACTACTTGTACATAACTACTACCGTATTTCCCGGATTATAAGTCGCACCAGCCATAAAATGCATAATAAAGAAGGAAAAAACATGTATAAGTCGCCGCACTGGAGTATAAGTCGCATTTTTGTGGAAATTTATTTGATAAACGCCAACACCAAGTACAGACATGTCATCTTGAAAGGCAATTTAAAATAAAAATAGAATAGAGAACAACAGGCTGAATAAGTGTATAGTATGCTAACGCAATTAGCTTTGTTTGTTTTCTTCATTTCAGTAAGAGTATCCTCCGCTTTTCGCCAGTCCCTTACAAGTTTCTCGCAAACTCCAAACTTTCTTTCTGCTGCTCGATTACCGTTTTCGGCTGCATATTTCACTACTTGCAGCTTGTAATCTGCAGAATATGATTTTTCTTTTCGGTGCTATTTTTGTTCAGCCCTTCTCAGTTGTTTTTATAAATTACCGCCAATGTTGAAAATATCAACACAGGCCTAGAGCGCCCTCTTGCGGTTTAGTGTGAAAATAACATGTGAAATGATATAATAATGTGTTAATAATTAATTCCACACATAAGTCACTCCAGAGTATAAGTCGCAGCCCCGGCCAAACTATGAAAAAAACTGCGACTTATAATCTGAAAAATACGGTACTACAAATAAGATTTTGGGCTATTATCTGTCATATTTACACTGTAATTACAGATGTTACTCATACAACCATTACAACTGCTTTTACTACGAATGCTATGTCTGCAGTCCTGCCTCATAGCAAAAAGGTTCCGGGTTTGATTCCTGGTTTTCATGTTCTCCTTGTGTCTGAGTGAGTTTCCTTCAAGGACAGTAAATCTCCTAATACTACGAGAAAACTGGTATTAACAAGTACTATTATTTTGAGTAACTCATACAACTACAGCTAGTACTACTTGCATCCACTCATCTTTACTTATCTTTCTCTTTCTGTAGTCATCTCTCTCTCCTCCTTCAGGACTTCAGTTGAGAGCCTCATGACCCTCACATGGCTGGTATCAAATCGATTCTTCTGTTCATGTTGTGTTCTCCATCCACCCTCCTCCTTCAAGACGGACACAGCGTTACAATCTATCAGACGCTCTCGTGAAAAAGATGCTTTGTACTACAGCTGCGTGACTTTGCAGAAGAAAAAAAGAAGAAGAAAATATTGCAATTTTGGTGACGAAAATCGCAATTTTTCAAAACATGTCCAGGAGCATTAAAATTGACGGAAGACTGAAATATGTATCCTATGTAGTTCAGAAGATGTTTGGAGAGGTCTAAAGTACAGTTAAAGGAGAATTAACGTTTTTTACAATCTGAGCCTTATTTCGGTAATAAAACAAGTTGTTTTACTCACCCATAGCACTTTGGTGTCATATGGAGCACTTCTGGAGATGTTTTAGATTTGCGATCTCCGTAATGTGAGTTCTCGGGGCAAATGTTTGCGGTCTCCAAATAACACAAACTTTGACATTGAGCTTCTATGATTTGAAAAGTGATAAACTTTTCAAATCATAGAAGCTCAATGTCTTAGTCTACGCTTTCGTTTGAGTCAAAAGTGGCCTGTAATCCGAGATTTATCCATAGTTTCGAGTAGATGAGGACGCCAGTGCGCATGTGCGGAGTCACATCTTATTTCGCTCTCAGCTCTCGGGACCCAAACATGAAACGCAAAGCTGTAAATTATGGATAAATCTCGGATTACAGGCCACTTTTGACTCAAACGAGTGTAGACTTGTGTAGACTAAGACATTGAGCTTCTATGATTTGAAAAGTGCTAAAGTTTGTGTTATTTGGAGACCGCTCGGGGCATGTATTACATGCCCCGAGAACTCACGTTACAGATATCGCTAATCTAAAACATCTCTGGAAGTGCTCCATATGACACCAAAGTGCTATGGGTGAGTAAAACAACTTGTTTTATTACCGAAATAAGGCTCAGATTGTAAAAAACGTTAATTCTCCTTTAAGCAAATGTTTAGCATGGTGACAAAGTGCACACATTCACAAAACTGTTGGCTAATGTTTAACAGCCCAAATCAGCTCACCTGTTGTAATCAGCCCAAGTCACTTCCACCTTATGATGTCATCTGGTAATACAGGAAGTACTCCACTGTGTTTTTAAACTCCATACACCTTCACTAGAATCATTTGGATCATTTCAGCCCTGAAATTGCCAATCTCTGCAGAGCTAAAGCTAAAAGGTAGCTGAAAACTACCGCTTCATGACAACAAAAGGTGGAAAAGAGTGGAGATGTAGACAGACTAATAAAAAAGGGTCACTCAAACCCTTTGTGAATGAAACACAACACAACTCCAGGTGTGTTTTTGATGAAGTAAGTGTCCATTTTGCGTAATATCAGACCTTTAAACCTTTAAAGCCTAACATGGGCCACGGAGCTTCAGACCGAACAGTGCTTCCAGCAGTGTTGTATAAAGTACTGGAGAATCAAACTCAAGTAAAAGTATTGGTACCCCTCCCAAAAATGACTTTGGTAAAAGTCGAAGTCACTGACTGAAATGTTACTTGACTAAAAGTCTTAAAGTATCTGGAATTTCATGTACTTAAGTATGACAAGTAATGTAAAAATAAATGTACTCAAGTAATGTAATTAAAAGTACAAGTAAAAGTATCAAGCAAAGGCAGTCTGAATTTGTAATATTTTTTAATGTTCGTTTTATTTTATTTTTTTAAATAAAGGTTTTGGGGGAACAAGAGTGCTGAAAATTAGGCATTTGGCCCTTAACTCAACTGTAAAACACCATGTTCTACTCACCCATGGTAGTTTTGTGTCATTTGGAGCACTGTGTGTCATTTGTAATTTATTAATTATGAGTCTAGACCTGGTTTAGACCCGGTCTAGACCTGGTCTAAACCGGGACTAAACCGGGTCTAAACCTGGACTAAACCGGGTCTAAACCTGGTCTAGAGTCTAGACCCGGTCTAGACCTGGTCTAAACCGGGACTAAACCTGGTCTAAACCGGGACTAAACCGGGTCTAAACCTGGACTAACCCGGGTCTAAACCTGGACTAAACCGGGTCTAAACCTGGTCTAGACTCTAGACCAGGTTTAGACCTGGTTTAGACCCGGTCTAGACCTGGTCTAAACCGGGTCTAAACCTGGTCTAGAGTCTAGACCAGGTTTAGACCCGGTCTAAACCGGGACTAAACCGGGACTAAACCGGGTCTAAACCTGGTCTAGAGTCTAGACCAGGTTTAGACCTGGTTTAGACCCGGTCTAGACCTGGTCTAGACCGGGTCTAAACCTGGTCTAAACCGGGTCTAAACCGGGACTAAACCGGGACTAAACCGGGTCTAAACCGGGACTAAACCGGGTCTAAACCTGGACTAGACCAGGTTTTAACCTGGACTAAACCAGGCCTAGACCAATTCTAAACCAGGATTAAACCACCGCAACCTTGTGCGTGTTCACGTGTCGGCGCGTGCCTAAACAGGTTGAATAATTGTAAAATATAAATCTGTCCTACTTCGTGGATTTCCACTTTTACGGGCTATTTCTGGAACCTAACCCCCACGACAAACGAGGGATTACTGTACAACATTAAACTTACCTCTATGTGTTTCTTAAGGTTGGACGGGGAGTTTTTGTAAGATAAGATTTCTACTTTTTTTGGAAGGCATAAAAGGCACTTCATTCTGTAAGACGAATCCTTTACATCAGTGTAAGAAAACATCGTGTTTAAGTAGGGCCAGGGGTGCTCATCTTGAGGGTCCCCTTCATTTCTAGCCAGCGTGGTTTCTGTCTCCTCTTCCATCAGATGCTGCTTGCAATTAAGCTAGCTGCGTAAACCAACAGGTGCTGGCTGATTGTCATGCGCAAGAGGCGAACAAGCCCAGGCTTGTCCCGACTTCGTTGCTGTCAGACTTTTTTTTTTTTTTTTTTTTTTTTTGTAACGAGTAACTAAACGGCACATTGAAAATGTATCGGAGTAAAAGTATGCAATTAAATTCGGAAATGTAGTGAAGTAAAAGTGAAAGTTATCATTTTTAAAAAAACTCAAGTAAAGTACAAAGTCTCCGAAAATGTACTTAAGTACAGTAGTGAAGTATTAATACTTCGTTACTATACAACACTGGCTTCCAGCTACCTCCACCTCACCGAAGAACGTTAACGATCTGCTGAAAGATATCAGTTTTGCGGCCCCATTTTGCCTCATCACTCCGCTCTCTCCAAACCACTCCGTCGGCGAGAATATTAGCCGCGGAATCGATGGTGGAAGATGCACGGCCTGTTTATGTGCGGGCAGAAATATTGTAATGAAAAGAGCTGCACATTTATCCAATTAGCACAAATAGACAAATGAGGCGCGATGGCAAAAACTCAATTTAGCACTGGAGCACAGAGCAGTTATGCTAACGAGACGGCGCGCGGATACTTCAGACTTCAGACACCACTTTGACCTACGTGCGGAGATTGTGGCGTAATTTCTCGGTGATTTCCTGCACAATACAATTGGTGCTTTTCAGGGTGGAGAATGTGATGATGTCATAAACTCAGAGGAGGTAGGAGAGGGGGTCAGTAAGAGCCATTTCCTCCATAATATTGTGGTTTTCATTGAAATTTCTAAAAAGTTAATTCTAATTCTTTTCTATTAATGACTGCACCCAAGAACTTGCTATATTTTCAACACAAATCTGTCTTTTAACAATATTAAAGCCTCAATATGTCACTTTTGGCAATGAATAGACTAAAGCGTATCAAAATGTGCATCCATACTGTGAGCGGGCTTGCATCTTCACAAACCTTACCTGCTTGTTTCCATGGAAATGTTGTTCCTTTGGCTGAAATATTCCACAGTATTGCATAAAACTTATCCATCTCCATGGAGAATGTTCTGAAGTATAGTTTTAACTTTCTGTCTCCATGGAATCATTGAGTTGACGTTCCAATTCCAGAAAGTTATTGGCCTACAGAATGCTATAATGTCATCTGAAAAACGTATACCAGTTCTTGTCTCCATAGCGATGTTATTGCCTTGCCTGAAATATTCCATAGTAACTTGCATTTTTTAACGTAATGATGCCTTTATTGTGTTTGAGCAAGGTCACCTCTCCGCAGCTCTGACCTGTAACTTCCACCAGAAAAGCTACACGGTGCCGCCTTCCGTGTCAGTTTTAATTAAATCCCAATCAATTACGTAACTTCTTGCTAAAATCACATTGTATTGCAAACGCCGGCGTATAAATCTGTCTACGCGATCACACGCTTTCACGACCTCCTGGACCTTAACCCCCCTCTGTGCCCGCGAAGCCTCGCCGCCTCCTCCTTCCTTGTCACTCGTCAGACTTGATGGTAGCGACCTGCTCCGACAGCGTGCGCGCTAATGGAAAGGTACAAAGCTCTGATCAAAGACGTAATGTGGGCAGAAGAATCCATTTGTCTGGGGACGGGTGACTGGCAGGGGAGGGGGGAGGGGGAAGCTTGGTCGGCGAAGCTCCACCGAATAAGCATGTCTACGTATGGCTACCTACGAACTCGGATTTTGATTAGCAAACTGGAAGCAGGGTTAGATGTTAGAGGGTTAGATCTTGAAAATTGCCTTGTCTGCGGCGAATCATGCGTATGTTTTGTGATGCAGTGTGCGCACCTGTTTGTCTCCGGGGAGATGTTGTTGTTGTTGTTTTGCCCAAAACGGCAGCTTGCAAAGGACAAGTAAAATAAGAGTTCAGTTACAACAGTCTGGTTTGGAAATGTGTCCAAAATTATTTTTTGTTTTCTTATCGTCTTTCACAGATTGTTGGCTTGGCTTGGTAAATTGTTGCAGTATACTTTGTAGTTGAATGACAATTTATTTCTGCTGATTAATGACCCACAAAGTGAATACTGTTACAGGTGTGGTCTGCATAAAATCCCGCACAGCAAAATGGATTCTCACGATATTTGTGAGTTCACAAAGTCAGAGAGTCCATCTCGCTATGCACCCGCTGTAAGGCTCAAATTGACCCAGCGGCCAACCAGTCACAGAGCAGTACTGAAGTTTGTGCATAATCGAACCAAAACAAACATGGCGATGCCGACAGACATGCTTCAGCCTATTTTAATGTCAATACTACAGGACTATTTTGTTTGTAAAAAAAAAAATGGGCAGAAGTTAAGAGCTTTGTGCATTTGTGGACAAAGAAGATGTCTGTGCTTTTCTCTCAACTGGATGTATCAAAAGTAGGGATGCACCGATACTAGGGATGCAAATTATCGATTAATTCATTAATCTATAGTTGATTGACCTTATCGATCGACTTACGATTAACTGATAAGCGGCGTTTTTTCACCTGAATTTTAGTGTTTCAATAGGGTCTTTAAGAATATAAGCTATAGTAACATAACACTGAGCCAAAAATATATCATAGTATTATTATATTGTATATTCCTCAATTAATTATTCCTTAGTAAAAAGCAGACAAATGTATTGATGCTGAATAACAAAATACATTCTTTATTGAAAATAAATTGAGGACTGGCTCAGTTGTTGCACTTGCAGCATGGAAATCTTGAAATTAAAAGGAACAGAAGAAATTAAATAACAGAATGTTATTTAGTCTACATATTATGATGAAACCAGTGAATCCAGGCTATTTTTAGGACATTCTCAACATTTATTTTGAACTAAGGCATCAACAATATTTCTCTCCCTTAATCTGTGAAGGGTTACAGTACAAAATATACATTTCACAGGGCCCCTGGACACAGCATAAAACATTACAGGGCCTCAAACCAGAACAATCAAGCAATTATAAAAGCATGTAAGTTACATGCTTTTATCATTTCAAAAATATATGGTTCTAGGTCCAGCTCTACTGTGAGTTGTACAGCAACATCCAGAGAGGAAAGGGTTACATGATGTAACGCTATGGTCTTTCTCGCGAGTGGGTTCACATCTCGTGTTCACATTCCAGAGTAGCGCCCTCTAGCGATTAGTTACAATTAATGCATTTTGTTCGGCCAACGCCAAAGTCGATTAATTGTTGACATCCCTAACCGATACTGATACTGGTATTGAATACTGCTGATACTGGAAGTCGATATCCAGGTTGGTCTTTTAATTGGATCTAATGACACTATTTACAAGCTGATTTGGGTCTAAAACGTCTCATAATATTTGAAACTTTTTTGTATATGAAGCTCTCCAGTAGTGATTTGAAGGATAAATAACAATTGGATCTCTAGTGTACTAAGTAAACTGTGTTTTGAGGAAGTAAGTATAATTTTAATGGTAGTGGATATCAGCAGATACTTAAAGCCAACGTACTGATATGGTATTGAGTACTGAACTGAAAAAGCTGTTAGATTTAGTTAGATTTTTCATCTTGTTCTGACGTCGTGACGCTTCGACCAATCAAGACGACCCATTAGTTGCTATGACGCTGTGTTTTGCGATCGCTTTCAGTGAGAGCCGTTCCAGATTGATAATCTGTAGAACTCAACTCGTCTGACGTGACCCAGCTTAGCCCGCGTACCCCTTTTTGAGAAACATACCCCACACTACCTGCTCAGGTTTGATTAACAGCTAACAAAACTTTTTCTTTTCTTCCGTTCTCACTCCGCCGCACACGGATTTGCAATGACTTTCACATCATTTGAGTCGGAATAGGGAAGCAGTTACAGCCCCCGACATGCTTGAATGCGACCATCCGGCTTTGGCAACCGCGGGGGAGAGAGAAAGGAGAGGTATTCTGCTATAGCGCTTTTATATACGCTCAGTCTACTCTCCGTACACTGTATCTTTGGACTATTTCGCTCTAGCAGGCAGGTCTGACAGGGCCACCGAGGGCTGCTTTTAAATGAACTGTGCTAACCCCCATTTCAAGTCTGGGAAAAGTTTGATCTCAGAGTTATTTCAAGTCGTATTGTTAGCATGCAGAGTAAAAGAGAGAAATGTGTAATGGAAGAACTGTTTTTATGAAGTCGAAGAGGTCCAGCCTAGATTCAGAGTTTAAAAAATTTGAATTTAACTTGAATTGAATTGTTTCTTACAGATCGTCTCTACAGATTTGCCATATTCATGTTATGTCTTGTTAAGCTGCACTATGTAACTTTTTGGTTGGGGGTTTCTATGGATGTCATTGCTCTCCCTGGAATGTTCCACAGTATTACATTAAACAGCTCTACCTTACATTTATTACATTTTTTAAATGTTTAATATTACAGCTCAAAAATACCTAGAAAGAAAACATCCAAACATCCTCACTGTGCGCAGGGTCGCCTCTCCAAAGATCTGACCTGTAACTTGTTTTGGTTTAGGGATGTCAACAATTAATCGACTTTTAATTAATTGTCGATCAAGACGTTGGCCGAACAAAATGCAAAATGCAAAAGGCGCTACTCTGGAATGTGAACACGAGATGCGAACCCACTCGCGAGAAAGACCATAGTGTTACATCATGTAACCCTTTCCTCTCTGGATGTTGCCGTACAACTCACAGTAGAGCTGGACCTAGAACCATATATTTTTGAAATTATAAAAACATGTAACTTACATGCTTTTATCATTTCTTGATTGTTCTGGTTTGAGGCCCTGTAATGTTTTATGCTGTGTCCAGGGGCCCTGTGAAATGTATATTTTCTACTGTAACCCTTCACAGATTAAGGGAGAGAAATATTGTTGATGCCTTAGTTCAAAATAAATGTTGAGAATGTCCTAAAAATAGCCTGGATTCACTGGTTTCATCATAATATGTAGACTAAATAACATTCTGTTATTTAATTTCTTCTGTTCCTTTTAATTTCAAGATTTCCATGCTGCAAGTGCAACAACTGAGCCACTCCTCAATTTATTTTCAATAAAGAATGTATTTTGTTATTTGTCTGCTTTTTACTAAGGAATAATTAATGGAGGAATATACAATATAATAATACTATGATATATTTTTGACTCAGTGTTATGTTACTATAGCTTATATTCTTAAAGACCCTATTGAAACTAAAATTCAGGTGAAAAAACGCCGCTTATCAGTTAATCGTAAGTCGATCGATAAGGTCAATCAACTATAGATTAATGAATTAATCGATAATTTGCATCCCTAGTCTGGTTTGGTCTCCATGAAGATAAAAAGGTTTAATACCACCAACCTCGATTTCAATACTAAGGAGTTGAAAGGACTTTAAAGGTGCATTGTGTAACTTTTCTGGTGGAAGGTCCATCAAATGCTTTTCTCCATGAAGATATTATTGCTTAATTGCTTAATTTAATTGACATTAAACCTTTCTATCTTCATGGAGACCAAACCAGACCAAGTTACAGGTCAGATCTGTGCTCTCCGCTCACAGTCAGAATCCCTGTTTTTCCTATGTATTTTTGAGCTATAAAACCACATGTAACTGAAGAAACGCACGGTCGATCTGTTTAATATCATACTCCGGAACATTCCAAACAGAGCGATGGCATATCCATAGAAACAAGCAGGTGATGGACCCCCAAACTAAAGGTTACCTTTAAAAATACATCTTGATAATCGGATTCATTAATACCACTTTGGACCCGTTGTCCAGGCAGCAGCTGCAGATGTTGTCCGCGCGTCCGGAGATGGAGGGATGGCTGTGTAAACACTGCGGAGGTGTAGTTGGCTCCAGTCCAAGAGTGTTACAGAACATGCACCTGTGAACATACAACAGCCACCTTCCAACGGGCCAATAAGAGCTCTTTAATGGTCTAAACACAACCGGCTCTGTGGGTGTGGAGAGCCATTAAACACGGGGAGTCGTATTAGTGCACACAATCGACTGGACGTAACACAAGAGGCAGCCCTTAGCATTCCACAACTCGTTTCATGCCAGCTTGATTTTGTGTATTAACTGGTTTATTTGTATTTATTTATTGATGATTGGGGAAGATAATGCAGATTCAATACAGCATACAAGAGATTACCCAAAGCTGCAATGGATTTAAAGGAGTCTAAATGATCTTTTGTAATTGTCTGACATGGATTTTATATCCGTTTTTGTTTAAGGTGTAACTTTTTTTTGTAGTGATATTATATATTACTGAACTGGAGTCACTTTAAAGGAAAAGTAACATTTTTTTAACAATTTGAGCCTTATTTCGGTAATAAAACAAGTTGTTTTACTCACCCATAGCACTTTGGTGTCATATGGAGCACTTCCAGAGATGTTTTAAGATTTGCGGTTAGCCTAGCGCGACTTCTAGCCATAGCTCGGGGCATATAATATATTCCCCAAGCATGTAATATGCCCCGTGCGGGCTCCAAATAACACAAACTTTAGCACTTTTCAAATCATAGAAGCCCGATGTCTTAGTCTACGATTTCGTTTGAAGCAAAAGGGGCCTGTAATCCGAGATTTATCCATAGTTTACAGCTTTGCGTTTCATGTTTGGGTCCCGGGAGCTGAGAGCACAGTCCGCACATGCGCACTGGCGTCCTCATCTACTCGAAACTATGGCTAAATCTCGGATTACAGGCCACTTTTGACCACACGAAATCGTAGGCTAAGACATCGGGCTTCTATGATTTGAAAAGTGCTAAAGTTTGTGTTATTTGGAGACCGCAAACATGTGCCCCGAGAACTCACATTACGGAGATCGCAAATCTAAAACATCTCTGGAAGTGCTCCAAATGACACCAAAGTGCTATGGGTGAGTAAAACAACTTGTTTTATTACCGAAATAAGGCTCAGATTGTAAAAAACGTTACTTTTCCTTTAACTGCTGTTTGTTCACTGCTCAGAATCAAAGACATTTATTGTGCAGCGTTCCTGTGCCTTTTAACCTTACAGTGTTGTGTTTTTTAGTTGATTGTACATAATTATTATTACTATTTATCTTAATTTTGATGAATATTTTCCTACTGTTTCTGAAACTTGCGTTGTGACACTGCAGTTTCCCCACTGTGGGACCAATAAAGGATTATCTTATCGTATCTTATCTTTTTTTTTTTGCTTTTTGCAATGGAGATGTTATTGCGTTGTCTGGAATGTTTCGCATTGTGGTATTAAATCTTTCCATCTTCAAAGAGACCAAACCAGACCAAGCTACAGGTCAGATTTGTGGAGAGGCGACCCCGCTCACAGTCACAATGTCTGTTTTTCAAGGTATTTTTGAGCTATAAAACCACCGGTAAGTAGTTGTTTAATGTCAGACTGTGGAACATTCCAGACATATCCATAGAAACAAGCAGTTGCTAGAAAAGTTACTGAAAGTTACTGAAACAGAAGCACGTGTTTTCATTTTGGTTGATGTTAACTGCACTGAAAAACGTGTGCGGGTTTGCAGCTCCACAAACCTGACTCCTCATGCTTGTCTCCATGGAAATGCTGTTCCTTTGGCTATAATATTCCACAGTATGAAACGAAAATCTTCTACACCAGAATTAAAACTCTATAAAAATATAAACAAAAATCAACAGTAAATGACTACACGTTTTGTTTAGCTGATAATGCATCACCTCTGGCAAATCAATGCAGTTATTAGCTACTTTCTGCTGGCTTTATCGCGTGATTGAATATTCCTTTTGGTACACATAATTGCAAAAATACTGACATTGATTTTGGTCACACATTCCCAGCATGTCTGGCCATTTAAAAAACCTCCCCATCTGAGACTTGACACGCACTACTACCGGGCTCGCCATCTCTACCTGTTGCTAGGCAGCCCTGGCCAGCTCAGAAAATTAGCTTTGGCCTATTTGTTTGGTTAGCTGTCCTCCGGAGCGAGCTAATCCCACCTCCAGGGAATCAGAGCCATCCAGAAAGCCATAGGATCCAAGTGGATTTGTCTGAGGGGTGGGCCAAATTGAGCACTGAACATTCATACATTGACATTTTAAACAATGATCTAGGGATATTTTCTGGAGTGCGTTGTAGTGCTCTTAAAGCTCCAGTAGGTCACTTTTTAACCCAAAACCAGACTCAAATTAAAGCGTCTTCTTGGAATTTTGGATGTTTTTATTGCACGGTTAAACTTGCATCCAATTTCCCTTGTGGATCAATAAAGTCTAAGTCTAAGGCTTGAATCTCGTCAGTGTCCGTGGAGATTATGAAGTATGGCTTTAACTTTTTATTTTCATGGAATTATGCAGGTGATGTGCTATGTCCAGAAAGTTACCTAGTGTTGTTTTGGGAAAAGCCAAAACAAAATGAGACCCAGCTGTAAAATGATCAGTTCTCTCAGATTTAGCTTATTTTATAATCATTCATTTATTTATTCATTCATCATTTTGTTACAGAACTGTTATGGAAAATCAACTTTACAGAGCTTTAACCATGTTACAGTTGTTCCCCCTCACCATGAACTCACTCACCTGAAGTTGTATTTGGAGTAGAGTAACCAGACGTCCGTTTACCCAGGACAGTTTTGAGTCCTGCGTCCTCTATCCCAGTAGATTTATACAAGACCACTGATTTGTCCAAGTTTTAAGCAAAAAATCCCAAGTATCCCTATTTTTGACCAGTTTAAGATTTGGCAACATTGCGTAGTCATTTTGGTGCAAAGAGAAAAAAAAAGTGTGATGTGCAGCTATCCAAAAGAGGAGCCGACTCTTTGTTGTGATGACATTTACAGCAACGTCAGCTCCCTCTGGGCACCACAGTTTTCTAACATGGATGTCAGAGGACTTGGAACTAAGGTAAAGGGAGCTGGAGATGTAGACAGACTAATAATAAAGTGTGGGGATGAAACAAAACACAACTCCAGGTATGTAGCAGCATTATATCATGGTTTAAAGCTTAAAAGAGTCAATATTGCATAATATAAAACCATTAAACTAGGGATGCACGATATATCGGCATTAACATCGGTATTGGTCCATATTGATACATTTTTAACATATCGGTATCAGCCCGATGTGTAAAAGTGGGCCGATATTAACGACCGATATTTGCCAGTACAGTAATCCCTCGAATTAATGTTTCTCTCTCGTTTAAACACTCAAACCTTCGTAGATTTTCAACTAAATGTATTAAAGGTCCCATGGCATGAAATTTTCACTTTCTGAGGTTTTTGAACATTAATGTGAGCTCCCCTACCCTGTTTAGCCCCCCCCCCCCCCCATGGTTAAAAGTTGCGAAATTAGCATTTGCGATCCTTTTCTGCGTTACAAAAAATCGGAGCTCAAACGGGCGATTTTGAACAAGGCACCTTATTGACGTCAGATCGAAAAAAGAAATGCAAATGCAGTTCCACCCCCGTCTGTCTGAACTCAGCGTCTCTGTAAATCACGCCCATAGAGTTTGGACCGCGAATGCGCTAGGCAATGCGAAATGCGTTTTTTTATTTGCCTGGAGGCACGTCCGAGTGTTTCTAGGCTCGGAAGTCCTTTATCTGAGCCTCTGGACCTTTGAACAGCAGTGGTTTAATTTTATTTTCTGTGGAAATGTGTTTATTTTTCAATGGAACGCTTCAAATCTCTCCCCCCGTGCAAAAACACAGAAATGGATCAGCTGAGAGCTCAGAGCGAGAGCGGAGAGTTTGGCCACGCCCCCGCCCTCTACTATAGGCCAGCTCTTTTCTCCTCATTTGCATTCAAGCAACAACGCCCAGAATAAAGTGTTTGAGAGAGATATTTATGACTCTTTCTCATCTTATCTCTGTTTCTCATGCACTGAGTGTTGATTTTGAAGAAGGATTCATTTACAGTATTAGGGAACCATTAAGGAGCCATATAAAAGCATCAAGAAGTACCATGTCATGGGATCTTTAATAGTGAAGCATGCTCTTTTCGGACTGCATTTCTCCCCTCTAGTCCTGGTTTAGTCCAGGTGTAGTCCTGGTCCAATCCAGGTTTAGACCTTGTTTAGACCTGGTCTAGACCTGGTTTAGTCCGCGTTTTGGTCCCGGTCCCCTTCCCGCGTCCCCCATCAATAACATCAATCGGCAAAGGTCCCTTAGCCAATCAGGACGCAGAACACAATGTTACACTATATATAGAAAAAAAATGTTACACTATTTTAAAAAAAATGAAATTGAAAAGAAAAGAAAAAAAATCAGGAGTCAAAACACGTTTTGAGAATAAAAGAAGACATTCAAAAATTAATTTTGCATGATTTTCAGTCTGTATAAAATGTTATCTCAGAATTAAAAATAAAAAAATATTGGTATCGGCTAATATCGGTGTCGGCCGATATCAGCAACATTAATATCGGATATCGGTATCGGCTAAAATTTCCACATCGGTGCATCCCTACTTTAAACTGTAACATTCTAGTTAGAAATCAGCTCATCCTTGGCATATTTTCAAAACGGCCATTTCAGTTTGATCTTGTCGACGATATATCTTCCGCCCTAAAGTGTTGCTTCAAAAGATTGAAAGAAAATATATAATAGGCTTTGAAAGACAAGGGCAATTTGGCGCGCGTAAACACCCGTGCTTGTTGATGTCATCCGAAGCCATCCATCAATCACCCAGATAAGCGATGGGCGGTGACAACAGCAAGGACGCCCTCTGCTCCAGGAGAGGGTGGAGTAGTTTATGTAGCGCGTGCTGGAGATCACGGCTGAATCTCCAATGTTGACTTTGAGAGTGGTTGAAATATGATACGCTAGACTTGATGATGGACGAGAGTGCTTGGAATGGAATCGGCTGTGGGGTTAGCATTAGCGGTAGCCTAACGTTGTTTTGGTGAAGGTAATTTGTAGGGGTGAACGATTTTGGATAAAAGATTGATGATTTTTCAACATTTAGAAGAGAATTTGCGATATCTTTTTTTTTTTTTTTTTTTTGCGATCAAAAAGACTAAAAACTAATACAAGAATCACACATTTCAGAACATGTTTATATATATTTAACTTGGGATGCAGCTAGGGATCCAGTTTTCTCAGTTCCAATACTGATTCTAAAATTGCTTTAAAATTTAAATATCTGCCAATACCCGGCATCAAACGACACCAATACAGAGGCTGAAAATATAATTTCCATTAAACGAAAATAAATTAGACAGAACTGCCCCAAATTTGTTTTGTATCTTTTATTTATCTCTGAAGTTACCACAGAACAACTTTGTGTACATATAAATTCAAAAATTATGGCCCTTTCTGGACCAACTACAACCAGTAAATTGACTATTATATGTTATGTGAACAATACACACATCCTCCTGTGGACCCACCACCCGCGGGAGGATTCATGGGGGCTGGTGCGTTGTGTTCTGGGCAGCAGAACGCTGCTTGGACTGCTGCCCCCGCGACCCAGAAAAATGGAAAAGCGGAAGAAAATGAATGAATGAATGAATGAACAATAACGATATTGACTGAACGGATATTTGGAAGCAGATTTCCAATTCAGCAATTTTTCTTAGTATCAGCAGCACCGATATTTAATACCAGCATTGGTTCGGTGCATCCCTAATCTAAACTACATGGTTAGCAGTTTTTTTTATGCCAAATAAAACAGGAGATTTACTTGGTTTTGTTAATCTTGCAGTCCTTTTAGTCAGATGGTTTGGATTTGCGTAGAAAATCTCCATTGAAGGTTTAAAAAAATCATTCAAGACTTTCAGGGTGTAAAACATGAACTTTAGGCTATTCTGCCAATTCTGACCAAAATCCTGGTTCAAGATCTGGAGACATTCACTTGCATCTTATGCAGGCTTTGATCCTGCTCTCTCAGCCTTGACAAAGCTTTTTCATTGATGAAGACCAAAGTACTGTAGCTGGTAACAAAGTAGAAGAAAGTAAAATGGGAATTGTCTGAAAGATATACACGGATGACCGACGAAACTCTGAAGATATTCCTAATAACCTTAGTACTTTATTTTTAAATAGTCAAATGGAGCCAAAACTAAATGGGTTGAACCATGACATGGGTTAAAACATGACTTGAGTTTTTATTTATTTATTTCACTTTCCAATCATGGTAATTTAATTTGAATGAATTTGTATTTTTTTATTCATTCATTCATTCATTCATCTTCTTCCGCTTTTCCATTTTCTGGGTCGGGGGGGCAGCAGTCCAAGCAGATCTGCTGCCCAGAGCACAATGCACCAGCCCCCATGAATCCTCCCGCAGGTGGTGGGTCCACAGGAGGACGGCTCACGTCACAACAGCTTTGATGTATCTTCTGCCCTGGGGGCTACCAGTGTCCACAGACACTGGGGGTGAGGTGGGGTTAAGTGTCTTGCCCAAGGACACAACGGCAGCGCTCATCTCTGGGAGTTGGGATCACACGCGGTCAACCCGTCAAGAGCGGGATTCGAACCGCCAACCCCTGGATCACTAGACAAACGCTCTACCAACTGAAAATAAATACATAAATAAGTAAATAAATTAATAAATACATAAATACATAAGAAATTACTATGATAAAAAAATAATATATAATAATAATAATAATAAATAATAAAATAAAATAATAAAAAATAATGAATAAAAATACATAAATAAGTAAACAAATAAATAAATTATAAATAAAAATATAAATAAAATAAAAAATACATAAATAAGTATATAAGTAAATAAATAAATAAATGCATAAGAAATTAAAAGGGAATCTAAAAGCTTTTTGATTATAACTGAATATATTTTTATATTTTAAATGCAGCTTTCTGGAGGTTGCTCATTGCCTGCCTGGAAACGGAACGTTAAACCTATTCATTCTCCATGGAGATACTCTGGAATATTATAGCCAAGGAAGAACATTTTCATGGAAACAAGCAGGAGGAGCCAAATTTGTAAAGATGCAAGCCCGCTCAGCTTTAAGAAACATGTTTTTCTACGTCTGTTTTTTTTTTTTTTTTGGCTTAAAAGTTACATTATTGGGGCTTTAAATAATCTCTTATTTTAGCATTTTTGGATCTCGACCAGTGTATTTTTGCATCTTCTCCAAAATAACATTGTTTCCCATCTAGAATTTTCTTGATCGATTTGAATATTACATTTTGCCCGCCATTTCTACAGACTCATACAAGTTCTAGTCGACCCTAACCTGGTGTCGCAAAGACTCATTGCCTTCACTTCCGCTTGAACGTGGGATAATCCTACATGTCAAGTGCTGCGATTTCCACCCAAGCTACGGTTCATTTCAAAACTAAGAAAGACCAGTTGCTACCGATAAATGTCCATTATCTAGAATGCACAATATGGCATTAACCTTGCTTGTGTTTTTATTTGCTCAAAAAAAGGCCTTCTTACTGTGAGTAGAGGTTGTCTTTCCACAGTTCTAACCTGGAACTTGGCCCGGGGTCGTCGCCTGCTTGTCTCCATGGAAATACACTAGATACAAACAGACACTTCTCTATGCTAGAATGTATATAATGCTACAAATGTCCATATGTGGCTTTAAATCATCTCTTACATAAGCATTTTTGAATCACTACCGATGTATTTTTGCATCTTCCATTTCTAAAGATTCACGCAAGCTCCAGACGACCCTAACTCGGCGTAGCAAAGATGTCTGAACAGGCCAGGCCTCATTGCCTTCCCTTCCACTTGAACATGGGATAATCCTATATTTCAAACGTGCCAAATCTTCAACCCTTGACATATTACTTCAGACGCACCGCCTTAAAACTTCGCCATTTCCCGGAGACTGCTCGCGCCCGATTGAATCCGATTTTGCTTAACCATCCGACCCCCCCCCCCGCCCCAAGTGATTAAACAGCTCCAGGGGGAAAAGTCATTTATCTAGCTGACAGCCTATCTCTTTCCCCATTGTTCAATGTGTGTTTTAGCCTTAATGGTGGCACGGCAACCCTTTGATTAGACCATTCTCCTGGCACTAATTAAGATCCGAACTGCCAGGGAACATATGTGGGCATTGCCGGCCTGCCTCTCCGGCACTGGTAGGGGCTAAATTGGGAGCCCGAGTTGTACTGTAGGCGTACTGTAGGGAGGAAGGGGCCAATTTGACAACTTGTGCTCAGTTCCAACTCGTAAAAGAGAGGTATTTGCAGGATTAAGGACTGCTATTCTTGTTGAAGTTTTCCAGGTGTTTGGATCCATGTACAGTAGCTTTGGTGTTTAATGTTGTGTAAATGTTATGTCGTGTTATACATGCAGTTTAATAAGGATCATTATAGTAGTAGCATTATCTAATAGGGATGCACCAATGTGAAAATTTTGGCCGATGCCGATATCCGATATTAATGTTGCTGATATCGGCCGATACCGATATTAGCCGATACCGATATTTATTTGTTTTTAATTTTGCGATAGCATTTTATACAGACTGAAAATCATGCAAAATTAATTTTTGAATGTCTTTTATTTTCAAAACGTGTTTTGACTCCTGTTTTTTTTTTTTTTTTTTTTCAATTTCAATATTTTTTATAGTGTAATTTTTTTTTATTTTTTTTTTACAGTGTAACATTGTGTTCTGTTTCCTGATTGGCTAAGGGACCTTTGCCAGACCAGGACTAAACGCGGACTAAACCAGGTCTAGACCAGGTCTAAACAAGGTCTAAACCTGGACTGGACCAGGAATAAACCTGGATAAACCAGGACTGGACCAGGTCTAGACCTGGACTAAACCAGGACTAGACCAGGTCTAAACCAGGTCTAAACCAGGTCTAAACCAGGATTAAAGCACCGCGTTTGGCTCGTTTCCTGGTTTCGTGCTAGCTCTGCTATTAGCAGCAGTAGCTTCACCGGTGTACCCTGAGCCTTTACAACCGAACAGAGGCGAGTGAGTTTGTGGAAATGCAGCCGACATATGGATCCCTCTGTAAACGAGCTGTTCTTTTCCGGCCTGATTTGCTCTTAGTCGTGTTTTTGAGTCATGGCTGAGGCTAGCAGCGACGCGCGCAGTCCGAGCACATCAAACCTCGGGTCTCGTGCTCGCAGCGCCGGCGCGCCGGTCATGCTGCGCTATCACGTGTCCGCGCGCACACTTCTCCGCCCTCCCCCCGCCACACGCTTCACTATTAATACATTTTGTTGAAAATCTACAAATGTTTGAGTGTTTAAACGAGAGAGAAATGTGAGAAAACGTTAATTCGAGGGATTACTGTACTGACAAATATTGGTTGTTAATATCGGCCCACTTTTACACATCGGGTCAATACTGATATTTTAAAATTTGGGCGATATCAGCCGATACCGATGTTGATGCTGATATATCGTGCATACCTATTATCTAACACTGAAGCAGCATTGAAACGTAGCTAAGAACAATACTTAAAGGAAAAGTAACGTTTTTTACAATCTGAGCCTTATTTTGGTAATAAAACAAGTTGTTTTACTCACCCATAGCACTTTGGTGTCATATGGAGCACTTCCAGAGATGTTTTAGATTTGCGATCTCCATAATGTGAGTTCTCGGGGCACATGTTTGTGGTCTCCAAATAACACAAACTTTAGCACTTTTCAAATCATAGAAGCTCGATGTCTTAGTCTACGATTTCGTTTGGTCAAAAGTGGCCTGTAATCCGAGATTTAGCCATAGTTTCGAGTAGATGAGGACGCCAGTGCGCATGTGCGGACTGTGCTCTCAGCTCCCGGGACCCAAACATGAAACGCAAAGCTGTAAACTATGGATAAATCTCGGATTACAGGCCACTTTTGACTCAAATGAAATCGTAGACTAAGACATTGAGCTTCTATGATTTGAAAAGTGCTAAAGTTTGTGTTATTTGGAGCCCGCACAGGGCATATTACATGCTCGGGGAATATATTATATGCCCCGAGCTATAGCTAGAAGTCACGCTAGGCTAACCGCAAATCTAAAACATCTCTGGAAGTGCTCCATATGACACCAAAGTGCTATGGGTGAGTAAAACAACTTGTTTTATTACCGAAATAAGGCTCAAATTGTAAAAAAAAAAAACGTTACTTTTCCTTTAAAGTGAAATTTTACTATCAGTACTTCCCTTCAAGCTTCTGTTTTACGCAAAATTGACTCTTGTGAGCTTTAAGCCATGTTAGAATGTTGGTACCGCATCAAAAACATACCCGGAGGTGTGTTTTGTTTCATTCACATGTTTGAGAAATCCTGCATCACAGCAAGAATGTCCTGGGTTGGATTCTGCGGCGGCGCAGGGCCTTTCTGTGCGGAGTTTGCATGTTCTCCCCGTGTCTGTGTCTGTATAGGTTTCCCCCAGGTGCTTTGGTTCTTAATCTCTTTTGTTCACTAAAGATTGGCAATTCCAGGCCCTCGAAATCGACCTTTAAAAATACAATTCCCACACGTTGTTTGAAATAGCTTCAAGACAAACAAACACAAAATGATTTAAGCTCTTGTTTAGTCTTATCTTCCACGCTGCTTCTAAAACTACTCCAACTACCCACAGTGAAGGCATCGCAGGTGGGCAAGTCAACCTCACCAAAGCATGTCACTGGCACAGCACGGATTAGCCATAACCGCCACGCTAGTATTTTTTTGATAATGCTCCTGTTATGCAAGCTAACATTCCGCTTTCCACACCCCGCCAAGAACGAAGAGGCGTAACTTTGTCAATCTCCAATTTTTTTCTATTTTGCATATTCCCACGGCGACCCTTTCAAAACAAACCTGAGCGTCGCAGATTAGCTTAGCCCAAGCCGCTTAAAATATTGAAAGACGTCTCCTAATTCTTCCTCGCCGCTGCACAACGCCTCTCCGAAAAGATAGAGTGGGGAAGGAAGAGGAAAGAAGAGGAGGGGAGGAGAGGAGAGGAGGAGGAAAAAAAATGGCTGAACTTGCTAACCCTGGGATGAGTAGCAGCTGTTTTGCGCGAGGAGGAGCGCCAAGATTTCTCACCCCAATTTCATGCGGACAATGTACAGCTCGCGCGGAGATACGGGAGAGGTTACGAACGCTTTGACTTTGAACTTTACCTTGCGTTGGTGGCACCCGATGTAGAAAAAAAAAGGAATAATTACAGGGCAAAAAGTGAACCGAGCGTTGAGATTTGGGGTAAAGGTTAAGAAGTCTGGCAAATGAGGCTTTTTGGAGTTAATGAAAAGGTTAAGGTAAACGTGCATTGTGTAACTTTTCTGGAGGAGGGTCTGTCAAATGCTTTTCTCCATGGAGCTGTTGTTGCTTTGGAGTATTCAAGCTTTCTATCTTCATGGAGGCCAAACCAGACCAAGTTACAGGTCAGATCTGTGGAGAGGTGACTCCGCGCACAGTCAGAATGCCTGTTTTTTAAGGTATTTATGAACAATAAAACCACCTGTAATTGAATTAGGGATGCAAATTATCGATTAATTCATTAATCTATAGTTGATTGACCTTATCGATTGACTTACGATTAACTGATAAGCAGCGTTTTTCACCTGAATTTTAGTGTTTCAATAGGGTCTTTAAGAATATAAGCTATAGTAACTTAACACTGAGTCAAAAATATATCATAGTATTATTATATTGTATATTCCTCAATTAATTATTCCTTAGTAAAAAGCAGACAAATGTATTGATGCTGAATAACAAAATACATTCTTTATTGATAATAAATTGAGGACTGGCTCAGTTGATGCACTTGCAGCATGGAAATCTTGAAATGAAAAGGAACAGAAGAAATTAAATAACAGAATGTTATTTAGTCTACATATTATGATGAAACCAGTGAATCCAGGCTATTTTTAGGACATTCTCAACATTTATTTTGAACTAAGGCATCAACAATATTTCTCTCCCTTAATCTGTGAAGGGTTACAGTACAAAATATAAATTTCACAGGGCCCCTGGACGCAGCATAAAACATTACAGGGCCTCAAACCAGAACAATCAAGAAATGATAAAAGCATGTAAGTTACATGCTTTTATCATTTCAAAAATATATGGTTCTAGGTCCAGCTCTACTGTGAGTTGTACGGCAACATCCAGAGAGGAAAGAGTTACATGATGTAACGCTATGGTCTTTCTCGCGAGTGGGTTCACATCTCGTGTTCACATTCCAGAGTAGCGCCCTCTAGTGATTAGTTACAATTAATGCATTTTGTTCGGCCAACGTCTTGATCGACAATTAATTGTAAGTCGATTAATTGTTGACATCCCTAAATTGAATGAATGTAAGGTAGAGTTTTCAAAACTACGGATGCCCCGTTGGTACTGATAGACTCTTGTGAGCTCTTAGCCATGTTAAAATGTTGTTACCCCCTCAAAAACATCCCTGGAATTGTGTTTTGTTTCATTCACACATGTTTGAGTAATCCTTTATTAGTCTGTCTATGTCTCTAAAGTGCAAAATGCTCTGTTCCACCTTGTGATGTTAACAGCTACCTTTTACCTTTAGTTCAGTAAAGATTGGCAGTTCCACAGCTGAAATTATCCACATTCTAATGAAGTTTAAAAAGTGAAGCCCTTCCTGTATTACCACGTGACATCACAAGGTGGAACAGAGTGTTACTGTTATCTCTGTTTGAGATAAAGTGTGAAACAAAACACAACTCTAAGTATGTTTGTGACGAGGAAACAACAGAACAGAAATCAGAAAATAGACTAATATGGGCCCTTTAAAGTAGCTTCACTGATCACCTACTGATCCCCATGGCGATCTTACCCCTTGTCTAGAATGTTGCACAGTATAGCATTAGGCTGGTTTAGTTTGCATTTATTCAGTTGCAGGTGTTTTTATTGCTCAAAAAATACAATGAAAAACACGTCTTCTTACTTTGAGCAGGGGTCACCTCACCACAGATCAGACCTATAACTTGGCATGGGGGTGTAACCTGCTTATCTCCATGGAAATTGACAGGATTAAAGCTACACGGTGGAACTTTATAGATAACCTGTACCTAAATTTCATTCTGATTATTGTTTGTATGTATTTACGCTATTCATTTTTAGTTTTTGAATTTGTTCCCATAGAAACCTAATATGCAAAGGCAAGAACTAGACAATTTCGCTTGGCATTTCAAATTCTGGCCATATTACGTATTCTTTTTGTGTACAATTCCATTCAGGAACCAGAATTTTTATATTTCAAATAGGTATGAAAACTTTTTTGCTTAGTGAGGAACCATTTTTTCATTTTACATATATATAAAATCTTATCTTAGTTTATAATATCTTTAGTAGTGCACTGTTTTTGTACATGTTTTGTACATTCAACCTAATTTTTATGATTATTTTTTACATTTTTATTTATATTTTTGTTTTGTTTTGTACCTCCAAGTAACTCACTCAACCCCCCATGAAACTACCAATTCTGTTCTTACCCTATAGTTACGATTATTTTATTTTTTTTAGGTTTGGTTACAGTTTTCCTCACTTTTTCATAATTCCAATAATACTTTTTTGTGCGATTTTTTTCCATTTTCCCAACTTTTATTTCTATTTTTGTCGTGTTTTTGTACATGTTTATCAAGCACCTCATTCGACCTCCCCGTGCAACTGCCAGTTCTATTCTTACCCCATTCGCAGGTACAAACTCACACAGAAACTAGATAAACTTTCTCTCTCCTCCTCCTCCCTCTCTTCCTCCATCCCTCCCTCTCTCCCTCCTTTCTTCCAGTGGCTGCACCAATGAAAATTATTGATGTGCTCTCTTATAAAACACCGGCTTCTCCCTCATGTATTCCTGGCAACATGGCGGGCTCAAAATAGCTGCTCGCCGACCCAAATACCTCCCCCTTCTGGAACGCATGAAGTGTTAGCTAGCCGGGCCACAACCACGGGCCACTGACAAATGCTAATCGGCGTGTTTTACATTGCAATCCTATCTAGGACAAGAATACATGGTAGTAGTATTAGTAGTAGTAGTAGTAGTCGGACAAAAAACACGGTGGATTTTTGCAAACTTTTTTGGTAGTGCTTTTTGAATAAGTGAAGGTGGAAGCCTTTTATAAGACATGAATTAGCGTTAGTTATATTTTTAACAATGTTAGCATTTAAGGCATCGTTAAAAAGTTTTTTCAAAAATGGTATATTCTCCGAAAACAATGTGTTTCACTTTGATTTTTGATGCTCAAAGTCAAAAGTCAGTCCCTCTTCACAGCGGTGTCACATTACAGTCGGCGTTAATGAAACTACTGCACATAACATCAGGTTTGAGTATTGTTTTGTAGTATGTTTTGGTATATCTGTGGAGAATTGCCATGTGGGAGGCTTGTTGCCGGAGCATTCGACAAATTTTAATGGCTAACCACAAGGAAGATTCTAATGGGGCCCGGGAAAGAAGAAATCGCTAAATTCCTCAAACATGAATGGACGACATCTAAAACCTCTTCAGTCATGTGTTAAGGGAACAGTGGTATAAGACGGATGAATGCCGAGCAGACCTCAGACTAAGCAGCGCATCAGTGGTTTTATAGCATACTATTGTTGTCGCCATTGGCAAGACACATACTCGCCAAGTATGAATGCGGCGTGTGAGGGTGAGTGTTGGAGGTGGAGATTGGCAGCCTCTCTTCCGTCAGTCTGTCCCAGGCCAGCTGTGGGTACAGTCAGTAATGAACGTACACCACAAAGTGTTGAGTGAAGCACATTTTGGTTGAAAGGCACAATATTAATCCCGTGCATTATTATTATTATTAGGCCCGAGCGTTAAGGCGTAGGGCCTATTGTTATTGTTCTGTTTTTTCTTATTATTATTATTTATTCTTATTATTGGGGCCAAGCACCGAAGGTGCTAGGCACTATAGTGTTTCTACTGATTCTTATACATTATTCTTCGACCTATGGGAGTCTATGGCAACCCCTAGAACCGTCTGCTGAGGTCTACATGCACCTTCGGTGCTTGGCCCCACATTGCTGCTTGCAGCT
The DNA here is from genome assembly GCA_036785185.1 of Paratrypauchen microcephalus. Lineage (NCBI taxonomy): Eukaryota > Metazoa > Chordata > Actinopteri > Gobiiformes > Gobiidae > Paratrypauchen > Paratrypauchen microcephalus. The sequence goes on along the minus strand of JAVJIX010000147.1, from coordinate 2,438,876 downwards.
ATATTTATTATTATTTTCCTCCCCCCCTTTTTGCAGGTTTCGGGTACTTCCCACCGACGAAAACTCACGAAATTTTGCAAAAAATTCAAGAATGCCAAAAAAGGAATTTACAAATAATCTGTATTAAAAAATCTTTAAAAATGGCTTGACAGCGCCCCCTGAAAAATCAAAATACATTGTGCCTATGGCTATACCCGTGTTGCCATGACAACAGGCCAAACATCTGTCCACGCCAATGGGACGCCCGGCAAAAGCGTTTTCACGGAAACACCGTTCAGTCTTTTAGAACGCTTTTAATAACTTTTAATGTCCCTCTTGTCGAGATGATTCAGCACGATTCTGGTGAGTCTGGGTCAAAAACGCTAGGAGGAGTTCGTTAAAATACGAGGACAGGATAATTTGCCTTCGGCGCTGGGTCACGTGCTCGGTCCAATATGGCTGACTTCCTGTTGGCCGCCTAGCAACGGTGTTTCTGTGTACCAAATTTGGTGCAAGCGAAGGCTGATCATCGCCGCTTGTGGCTATATTTATTATTATTATTATTATTATTAGTAGTAGTAGTAGTAGTAGTAGTAGTAGTAGTAGTAGTAGTAGTAGTAGTAGTAGTAGAGGTAGTAGTAGTATTAACTGTTGCCTTATAAGCCATTGACAAAAGGTTATAAGGAACAGTATGTAACCTCAGTGTTGGACAAGATCGTTCAAAAAAGTAACTAGTTATAGTAGGGCTTTGCCAAAAATTGCAAGATCAATAACTCACGATCTCTACTTTGGTCCTGCTTGATGATAAGGCATGTATATTTAAATCGTCAGGTCAACAGCCAATCGTGTGGTAGTCAAAGCGTGTGGCACAAGGATTTAAGCTCTTGTTGAGGAAAAAGCCACAGCACGTCTCTTTATGTCACCTCACTGGGGATGGTAAAAGACCTCGTGCCACATGATCTCTCAAGACAAAATTGCCACAGGATCCTGCCCACAAGAGAAAAATGATCTCGTGAGAGTTTTTTGTTCCATATCCAGTTTTTTTTTTTTTTTAACTTATTGGTGAGTTACATCTCTAATAGTTCCAAAGAGCAGTACTTGAATGGAAACAAAAATATGAAACTAAATTTAAAAAAAAATTGTGAGGCCAAAATTGGAAACTGAACCGTGAAATTTATATATTAGGAATTATGTTAAAATCTCGTCTCGTTCTCGTGGACCCAATCTCGTATCGTCTTGTGGAAATTGTATCTCGTCCCATCCCTATTCCTCACGTGTTGACAAGTTTTGAAATCTGCACAGTTTGACTAAAAGTCCAGTCTCCTCTGCCTCTGTGTGTGTGTTATTCCCAACACTGTGTAACCTGCATGATTCCGTGGGAAAAGAAAGTTAAAGTCATACTTCGGAACATTCTCCATGGAGGTAGATTTATACTGGGGGTGTGAATCTTTCACTCACAAAACGGCTCGATTTGAATCTCGATTCACAGGCTACGATTCGATTCAGGGACGATTCATAAAATTAGTAAACGATCCGGTACGATTCGATCCGATCCGGTTTGGTTAATTTCGATTCAATACAAATTGACTACTTTACTCCCAAGTGCTTTAAAGTTATTGAGAAGAAAAAGAGAGTAGCAGAAATGTCAAAATAGTATCCTTTTGTTTATTTAGTGTCCAACAGACAATACACCAGGCCTACTGAAAAACTGGCAATCCGGTTTGCAAAACTCTGCTCATACTTAAAGGGACAGTGTGTAAGATTTTTACCTGTTAATTACTGAAATTGAAGATACCCATTCAAAAATACATTGTTTTCCAAGCCTTTTCACTTCCATCATGAAATCAAAGTATTCTTTTGGACTTAGATATAGTCACATAAAAGGGGGATCTTCCCCATATAGAGGCAGCCATTTTGAATACGAGAGCCGCAGAAGGACATTTGGGCTCATCCTTCGCCTCGGCTCCTGCTAACAGCTGCACAGCCGCGCTGCATATGGGAGTGAAGGAGCGAAGGAGAGAAGGGGAAGGGGAGGGGGGAAGGGGGGAGCCTCGTGTAAAGAAGCATGCTGCTGGATCACACTCGTAATGGATATAACACGTATTTTGGACTAAATTGTTTTACTGGATTTTATTCGCTGGATCCTTATGGACAGATTGAGACCAAGTTTATGATGAAATACAGAGTTTGACCTGTGCAAAGCCTTCAAAGGTAAGCTAAGTAAGCTAAGTTTTGTGCTTTTCTGTATAAAAGCCCCATGTGCTCGGGGAGTGATTGTTTTGCAGGGAAATGAATTGCATAGTCAAAAAGAGGAGACTGTAAGGTTTCATTTGATGTGTAGATTGTCATGAATCATGATCGGGATTGTGTGTTTTCATGCGAAAAGAAAAAAAAAAAGTGAACGGGGGACCGCGTTTCATGTATACAGCGGTGCGCGGTTCGTGCGCGGGCACGCGCGATGTCGGCGCTACGTCGCGTCCGGGTGACCCTCGAGGTCTGCCAAAAGAGGAAGTGGAATAGCTAGTAACCACCTATGCGCCACGAATCCTACACACTGTCCCTTTAAAATAAAATACATTCCTTCCCTCAAGGAACACAAAACAATAAGGTTAGATATCAAAAATAAAAAAGACGTTATAAAACAAGCAAGTTGCCTATTAAAGGCAAAAATCAGAATGAATCAGAATGATTAGTGCTTCAGTCACTCATATGAGTTTCAGTAACTGTAAAAGTGCAACATATCACTGACAAGAAGATATATATTACTAGGCAGTTATAGAAAACACTGGCATGTTAAATCCAACATGTCTTTATGTCTGTAATTAACTTTTCTTAACAAAAAAAGAAAATCAGAGAAAGCTCTTAACACTGAATAACTAATACTTTCTCTCCATCTCATAACATTTCCTCAGTCTCGTGTATTTGCGCGCGTTTGTGTATTCGCTTGTGTGTGTTTGCGCGCATTCCCGTGTGTGATTTCCGAACCTTGGATGTTAGGTTATCCGCATCCCCGTTGTCTGACATAGTTAGTCGGTTCCATAGCAAAGTGAAAGTATCCTGCGCTGCGCTCCAACAACATCAGCCGACGTCACAGGTAAAAGGTCAACACTGTAGTCTCGTGAGAGTTCAAACACACGCACAGGGCCACTTCTACTGTCTATGAGAGCGAGCGCTCATGGTCTCAGGATCTAGGAGACCGATTCGCGGCTGTAAATTCGGGCCATCGGGCCATTCTTAGCGCATTTTTACCGATCCGGGCTCCTTTGATTGGTACACTTGGATCGCAGAGGTCACTGACCGGTAACCGATCCAAAACGGTTAATCTTTACACCCCTAATTTATACTGTTGAAAATTAGAACCAAAATCATAGTATGAGTACGGAGAGGCAAGCTTACTCAAAGAAAGAACGCATATTTTCAGTTTTTCATTGAAATAAACACAACCTAGTCTGCTTTTGCGTTAAAAAGTGAAATGCTGTAGCTTTAACAAGCGCACTACTAATTCTTTTTAATTCCACTCCATTTAAAATGATTAAAGTTATTTTTTTTGTCGTTGCTCCAGACTACATAGTGAAAGATGGATACGACAGCGCGCGTTTAGTTAAAAGATGAGTGGAAAACACATCCAGCGGGGTGTTGTCAGTGATTTTAAGCTCAAATTGCAAGTCGTGATTTAAATAATGGATCCGTGTGGAATATTTTGATTTATGTTTGCGCTACAAGGGGAGAGGAACGCGAGATATAGTCACTTTCGGGGGTAGTGATGCATTTTGGGAAGATGTATTTGGTAAGTAGTTTGTAAAAAATAAATAAAAAGGGAGTAGGAGTAGGGGTTGTCAAAAAGGGGAAAAAAATGAATCCAAAATATATTGTAGTAGTAGAGAGAATCTGGTATTTTTACAGGGCTGGTTTTGCAGTTTTGTTCCATGTATTTGAGGAAAATGTGTCTTGCCCCAGTAAAAAAAACATTTTGACATTTTGTTGTGTGATAATCAGGAAGTGCACAGTTAGCAGGATAGATCTTGTTAGTATTATAGTGAGGAGGTACACTATGTGACATTTCTGGTGGAGGTTCTGATATAAGCTTTGCCTCGAGTGTCCCACAGTATGGCTTTAAACTTATCTATTCCCACGGAGACAATCAGGTGAAACCACCAGACCACGATAAAGGTCAGTTAAAGGTTAAAGGTCATTATACGCAGTGCTCAAATCTATATACTATATACATTTATACTATAGAAATTAGATACAGTATGTTCAAGCTAGTGTATGTAACTTTTTAGCTAAAATATAGGCTAAAACAGGGGTCGGCAACCCGCGGCTCCGGAGCCACATGCGGCTCTTTGATCCCTCTGATGCGGCTCAGTACAGTAATCCCTCGTTTATCGCAGGGGTTATGTTATAAAAATAACTCGCGACGGGCAAAATCCGTGAAGTAGTTAGCTTTATATTTTACAATTATTCTACATGTTTTTAAGGCTGTAAACGCCTCACCACACACATTCTACACTTTTCTCACACTCCTCTTCATCCTGGAGTCGCTGCGCTGTCACGGGTTTTGTCGGGGAGAAAACTTGCAAACATACAGCACTTCAGAGTCACGCTGCGATCGAACATTTATATAAATCTGGTAAAGCTGAATGCATTCTGTACTGTACAAGAGACACGGTGCGGAGGAGAATGACGGACAAACCGGCAAATGTCTACAGTCCCTTAGCCAATCAGGATGCAGAAATGCACGTTCATACACTATAAAAAAAATTGGAATTAAAAAATCTGCAAAACAGCGAGGCCGCTGTATTTAATTAAAATGTATTTTATTTTAGTTCATTCATTTTCAAAATGTAATTCTATGGCACAAAAGCAAAAAAAAAAAAAAAAAAAAACGTTCAGAATCAGAATCCGAAAGATTTTTATTGCCATTGTCAAGTGAACAGAGTTCACAAAACTAGGAACTTGTCTCGGTGATAAGGTGCACACTAAATAATAATAATACCTAAAATATAGCTATAGTAAAAGAAAAACACAATAAACAATCCAAATAACAAAAAGGTTCAGATGAGCAGCATCAGAACAGTAGTGCAAACATGACGTAATTAAAGTGACTGGTGATATAAAGTGATATAAAGTGTCCAGCTTTGTGCAGATGTTCTGAATTGTTCATGAGTCCAACAGCAGAGGGAAAGAAACTGTTCTTGTGACGGGAGGTTCTGGTCCCAATAGACCGTAGCCTCCTGCCAGAGGGAAGTGGGTCAAATAGTTTGTGTCCAGGGTGAGAAGTGTCAGCTGCTATCTGGCCTGCTCGCCCCCGAGTCCTGGAGACGTACAGGTCCTGGAGAGATGGAAGGCTGCAGCCAATCACCTTCTCGGCAGAGCGCACAATGCGCTGCAGTCTCTGTTTGTCCCTGACAGTGGCTCCAGCACCACACAGTGATGGAAGAGGTGAGGATGGACTCAATGATGGCCGTGTAGAACTCCACCATCATCTGGACTGGCAGCTTGGCTTTTCTTAGCTGCCGCAGGAAGTACAACCTCTGCTGGGCCTTCTTGATGAGGGAGTTGATGGTCGGCTCCCACCTGAGGTCCTGTGTGATGTAAGTGCCCAGGAACCGGAAGGAGTCCACTGTGGTGATGGGGGAGTCTGTCAGTGCAGTGCAGTGCTATTTCATTTTAAATTTCAAAAGGGTTTTGTGGCTCCCAGTGTTTTCTTTACTGTGTGAAACGGGTCCAAATGGCTCTTTGAGTGGTAAAGGTTGCCGACCCCTGGGCTAAAATAAAAGTATTTTTTGTTTGCACTGAAGAACATAGAAAAACATGTGTCCTTACTTTGAGTGGGCTTGCATCTCCACAAACCTGACTCTTATTTGGCCCAGAACAGGGCTTGTTTCCATAAAATATATTGATCTCTATGGAGAATGTTCCGCAGTATGATTTTAACTTTCTATTTCCATGAAATCATGCAGGTGACATGCCACCTTTAGAAAGTTGCATACTGTACCTTTAAGCCATAAAAACCCCATTAGTGAATAAAGGCAAATTTGCAAGTGTAATGCCATACTGTGGAACATTACAGACAATACCAAAACCGATATATACAAGTTGTTTGTAACAACAATTCCAGACCAATCTTGCTGACTGCTACGGACCTATTCCCTCATTTACATATTTACCCACAATCCTCCACTCATAAGTCCTCCACGAGTCCATTAGCATTTCACAGTTATGTCACCGTGCACCCTTTTCCCTTCCAACTCCATTAAAGCCCTCATTTCAAAAAGACCAAAAGAAAAAAAAAAAATCATGTCACCATTTGGAAATATTCTGCCTCTTATCAGCCGCGAACGTGACCGCTTTACCAAAACGTATCCCTCCGCCGCTGTCCCGCTACCCGCCGAACGCTATTCACTCTGACAAGGAAGCAGAGTTTTTACGCTCCACTGTTCTCTTTATCTTTCCTCTCTGTTATTCGCCGTCACCCCTTCACCCCTTCCTCCATCCATCCCTCACTCCCTCTCTCTCCGCTTTTGTTTCTTCTGTGCCTTTTCCAGCCAAGTCGCTCCATTCTCTCGCCCGGTCATTGTATGCAGTAATGAAGATTAGCCAGGCTGCCGATCACAATGAGGTCCGAGGAGGAAGCCAGCTAGATCCCCCCTTCCCCGAAAATCAACCCCAAAACCCGGATACAAGCTGCTAACCATTCCGTAGAACTAGAGTAGCTGCCATTGTACAATTTTTAGGTATCTGTACTTTGCTTCAATGGATACTTTTTACTTCATAAGAGCGTTTATCTGTACTTTCTACTCCGCTACATTTTAGATCTGGACTGAAAAGTAAAAAGTACTTTTCTTTATTGTTTTAAATGGCTGAGATTTACTTGACGCAACAAAGCATGCATTTCTCTTGTTGGCTGTCAATCATGCCCTCTGAAAGACAGGATACGGCTCCAGATCCACTCATCTTGTGTCAAATTGTGAGGTTCTGGCTGGTCAAGTAAACAGATTCTTACAGGTTCCAAGAATTCTGTGTTTGAAATACACTTACTTTGGTTGGACTATCCCAAGTTAGCTTGAAAGTTTGAGACGTTTATGGTTGGAATAAAAGTAGAAGGGACTGAACATGTAGTAGGGTATTCGACTGATCAACGTTTCGTGGAGCATTTTTGCACTTCAGAAAGATGACGTTAGAAAATACAGGCTAACTTTCCAGCTGTTATTTTTGACCAAATTATGATGCCATACCATTTATAGCATTTACTGTATGTTTTGATAACTTGTCATTAAAATTGCCAACTAAGGAATAGACTCAATACTCAGTACTGATTCCGATACCAGGAAGATAATAAAAAACACATATTTAGATAGTAGAATGTGATTTTCAACATTATATCATAGTACTTTTTCTATTACTAAGTGGTTTTATATCTGTATAATCCCTCACTGGTCCAGGTTCCACAGTGTTCCATGGGCGTATACTAGTCTATGTGCTCTTATATTTGTTCTGATACAGCTCAAGATCATTCTAAAGCGATTCAGGTAAGGTTCTGTTCATATTTCTGTCCTGTGAACTTTTTTAGTATTGATACTGCTCACATTAGTATCTTTTTTGATACTAGTTTTAGTGATTTTTGGTACTTTTGTCAACCCTACTGGTAAGGATGTAACAATAACCGAAATACCGTGAGATCATATCGTCAAAGGTCTCACAATATTACCGTGGACCTTGCCTGGTTTACACCTGACCATATCATAAGTGAGATATGGTCTGGGAGCCACCTTCGAAATATCTCATAGCGGAGGTGCGGTTTACGATCGCCAACGGCCGTTTATTGGGCATTACGAATGTCTATCATTTGGCGTATACGTAGCCCAAAGCCAATCATGTCAGTTGTCAGTTCAAACTACAAGCTTCCGTTTGTCACGTAGTACGCGTCACCGTCTTGCCACCCCTCCCAGAATCGGGAGAGCTCGCTTGCCATAGTTGCCAGGCTGTCTTTCAGATCGGAACGAACGAAAGCAGCCTGGGATTTCCCAGGTTACCGAGGAGCATCACAATATATCGAATTACAAATCTCTTTGCTTAAGTTAACAGTTATGGTGCAGAAATAGCTAAAAACAGAGGGGCAGAAACAGACAAAACAGAGGGAACTACATAGACCATGATCCTTTGCTCCGTTTCAGTGCAGACTACATGAAGAAATAACAGTTCTAAGCACTTTTAAATCTCACTTCTTTGGATTAAGTCTTAAGGCATTTTAAGAGGGAAAAAAAACATGTTGACGGTTCTGTTAGCCTCCACAAGATACCGAAATAAATATCATACCGTGAGATGCATATCGTGGAAATATCGTATAGAGAGATTTGGATATTGTTACATCCCTACCTACAGGATATAAGATTCACCGTTGCCACTTGCTCCTTGGTACTAGCCCAGCTCTCTCTTCTTCTTCTTCTGCTCCCTCCTCTTTCCACATGTTGAAAGCTAGCCTCTGATTAGATTAGGATGCTTTTGACAGGCGCAAGGAGCAGCTAGCCACTCACTCACGCCGAGATAAACAGCCGTTCAGCCAAATCCAGTTATATGGAGACAGACTGCCCCTCCCCGCTAGTGCTACACGGATAATCCCCTTCCTATACCCACTTCCAAGCAACCGCAAAATCCTACAACATTCACAAATCTCGGAATAGTTTGCTTTCTAGAATTTGATGTTGTTTTACTGTATTTTTAGATGGAAGGAAGGGAAAGCAGAGGGTAGAGTAGCCAAAAATATTCAAGTAAGCGTAACGTTAATTAATATTAAAAGTGCACTATGTAACAGTAGGGGTGCGTCACTTGCTTGTTTCTATAGATGTCTGCCTCAAATGTTACACAGTACGACATTAAACAGCTCTACCTTACGCTTATTCAATTACAGGTGGTTTTATAGCTCAAAAATTCAAAAACAGGTCACGTCTCCACAAATCTGACCTGTAACTTGGTCTGGTTTGGTCTCCATGATGATAGAAAGGTTTAATAATAATAATAATAATAATAATAATAATAATAATAAGTATATATAATAATAGAAAGGTATTTGATGGACCCTCCAACAGAAAAGTTACACAATGGACTATTAATGTTACTTATATGGGAAAAGAGTAACATCTAGTTTATAATTTGTATAAGTTCATTAATGTAATTTAAAGGTCAAAACTGGTATTTTGAAAGGATAGATATAAAAATGAGAAAAACTAAATTGTATCTAAAGCTGTGTGTAGAATCCCTCAGTCGTCCAGGTAGAATCCATGGTAAAAGGAGAAATTCAATTTGTCAACTGGACAAAGTTTGTTTGGTCAAAGACGTTTCGTAGCTCATCCAAGCTACTTCATCAGTTCTGGCTAGAGTGCTGGTGGACAGTGCTTATATCTAGCTGCAGGGAGGAGCTAACTACAATGAAATTACTCTGAAACTATCCCACCTCTTTGTTTTCAGTTACTGACTTTGAACTCCAGTGCCAGTTTATTAAAGGTCCCATGGCATGAAATTTTCACTTTCTGAGGTTTTTGAACATTAATGTGAGCTCCCCTACCCTGTTTAGGCCCCCCCCCCCCCCCCCATGGCTAAAAGTTGCAAAATGTCTAAACTGAGCATCTGCGTTAGAAAAAAACACAGCTCAAACGGGCGATTCTGAACAAGGCAACTATGTTACGTCACATCGAAAAAAGAAATGCAAATGCAGTTCCACCACCGTCTGGATGTCCACCCCCTGTCTCTGGAAATCACGCCCAGAGAGTTTGGACTGCGAAGGAGCTACGCAATGCGAAATGCGTTTTTTTATTTGCCTGGAGGCACGTGCGAGTATTTCTAGACTCTGAAGTCCTTTACCCGACCCTCTGGACCTCGGAAACAGCAGTGGTTTAATTTTATTTTCTTTGAAAATGTGTTTTTTTCATTGAAATGCCTCTCCGCGCCTTCCTCCGCGCTTAAAACGCGGAAGTGAGAGACAGCGCACAGCGAAACAGGGGCGCATTTGCCCCCACCCGCTCCTCTAACCTATCTGTGTCCTTCTCATTTGCATTCAAGCAACAAGGCCCAGAATGAGGTGTTCAGAGAGAGATATTCTGACTCTGACTGTGTACATGTGTCTTTCTCATGCACTGAGTGTTGATTTTGAAGAAGGATTCATTTACAGTATTAGGGAACCATTAAAGGGATATGCCACCCCCAGGTCAAATTTGGGCATCTCCCCACAGTCCAGAGACTAAAATAAGTGGTGGAAAGCGTTTTCCTGCTCACCCAGCCATTGTCCGAGTCTGTCGCCACTGACCGCCGCGGTATCTGGTGCTCCTCCGCCTTAGACTGGAGTCTAACGTCGCCAGAGAAAGATTTCGGCCAAAAGGAATTAATTTGCTCGATGCGTTTCCCAATTACTTTCTGTGTAGTGCGCATTCATATCGAGTGCAAATAAATGTGCAAATCAACACGGAGAGCTTGACTTGGTCATTTTGGGTGGGAACTATTTTCCAGTGCGGAAGAATACAGCCGAATCACGCAGCACGCTGTCAGGGGAATCCCAGTTACGCACCGGGAAGGGAGTTCCCCTGTTGCACAACGTGGTGCGTGATTCGGCTGTATTCTTCCGCACTGGAAAATAGTTCCCACCCAAAATGACCAAGGCAAGCTCTCCGTGTTGATTTGCACATTTATTTGCACTCGATATGAATGCGCACTACACATAAAGTAATTGGGAAACGCATCGAGCAAATTAATTCCTTTTGGCCGAAATCTTTCTCTGGCGACGTTAGACTCCAGTCTAAGGCGGAGGAGCACCAGATACCGCGGCGGTCAGTGGCGACAGACTCGGACAATGGCTGGGTGAGCAGGAAAACGCTTTCCACCACTTATTTTAGTCTCTGGACTGTGGGGAGATGCCCAAATTTGACCTGGGGGGTGGCATATCCCTTTAAGGCACCATATAAAAGCATCAAGAAGTACCATGTCATGGGATCTTTAAATCCCTGTAGTTTATATTGAGCTGGACGTCAGGTCAGAATTCTGGAATTTGCTGTTTAATTGTCAGATTGCAGTTTTGTACACAGGTTTTGAGCCTTGGTTGCTAGGAAACAGTTATGAAATTACCTCTTCATACAGTATGTTGTATCAGCTGATCACATCCAACCAGAAAGTGAAAAAAAAAAAAAAATAATAAAATCAACGGAACTAGGCTTTGAGTGAAATCTTATAACAACAATAACTCTATTTTGGTTAAACGAGAGCACTCTAACCTGTCACACGCACTTCAAAACCGCAAACAAAGCCATGTTCCCTCATTTTCCACGCGTTGTCAAGAGCCGTAAAGGTTGACGTCTTCATACGAACTGGTGCGAGACGAGCTTGTAATCTTGTCAAGTGTTTTTAAGTGCGGGGGAGAGAGAGCCAAGCGAGGTTTCTATTTTATTTTTTATTTTTTTCTCCCCGCGAGCAGATGTTGACTGTTTGTACAACTGTATATCATCATCCACAGTCAGTAGTGCTCACTGTGGCGTTGGGATGAGAGGCAGTGAAAAGGAAAACATTTACATTTCAATGGGTTTGAATAGCTCTGCTTAATGGGGGATAATGACGAAGCATGTGCTCAAAAGCAGTTTTTAATCACCGATGTTGGCAATCGAACACTGTCTTCACAACCTCTGAGTCGGGTTTGATTGGCAGTTTTGATGACTCAGGTTTTCCTTGATGGGACGCCAAGGTTTTTCCGTAATTGATGACTGAATGGGCATGGTTAAACCCATTAAGAAATCTCTGGAATTGTACAGTAACGTGGTCCATGAATTTGCTTAAGACATGCAAATTATGCAATGGATGTTTTGAAAGTAATCCAGATATATTTTTTTGTCTTGTTTCTTTGAAAATGTATCCCATGTATCCCATGTAAATTAGTTCAATTATGAATTTCAAAATTGTTCTAAATCTGTGACAAAATTTGTATTTCTGAAACCAGATGGGATCAACTTGACATCCAAATTATACAACAGAAACTTCACGCACAATCCAGACGATTCAGATTTTTTCCTGTCTGATTGTCGACTTTCATGACTACGAATCTCCTTAGAAATTTGGGTAATGGTGGATTTTAGAAACGTCTCAAATATTTGCCAAAAAGAACACGCCAGAAGCCAGGATGGAAAACAGGCTGATCATGCTTCTTAACAATCCAGGGAGGTTTTTTCGCTTTCTGTTGATGTGGCAATGGTTTGATAAGTATGCTTGAGAAATAGTAGTACTAATATTACGTAACTGGCTTGAATAGAGATATACTAGAATGAACTATATCCAGGTAATGCGTTTCATTGACAACTTTTATGATTATCTACAGAATTTGTTAATGAGTAATTGTAAGACACTATAGTTTTCAATACACAATATGCAAATTTCTTAATGAACTTTGAAAAACATGATCATTTTTGATATTTGAGGATTTTTTTCGTCAAGTTTTTAGTCAATTTTGAATATTTTTTTGCAATTTATCCATTTAATTATGTCCCCTTCATTTATGTTTTTGATGACTAAGAACCCACCTGTATATTTTGATCCTTGACCAACATTTTTGTCAAAGTAAAAGTAAACCATGCCCCAATGCCAAGATTTTTCTTCTTTTATTACTTCTTGCACAAAACTGATTTATGTAAATCAGTTTTGTGCAAGAAGTAATAAAAGAAGAAAAATTTTGGCATACCTATAGTTTAAACCTAAACCTAACCTGTAGTTAAGGCATTTTAAAGGTCCCATGGCATGAAATTTTCACTTTCTGAGGTTTTTGAACGTTAATGTGAGCTCCCTTACCCTGTTTAGCCCCCCCCCCCCCCCCCCCCATGGTTAAAAATTGCGAAATGTCTAAACTGAGCATTTGCGATCCTTTTCTGCGTTACAAAAAATCGGAGCTCAAACGGGCGATTTTGAACAAGGCACCTTATTGACCTCAGATCGAAAAAAGAAATGCAAATGCAGTTCCACCCTCGTCTGTCTGTACTCAGCGTCTCTGTAAATCACGCCCAGAGAGTTTGGACTGCGAATGCGCTAGGCAATGCGAAATGCGTTTTTTTGTTTGCCTGGAGGCACGTCGAGTGTTTCTAGGCTCGGAAGTCCTTTATCTGAGCCTCTGGACCTTTGAACAGCAGTGGTTTAATTTTATTTTATGTGGAAATGTGTTTATTTTTCAATGGAACGCTTCAAATCTCTCCCCCCGTGCAAAAACAAGGAAATGGATCAGCTGAGAGCTGACAGCGGAGAGCGGAGAGTTTGGCCACGCCCCCACCCTCTACTATAGGCCAGCTCTTTTCTCCTCATTTGCATTCAAGCAACAACGCCCAGAATAAAGTGTTTGAGAGAGATATTTATGACTCTTTCTCATCTTATCTCTGTTTCTCATGCACTGAGTGTTGATTTTGAAGAACGATTCATTTACAGTATTAGGGAACCATTAAGGAGCCATATAAAAGCATCAAGAAGTACCATGTCATGGGATCTTTAAGAGGAAAAAATAGAGTATTCACGGTTCTGTTAGCCTCCACAAGATACCGAAATAAATATCATACCGTGAGATGCATATCGTGGAAATATCCTATAGAGAGATTTGGATATTGTTACATCCCTACCTACAGGTTATACGATTCACCATTGATTATCTTTCCATACCAGTGCAGTCCTAAAGTATACCATACCATTACCATATATGTAGGGTTGAATGAGTTGGGAAAAATATCCATTTGCGATTTTTCTGTTAAGCGTTACGATTACATGTGATTTATGTTTATATATTACAATTCTGCTCAAAGTTGACAGATCGTTCATCCCCACCGCCATCAGACTGTATAACTCCACTGTATAGTCCAGACGTGCAATATCGTTTTCCCAATGTGCAATATTGTTGTTTTTTCAATACTCCTATCGTGCAATATCGTTTTTCCAATTTTTCAATACTCTCCCTGTCACTGTTTTTATTATTATTATTACTGCTATTATTATTATTCAATTTATTACTTATTTTTTTTTATTATTATTATTACCTATCTTTATGCCATTCTTGCCTGCATGCACTTGTCTTCTTGTTCAAACTGTCCCTACCTGGAGCTACTGTGACAAGTAAATTTCTCCTGTGTGAGATCAATAAAGTTTTATCTTATCTTATCTTATTTCACATCCAGAAGAAGCGACAAAAACACTGAAATCTGAAATGACAAACGAATACAAGAATCACATACCTAAAGGTTAGCCATTTTCATTTAGAATGAGATTTCACTGTTTTTATTTTTAAAGGAAATTACTTTGAATAATTGCAGTCTTTTGCAAATTGCCTCCATTCAGATTGCGATTTTGATAAACAAACATGAGAGATACAGGACGACATTCATACCATACTCCATACAACAACTCACCCTTATGTAACAGATAATACTCCCTACAACTGTACAACTTATGTACTACATGCAAAACACTGATCCATTCTTATTTTTGGCCTAGATCCCTAATCCTCCCCCCTCCCTCCTTACCCCTTCCCCTTTAGCTCTTGTTAGCCGTTAGCGACAGGAAGGTTCAAGCGTGTCAGATCTGTGCGTTGTGTCTGCTCGCGGAGAAAGCGATGGGAGAAGAAGAAGAAGACTTTCTGCTCCATTAGGCAGAGGTCACCCCGTCCGCCCCCAGAACGCTCCATCAGTGTGGGCCCGGGAGAGATGAAAGCTGCCTCTGAAGCTCCACACAACAGCTAGCGTAGCACCAGCGCGTGTCGGGGCGAAGCTAACGGCGGGGTCAAAAATGGAACGGGCCCGGACAACCTGCCAAAGGGCTATTTTTAAGTTAGTCTCAAATGAGAACTGGAAGAGCGCCAGACTGGTCGGTTTTTGAAGGTGCATCCTAAACTCCCATGGCTAGTTGTGTTTTCAAATTAGTACAGAGTACTTATATTTCAGAAAAGTTTTTGTTTTTGGAAAAAAAAATTGAACTTAATTATTTTATTTTATTTTTATTTATTAATGTTTGCACCCAACATTAAAAGGAACATTTACAGTAGAAATTTAGTAACATTTTAATGAGCAAAGGTGTGTTTACTTTTAATTCCAGGTGAATCAAACAGCATTTACAATTTGTGGATTCAGTTAAATAAAACGTAAAATAAATAATATACAAAGGCTGCATAATTAATTGTAATCACAATCGCAACTGTAATCAAGTGTTAATTGAAAAATCATGGCATACCTGTAGTTTAAACCTATATTATCTTTCCATACCAGTGCAGTCCTAAAGTATACCATACCATTAAACTGTTATTGTTTTAGGTTCATATATATAGGGTTGAATGATTTGGGAAAAATATCGATGCGAGATTTTTCTGTTAAGCGTTACGATTACATTTGTGATTTATGTTTTATGTTTATGTTTATTTGAGCAACTTGCAGGTTCCATTTAAGCATAATTTCACAAATACAAACTCAAAACACAAACAAATTCAATCTTATGTCATATGTCTCTGCAGTTCCTTTTGCTCAAAATGGAAGGTGGAAGTATAAACTTATTTACTCCTGCTCCACATTCTCACACATTCCATATTGACAGCTATTATAATATATATAATATAATAATATAATATACATTTCTCATCATTGTCCTGTACAACTCTACATACTATATACATATATATATATCTATACAATGCTACTTTGCTTTTACCAATAAATTGTTTATATATTAGAATTCTGCTCAAAGTTGACATTTCAGAAGAAGTGAAATCTGAAATGACAAATGAATACAAGAATCACATTTCAGAACATACAGACCTAAACCTAAAGGTTAGCCATTTTCACTCAGAGTGACATGCAAATCTCTCAGTACAATATTTTGTGGAGGCTGATAAAACTGTGAAGATGCTGCTTTTTCCTCTTAAAATGCCTTGACAAGATTTAACCCAAAGAACTAAGATTCAAAAGCGCTTATAACAGTTATTTCTTCATGTAGTTTGCTAGTTTGTACTTAGCTATTGCTGCACTATAAAAGGTACACTGTGTAAGATATTTACCCGTTAATTACCGAAATTGAAGATACCATTCAAAAATACAGTGTTTTCCAAGCCTTTTCACTTCCATCATGAAATCAAAGTATTCTGTTGGACTTAGATATAGTCGATTTCACCTGCATAAAAGGGGGATCTTCCCCATGTAGAGGCATCCATTTTAATTTCAAGAGCCGCAGAAGAACATACTGTATTTTGGGCTCCGCCTTCGCTGTTTTCTTTATAGCTGTCGGCTCTGGCCCGTGGATTTCCCACAACGAGATAGTACGCGTTTGGATAAACAACGACAAGCATGTTGCCGGATCACACTTACTCCGCACATACATCGCAGGAGCAAGCACCTTCATCTAAGAGGAAAAGAAGAAGGACTCTCGACACGGAGAGAAGTCGACATAGTAATAAAAACAGAGTTAATATACTGACCTGAGCTGTCGTGGAAGTCGAAGACATCTTGTTGTGTCGCGCGGCTGTACTGAAACACGAAAACACGAAGAAGTATTGTGTACGACCCTCTTCTTCTTCTTTCGGGTTAATGGCGGGTTACGCGTTGCTTGCGCATACCGCCACCTACTGGTTGCTGGGAGATTCTGCTACTTATTACTGTTGTGTATGACCCTCGAAGTCTGCCGTAGCTAGAACCGGAATTGCAATACCCACCATCCACCAATGCGCCACCATCCTACACAGTGTACCTTTAATTTAAGCAAAGAGATTTGTAATTCGGTATATTGGGATGGCCTACGATATTACTGCGAGACCTCTGACGATACGAAATCCTGATATTTTGGTTATTGCTTCATTCCTGTTTGTGACCATGTAATTAAATTAAACTCATATAGGACCTTTAATTCAACTGCACCCATTGAGAAACAAACAATCCATTTGTAAAACTCCCAAACACAACAAACATTCCCTATTGTTTCTCCTATCTGGCCCGCCATCCACACAAAACTATAAGAATGCGTTAGCTTTAACCGCGCATTATTCTTCCAAAACGCCTTTAGCCATTCGCGATTTCCACTCTGACAGCTGGGTTCCTTATCAGCACTCAGTCCTCCGTGTGTAAAACCACCCAGAGGCGCAGCGTTGCCAGGTCTGTGACTGAGATCCTGATTATTACCGCGGGCCTAATGTTGCCAGATAAGAGCCTGTGTGTGTAATTAAGCCGTATTCTGTTATCTCAGTGGGAAAAGGCTCTGAAGGCACGGGGATGTGTCTAGAATGGATTTTCATATCTCGCTATGACGGCAATTTTTATTTATTTTTTATTACCTTTTAAACTTTCATTGACAAAGCAGTTTTCTCGGAATTTGTTGCGTAAAAGATTTCACGTGAGTTTTTATCCTTTTATCCTCGGTGGGGTTCAAAGTTGTCCTGGTTTGGGCTTGTTTGATTCAGTTTAGTCCTGGTATAGACCTGGTTTGGTCCTGTTCTAGTGTCAAATCAGTTTCCCGTCATGCAAATATTTTACTGTCTGGATCGAGGTTTATCAAGTTCAAGATATGGGTTGAAATGTGTTGAAGGTGCATTGTGTAACTTTTCTGTTGGAGGCTCTGCCAAATGCTTTTCTCCATGGAGATGTTATTGCTTTGTTTGGAATGTTTCACAGTATTAAACCTTTCTATCGTCATGGAGATCAAATTAGACCAAGTTACAGGTCAGATCTGTGGAGAGGCAACCCCGCTCACAGTCAAAATGCTTGTTTTTGTAGACATTTTCGAGCTACAAAACCACCTGTAATCGAATAAATGTAAGGTAGAGCTGTTTAATGTCATACTGTGGAACATTCCAGGCAGAGCAATGACATCTTCGTCGAAACAAGCAGGTGATGGACTCTACTCCTCCAGGAAGTCAATGCAGTTTTCCCACAGATTGTGTAAAGAAGTGGACTAAGGAAGCGTGACATCACCCATAGCGTTCGTTCCAGTCAGATGAAGCTCATCGAGGTTGACGGTTATAGGAGCGAATTTGGAGCTGACTTCCATACTTGCGATTCCGATCGGTAGCGAGGCTTTCGAAGGTAATGCCCCTTACCTTAGCAACGCTGTCAATCAAACTTCTTCAAACTACTACTACTACTACTACTACTACTACTCCTGTTACTACTATGACTACCAACACTAATACTACTACTCCTACAACTATGTACTGCTTTTGGTACCTTTTTGCTACTGTTGCCCCAATATAACAACTTTTACTACTACTACTACTACAACTACTACTACTACTACTACTACTACTACTACTACTATTGGGATAACCAACAACAGCTCCCTATACTACTAGAACTATTACGACTACTACTGATACTACTTCTTGCTTGTACTTTAGAAGATTACTACTATTATTACTACTATCTACACTGCAAATACTACCACTACTGCGTTTGATACTACAATTACGAAAAATCAAATGAAATCAAATCGAATGAACACACTGAAAAGATTAGACTATTTTGGCTATTTAAATCTAACCAAAATTGTCAAAAAATCAAACATTCTTCGTACTTTCTTCCTACATATCTCTTGCTAGACAAATATGGTTATACAACATTTTGGTGGTATACATTGCATAATGCGGTTAAACACATACTATGAACTTTGATCTTTTTCATGGTCGCAACTGTATAAACTTTGTCAAAACATTTAAGTTTCAAAGCCAAAATTGCCATAATTATGCAAAGATTTCAATCCAAATTGTCAAAGAAGTCCAAAATTCTTCTCACTTTCTTCCTGTGCATCTCTCTCGCTAGACAGATAAATTAGCTCGGTTTTCTCGCCGCTAGCCTCTTCCCATTGTGCCACAACTCCCCTTCTGTCGCTCCCTCTGGTGCCCCCTCTCACCCCCCGCCGAGACCAGCAGCCCCCCCCATCCCTCTCCCCTCGTCCCCCCGGGCGGACCTCGGAGTCCACTGGGGGAGTCACTGACGCCGCGGCTGTCTCCGAGGAGTCTGGGAGATGCGCTGTTCGGCTGGAGGGGAAAAATAAAGTAGAGATGTGATCGAGCGAGCTGCAGGTTGTGTTTCAATTGGTTGTTGTTGAAATTTAAAATGGAAAAAATGAGTCATTATTAAATGTACAAGTCGACAAATCGCAAAAAGCCCAAATTTCAAACCATTAAGTTAGAATTGGATTGTCTAACTTTTCTTGTAGATGGTAGATTTCTTGCTTTAATTTATGAGGATGCTTTACTTGGCATTAAACGCTTCTATTTAGCCTAGCATTTATTTAGATCTGACCTGTAACTTGCCTCGGTAGCTCCATTTGCTGGCCTCAGTGAAGACAGGTCCATTTAATGGTATACAGTATTGTGAAACATTCTAAGCAATAACATCTCCATGGAGACAAACAGCGGTAAATGCTTGATCAGAAATGTTACGCAGTTCACCTTTAAACCTGATCATTTCATAGCTGTCTAAAATAACGCAAATGTGAAATTATGTCACGTTATATTGAAAAACAAATCCCTTTTAAACGCTTAACTGTTTTGTTTCTCAGTGCAATACAGCCACCCAGAATTAAAAAAAATAATATACCCTCCTGGGACCTGAAGAAAAAAAAATTATTGTTATTATTATTTAAATTTTCTATTTGGAGGTAAATGAACACCTTAGCATTTACATTTTGTTAATTGTATTTTTATTCATAATGTTATAACATGTCCTCTGTAATGGGCATCGGGGACATTTAGGTGTTAAATCCACATGAAGTTAACAACCTAACAAAAACCTTTTTTTTTTTTTTTTCTTGATGACCAACATCTCTGACAAGCTTCTGCAGTTGCCTCAAAAAGTTCTTTAGACTCCCTTTTTTACATATTATGTATAATTTATTTATTTATTTATTTATTTATTTGAATATTTATTTACATATTTATTTATTTTTTATGTATAATTTATTTATTTATAATTTATTTATATATTTTTTACATTTTTAGAATTTTTTTAAAAGATTTTTTTTAAGATTTTTTTTTTTTTTTTTTTAATCATAGTGCCGCCACAAACTAGAATCTCAAAACAATTAAAAGACAGATGTCCACTATAAAGGACACAAATGAATGGGCCGGGTCTCAGGAGGATATATATATATGCTTTTATTTTAGTCTACTTTTTGGTTAAAAGATTACATACTGTGGTTTTAAAAGACTTTAAAAGACATTTAAATAGACATAGCATGCTCAGTTTGATTTAATTTAATTATTAATTTAAAATAAAATATTTCAAAAGTTGATTTTACTATATTTTCAAATTGCCAACGTTCAAAAAATCTTTCGTATA
This sequence comes from Paratrypauchen microcephalus, assembly GCA_036785185.1. Lineage (NCBI taxonomy): Eukaryota > Metazoa > Chordata > Actinopteri > Gobiiformes > Gobiidae > Paratrypauchen > Paratrypauchen microcephalus. Next base: position 2,418,582 of record JAVJIX010000147.1, on the reverse strand, counting down.
AAAACTTATCATAAAATTCTGACCTTCCCCCATCTCAATAACAAACTATGACCTAGTTTTTTTTTTTTTTTTATGTTATGAGATCAAATAAACACAAGCTATACATTACAGCCTGTGTCAGTTAAAATGGCCGCCGCTGATGAGGTCCTGGCGCGGTATCATTTGGTATTGATTAGCCTAGCGGTGGTGCTAAAGCTAACGGGCAGGACGGCCAGTGCCTGGAGCCACTGGTCATTTAGCTGTCAACCTCAAAGTGATAACCCAGCCCGGCGCAGTATACATCAATGGGACTCGCCTATAGAAGACCGCGGGCGCAGTACTACCACCGGAGAGGGGGGGCGAAGGGGGGGTGAACAGAAAAAAAAGAATAGGCAATGAAATAATGTAAATGCCAAACAAAAAGCACATTTTTATGATAGTAATAAACAATACTGTATTTGGTAACATGTACCACTATTATTATTACCATAGTGAGTAGGATTTTATAGTTTTGCTTGTAATACCACCACCACTACTACCACTACTACTACTACTACTACTACTACTACTACTACTAATGCTACTACTTTTTCTTCAACAACTACTACTTCCATTACTACAACTATTACTATTATATACTGCTTTTGATACCTTTTGCACCATATACTAATATTACTACTAGTACTACTACTGCTACTACATATACAACTTATGCAGTACTACTACATGTACTATTACTTCCAATACAAGCAATATTGGAGTCACGTGTCAACAACTAGCCTACTGCTACTACTATTACTAGATGCGTTTTATTACTGGTACAGCCGCCACCACACTATGATACTATTACTACTACCACTGATAGTACTACTACTTGTCTACTTGCTTTACTACGTACGGTACCTTTTTGTTAGTGCTGCCCCTAATACTGCCACTGCTGCCACTACCACTTCTACTACTACTACTACAACCACTACCACACGCTACTTGTGAGATATAACTACATGTGCTATTACTCCCAATGCAAGCAATACTGGTAATGATGCAGTCACATCCCAACTACTACTACTGCTACAACTGCTACTGCTGCTACTACTGCTACTACGATTACTACATGCACGTTACTATTGGGACAATTACCAACAAACATTATACTACTATTACTACTACCACTGATTGTACTTCTTCTTGTTCTACTTTTACATGTCTTGCTTGTACTGCTACTATTACTACTGTTACCTCCACTGCTACTGTACTACTACAACTTCTTTGGATACTATGATTTTGACATAAACATAATCGCCACCTCCTTCGAAATACAACCCTACATGTCACATATCGAAGGCAACTGAATGAACACAATGCAAATACCATTTCAATCCTCCCATATACTTTTGAACTAAACTTGTTACTTTACAAACACTGTAATTATCCTATCTTCTATGCAATGGCCACCTTCATAACAATACCCCAGCTATGTAATCAACGTGTCAAATCTGCCCCAAAACGCAATCTTTTTCCAATTTACTGAGATAATTGCTGTCGAAAATACAATGAAAAGTGTGTTTTTTTCAGTTTCTAACAAATAGATGATTCTACCTGACCTGGCAACTTGCAATATAATGGATGAGGGTTACTTGGCATTCTAAAAGTCTTAATATTGATCTTATCTCTCGAAGTTAGACAAAACTAATAAAAGAAGTAGTGGTGGTGGTTTCGTGGAACATGAAATCAAAAGTCCAGATCTGAAAAAAATTAGATGACTCAATACATTTCAAATTCAGTTTGTTGCGGATAACTTCGCACCACTCGATACTGACCTTGGCTCTGTATCGTAAGGCTTAATGATAGTAAATGTAAAATTAAAGGGTAGATAGCTTTTTCTTACACCAAAAGACCAACAATTGAAAATTCGGAGTCAATCGAAATTGTAGTTTTGAAATTTTGAAAAGACGGCATTCTCCAAATTGTACTGCATTTTGAGACTTTAAACTATATTTGGACTTTGTTTTTTTTCACTTAAAGAGGGGGTACTGCACTTCTATGGGGTATTACCTGCCAACATGTAACATTTCAATCGCCATGTTACCTTTTATTGTTTTGAAAATGCTATATTTGCCTATTTGCTAGTGAAACTACCGCACATAGCATCAGGGTTGTGAAGTTGTAGTGTGTGTTTGATATCATATATTATATATTATTTGTGATGTAGGCTTGTGGCGGAACGTTGCATAGAATCTTACAGCTAACCGTAAGGAGGGTTTGAATAGTGCTCGGGAGATAGTGCTCGCTAAATTACTCAAACATGCATTGATGACATCTAAAACATCTTCAGGCATGTTTTTGTTAAGGGAACAATGTTATAACATGGTTGAAAGCTCAAAAATATCCCCTCTTTAAATGAAAACACACAAAAAACAACAAACAAAACAAAACCATGCTTAAAAAATATCAAAATGGAGATCCTTTGCTTCACATGTAGCATTTTTTTCATGCGATATGGCTATCATGTTAACCTTAACTTTTTTACTTCACAACTAGAAGGTACCAGGTACTCCATATACTCTTTAGTCTATGCTATACATGTTAAGCTAATATTTCAGCTAGCTACTCCTGACCTTAGCTGAAGTTATAATATTTGACTTAAATAAATACCAAAAATATTATACGATGTGGTGATAACTCCAGATATGTTTCTGAAGGACTTCTTTTGAAGGACATGTCCATACAACCAGATATTTAAAATAATAATAATAATAATAATACATTTTATTTATTAGGCGCCTTTCTGGACACTCAAGGTCGCCTTACAACAAGTATAAGTTCAAATACAAACAGTTAAAATAGTCCAATGGTCCAAGAATGGGTCAAATGCATACAAATCTTTCTATCGGGACAATAAAACTTGAAGAACATGTGTATTTTTCTATTTTAATCTCTGCACTTTTACCCTTAATGTCAAGTGTACACATTTAAAATATCTTCTGCCCAAACATCCCAATTATCCAATGCCCCCAAATTAATTTCAACATTTGCATAGCCTATACTGTTTTATTTCACCATGGCAACCGCTTCGGGGAATCATTAGTCAGTTTAACCTACCTCTCGCGCATTCATCACAAGGCAATGCCCCTTTTACGCCGCTAACCTTTTCAACCCGCTCATCAATTATCGCACGTAGCATCTTGTCTCTGCGCGTGACCATGCTAATGCTAGCTAAACATCCCCTAAACTAATGAGGCGTATCCTCCCCTCGCCGATTTAGCGCTGTTTTGGGTTTCCTTCAGGGCACCGGGACACGCTCTTCTGTTCATATTTATAAGCTAGGGCCTTTTATTAGGGAGCTGGCGGGGTGCTAACAGTTGGGAGGCAGCGGGGGCTTTGATGGCCGTGGCAGGAGACTCCGAGTTGGGCCAGATTTTCCGGCGAGCGGGGTAAAAATGATCATCCGGCTGTCATTGGAGGAGGAAGGGGAGGGTGCTTTTGTAATTGGGATTTTGTTTAAATTTAGGCAGAAAATTGAAATCGTTGCAGATTTAAATAGAGAAATTATTTTTGTTGACATTTGAAGTTTCTATGTACAAAAAAGTGTAATTGTACAAATTTTTAAGAAAAAAAAATAGATAGAGCCACGTTATAAAAGTTCTTGGTTCATTTTGTTGACGTCCTTTCTATTTAAATTTTGAGTAAACTTGCCATTTTAATGGTACACTATGTAACTTTCCTAGTGGAGGTTTAGATATGTGCTTGTCTCTATAGCGATGTTACTGCTTTTGCCTGGAATAGTACACATTATAGCATTAAACATATGTATCTCCATGGAGACAAGACTGCGGCAGCACTTGTCCAGGTTGCAGGTTAGATCTGCTGAGAGCGAAAAAACAAAACAAAACAATAACATCACAGTAGAGTTTAATAAAATACACAAGTTAATAGATAATAGATATGATTAAAGTTATACTGTGGAGCATTTCAGGCAAAGCAATAACATCTCCATGGATACAAGCAGTAGTGGACCCCACATGAGAAAATTTACAAAGTTTACCTTTATATATTCAAAAATATTGTTACGTTCAAGAGATTTGTTGTCTAAAAGTAGTATTTAAAGTGCAAATCTTATCTTCAGAATGTAAGAAAACTATTTTGAGAAAACAGCTTTTGAAGTTACTAATACTTTGATTGAGATAGAAGTTACAGTAATCCCTCGTTTATCGCGGGGGTTAGGTTCCAGAAATAACCCGCAAGAGAAATCCGCGAAGTAGGACAACTTTATATTTTACAATATTATACATGTTTTAAGGCTGTAAATGCCTCACCACACACATTATACGCTTTTGTCAGACTGGAATTAACCTTTTCTCACATTTGTCTCTAGTTTAAACACTCAAAATTTCATAGATTTTCAACAAAATGTATTAATAATGAAGCGTGGGGGCTCCGCCGGAAGCGCGAGGGGAGCGGAGACCCGAGTCACTGGCACTGCCACGTCCCGGGACACGACGCGCACCAACCCCTTGGAGAAGTGCGCGACACGTGCACCCCTCATCGTGGTCAAATCCGTGACAGAGCAGCAGACCGGGGCGAGGCCGCGCGTACACCGAGGCTGCGAGCACGAGATTGAATGCGAGCATGAGATTGAACCGCAGTGCCCGGACCGCGTCCTCTCAGCCCGAGCCACAAACCAGCAGCACAAAACCAGCAAAGAGCGGCACGTAGTGATTTAGTCCTGGTTTAGACCTGGTCTAGTCCCGGTTTAGTCCAGGTCTAGACTTGGTCCAGTCCTGGTTTAGTCCAGGACCAGTCCAGGTTTAGACCTGGTTTAGTTCTGGTCTAGACCTGGTTTAGTCCTGGTTTAGTCCAGGACCAGTCCAGGTTTAGTTCTGGTTTAGACCCGGTCTGGTCCTGGTCTAGGTCCAGTCTGGTCCCGACCCCCCCTGCATCCCCCGTCTATCAATCGGCAAAGGTCTACAGTCTCTTAGCCAATCAGGACGCAGAACACAATGTTACACTATAAAAAAAAATGTTACACTACAAAAAAAAAAGAAAGAAAATCCGCAAAACAGCGAGGCCGCGAACAGTGAACCGCGATAGAGCGAGGGACCACTGTATTACCATACCATCATGTGGTGACAACTCCAGATATGTTTTTGAAGGACTTGTCCATTAATATAGAACCAAAATATTAAATATTGCTGTCATGAAGACATTGTGTGGTCTGTGTATATATTTTATTTGCTTATAATACTGCCAGTTCAGTCTAATACACAATGTTGAGTCCTGCACTTTGCCTTAGAGAGAATTCTAATAATAAATACCCTTTTTTTAAAAATTCATACCTGCACCATCCCACTCAAATGCATTCTTTAAAATCTACCCACATATTAGCCACTACCAACATGTCCAATATTACGTCCACACTAAAATTCTGCCAACCCCCTCGTCCAAAACACATTGACGAATCTGACAGCTAACCAAAAGCTATATTATCAACCTTATTGGATTTCTATGTATACAAATGCACACATAATCTGCCCTGCCCACCCATGCACGAAACCCCCCCGCTGTGCAAATGCGATAAAGAATAATACAGCCAGAATAGATTGAATGAATTATATGATAGAAACAAGCTAGCACGTGCGCTGTAGGCTGCGGTTGACGGTTTCGGTTGGCTAACGTGATTTGCTCCAATTTGGGTAGAATGTATTGGGGGGTCTTGTATGGACGCCAGTGGATTGTCTGAGCTTATCCCTGCTATAGTCTGAAAGAATCATCCACAAAAGCTCTTTAGGAAATGTACGCTAGCTTTGTACTACGGCGACTGGCGCGAACTAGCCAAATCGGCGTCTTAGGATAATAGCTTTTCACTGCACATTTTTAGGGTTGAAACATGTGACATCGCAAAATTTTAAGTTGAGCATTGTTTTGTTTGGTAGAATTTGCATTTTAACAGGCTTGTATTAGTGTTTTTTCTTATATTTGAAAAAAGAGGGAAAGAAAGTCATATCACGTTACTGATATGTTCTATAAGCAGCTCTTGAGGTCAGAATATGTCAGCTGTGTAATGTTGGCAATTATTAAGTGTTTTATTATCAGTGAATCATAAGTGTGTGTTAACATTCATTCATTCATTCATTTTCTTCCGCTTTTCCATTTTCTGGGTCGCGGGGGCAGCAGTCCAAGCAGTGTTCTGCTGCCCAGAACACAATGCACCAGCCCCCATGAATCCTTCCGCGGGTGGTGGGTCCACAGGAGGACGGCTCACGTCACAACGGGCCTTGATGCATCTTCTGCCATGGGGGCTACCAGTGTCCACAGACACTGGGGGCGAGGTGGGGTTAAGTGTCTTGCCCAAGGACACAACGGCAGCGCTCATCTGTGGGAGCTGGGATCACATGCGGTCAACCCGTCAAGAGCGGGATTCGAACCGCTAACCCCTGGATCACGAGACATATGCTCTACCAACTGAGCTACTGCTGCCCCGTATGTTTACCTACTACATTAGTCTTGGAGAGTTGTAAAAAATGCTTACAAACTCATTGTGGTGAATAATTAGGATGTCCAGAATGGATATGGTAAGGGAGGAATAACTTTGGACCTCTTTGGACCAGTTTAAAATGAATCCGCCACAGAGCTGTGCATAGATTTTGACCTGGTTTATGGTTAATATCTCTGCAATTACCTGACCTATCCATGTCACATAATAATTACCAGGAAGGTCAATGTTGTTTCACAAGTGTAAATGAACAAAAGTGCAATGGTTAACTTATTTTTACACACTAGCTTCAAAATTTGGTGTTACTATTCAATCTTAGTGAGCTTAAAACACTTCAAGGTGCACGATGTAACTTTTCTGGTGGAAAGTAGTCTGCCACCATCTTGTTTCCATGGAGATGTTACTGCTTTATCTGTCCTGTTCCTCAGTATGGCAACACCATAACGACAAGCAGGAGACATCGCTAGGCCAAGTTATAGGTCAGATCTCAGGCTACGTTTATATGATGACGGTCTGAAGAGAAATCGCAAAAGTGGCGTCGCGTCTTCACTTTTTAGACGAGCGTTTTCAGGAGGAAATCTGCATGCGTACGGTGACGCAAAAGTGTGTGGAATTCGAATGGGTATGCATGCCAGGCGGCTAGGTGGCGCTGTGATACATTATCACTATGTCCGCGCACATGCGTAGAATCTTCCTTCTTCTCATCTGCGCCTTGAAAAGCAAAACAAAAACATGGCTACCGGTAGAAAAAAAAATTACGTGTGGTCAGTTCAACTGTTGCTTCAGACCACGTTAGACTACAAAGCAATGAAGGCGCAACAAGGTGTGGACATAAACAAGGTACGTAAACACGTATGTGACGTAAACGCGTACGCGACGTCAGCAGATTTGACCAGAGTTTTGCGTCGTGGGCAGTGTAGACGAAAACGCTACGGCGGAGCGTATTCAAGTTTTCCACTTTGGAGGGCAGTTTCAGTTTTTTGCGTTTTTAAGCCCTCAAAACGCCGTCACCATCTAAACGTAAGGCACTTCCGATAAAATATTTTGTCGTTTTTACCCGTAAGCGTTCTCGTGTAAACAGGCCCTCAGGAGAGGCGAATTTTGTCATCCCATCAACATTGGGGAATCATTACTAGACGAGGACTGAAGGTTGACTGAATTAATGTTTTCAAGGAATTTTTGAACAACCAAAACTTGTAACCTGTGATTGAATATAGGCAAATGAATAGGTTTATTGTGGAACATTCCAGGCATCACAATTTTCCATGGAGACAAGCACCTTAATTATTTTTACCTAATAACTAACAAATAATGATGAGGTTTAAATAACATTTGTGGATCATAAATTTGGATATTTCTTTCATAAAACACTGAATTGTCCATAGTGTCATTGGCCCACCTATTCTTGAACTTCGTCACCAAAAAGATGCATTTTCTGAACAAAACCAAAAGGTGCATTGCGCAGCTTTTCTGGTGGAGGGTCCGTCCACCTGCTTGTCTCCATGATGTTATTACTTTTCCTGGAATGTTCCACAGTATGGTATTAAACACATCTATCTATCCATTAATTCATTATAGGTGTTTCTCTTGCTCCAAGACAAGCAAGTGCCAGACGGAAAAGTTGCGGAATGCACCTTTAAATGCACCTTTTCAAATATTACAACCAATTGACGCTATAGCTACCCACCTTCACAACTCTCCAAAACATTTCACATTTAAATCTGGCCGTCTTGCCCACACATGGGTTTAGACTTGGCGATGCTGGTTAACTTGTGTGTCGTAGGTGTTCCGACGATAAAGATGCACGGTTATGCGGTGAGAAGCACAGTGAGGTTGGAGAATTGGCACAACGGTGGAAAGAACCGAACAGTCGCGTGGCCTTACAGCGAACAATGCTCGTGTCACCGCCGAGGGGAGTAGTCCGCAGGGGAGGGAGGGGTGAGATGGAGGGATCGAGGAGTGGAAGAGTGGAATGCAAAAAAGGAATACATGGAAAGACTATTGTTGAAAATGTCTAGGTACTTGCAGGTTTTCATGTCGTATGGAAGTGAAAAGATAGACCAATCTGAGCTTTGGTGTAGTATAGTTGATAGTAGTAGTAGTAGTAGTGGTAATAATAGTAATTTAAATATTTGTCCTAATAGTTGTTTGAGTATTTGATACTATAGTTGGCCCTTGGATCCCGAGTAACAGCAGTGGCAGTTGTAGCAGTAGTAGTAGTACTAGTAGTAGTAGTAGTGGTACAGGTAGTAGTAGTAATAGTAACAGTAGCAGCAGCAGTAGTAAATTGAGTATTTGATACAATAGTTGGTTAATTGGATGAATGATGGTCACCTTGGATCACGAGTAGCTGCATTAGTAGTAGTACCGTTAATAGTAGTGGTAGTACTGTTAGTAGCAGGCTTGTTTTAAGCATCAGTAAAGGTGCACTACGGAACCTTTGTAGTGGAGTGTCAGCCAAATGCTTGTCTCCATGGAAATATTATTGCTTTGTCTGGAATGTTTTTCAAGGAATTTTTCATCTATAAAGACACCTGTAACAAACAATCGTCCAATCAGATTTTTTTTATTTATTTCAGTGACACGTGAAACAAAGGAGCCTGTCATTTCGTAAGCGCGTCGCTCATTGATTCAGAAATCTTCAATGCTTTTCAGTCTCCTGTGATATATTTTCCTTTATTTTTTTCCTCATAAGCTGTCACGTTTGTTTTGATACCGACGGACCATGTGTATCCCTGATTGGTTAAAGCACCTGTCAATCACGCCCATCTGAACTCTACCACGAAGAGTCAACATTGATTAAATTCACAGTGTTTATTTTGGATCTCATATAAAAATCCCACGTGTTTGGAGAGGTCTAAACTACAGGGTTAGCAACTTTTACGCCAAATAAGACCCCATGGAGACACAGAAACAACTCTACCTTTTTCAGATTTACCACTTTCAACCATTCAAATTCCGATTTCTTCCCAACACGATCCATATCTCTGTGTCAAGATGTCTTCCGAACACTGCTCTTTAGACCTTTACTGGCAGTCTTTCCTTGTGGGTCCTAACCTAACATTTAGCGTGCCCCAACCCTCTTCCACTCTCTCCCCGCTGATTCAATCCCGTTCCGGCAAAATGTCACGCCTCCCCTCTGAAAAGGATCACCCCCCTCTGTGAAAATAAAGTCAGAATATCGTGCTCCATACCTCACCTCACCCCCACCTCTCCCTTATCCTCTTCTATCCTCTTCCCCACTCCCTTTAACTATCTCTCCGTTGCAGCCAGGTTTGCCATGCCTCAGCGTTTTGGGTCCTCTCCTTTAAAGGCCGTAATTAGCCGTCACCTTGGCAAAAGATGGGAGCATGAAAGAGAGGGGAGAATTTAAAAAAAAAAAAAAGGGGGGAGTGGGTGAGGAGACGAGAATAGGGTGCGAACGAGTGAGAATGAAAAGTGGGTGTCATTTGTAGCACCCGGCGAGGATCACGTAGCCAAAAGCAAAGTGGAATTGTAGCCATTTGTGGATCTCTGTACAATGATGTGTTGTGTTGATGTCTGCTGACATAGTGTTGTAGAGGGTTGTCAGTATCGAAGTACCGAAAATCCGATTCTAAAACCTGAGCATTGAGTATTCAGTCTATTTTCCACAATATGGCATTAAAGGAGAATTAACGTTTTTTACAATCTGAGTCTTATTTCGGTAATAAAACAAGTTGTTTTACTCACCCATAGCACTTTGGTGTCATATGGAGCACTTCCAGAGATGTTTTAGATTTAGATTACTCTCCGTAATGTGAGTTTTCGGGGCACATGTTTGGTCTCCAAATAACACAAACTTTAGCACTTTTCAAATCATAGAAGCTCAATGTCTTAGTTTACGCTTTGGTTTGAGTCAAAAGTGGCCTGTAATCCGAGATTTATCCATAGTTTCGAGTAGATGAGGACGCCAGTGCGCATGTGCGGAGTCACAGTTTATTTCGCTCTCAGCTCTCGGGACCCAAACATGAAACACAAAGCTGTAAATTATGGATAAATCTCGGATTACAGGCCACTTTTGACTCAAACGAAAGTGTAGACTAAGACATTGAGCTTCTATGATTTGAAAAGTGCTAAAGTTTGTGTTATTTGGAGACCAAATAACTCGTGTTACGGATATCGCTAATCTAAAACATCTCTGGAAGTGCTCCAAATGACACCAAAGTGCTATGGGTGAGTAAAACAGCTTGTTTTATTACCAAAATAAAGCTCAGATTGTAAAAAACGTTAATTCTCCTTTAAGCATATCAATCTGCAAACTGTTTTCATTGCTACAATAAAAATACTTTCAGAAACATGCATTAGAGTGAATGGGGTCACGCCTCCACAGATCTAACCTGTAACCTGCTTGCCTGCATGGATATATAATTACATTTTGAACAGGATTGCCTCTTGGCAGACCTGACTTGTGACTTGGCCTGGTAGTATCACCTGCTTATATCCATGGAGATTGATTTTGGTTGGTTTAATGCCATACTGTGTAACATTAGAAGCAAAAGGAATAACTAGGGATGCATGATATATCGGCATTAACATCGGTATTGGCTGATCCTGCCAAATTTTTTAACATATCGGTATCGGCCCGATCTGTAAAAGTAGGGCGATATTTACCTGGCCAGCCAAATGATATCTCTCTGTATTTCCTATACACCGCGATACCATTTGGACACTCTCCATCCACTCTCGCTCCTCCGGTTCCAAACGGACTCCGCGATTCTGATTCGTTCAAAGATGGTGACGTCAGTGCACCCGCCTTTGCCCGCAAAGTCACTCTTAGGCAGCGGAAGTTCCGCCTCAGTTTTGAATCAAGATGGCGCAATCTCTGATTGGTTCACTTAGCTGTCTGTCTACGCGCAACTGCAGCGCATTCTGTGGATCAAGCGTTACCAGACTCACTCGCTGGTACAGCGATGAGTCATGGATTCTTCCAGGCAAGGGCGATATTAACGACTGGTATTTGTCAGTACAGTAATCCCTCGAATTAAGGTTTTCTCACATTTCTCTCTCGTTTAAACACTCAACTTTTCGTAGATTTTCAACAAAATGTATTAACAGTGAAGCGTGAGGGGGAGGGGGGGGTTACCTGGTCTAGTCCTGGTTTAGTCCAGGTCTAAACCTGGTCTAGTCCTGGTTTAGTCCAGGTCTAGACCTGGTCTAGTCCTGGTTTAGTCCAGGTCTAGACCTGGTGTAGTCCTGGTTTAGTCCACGTTTAGTCCTGGTCCAGTCCAGGTTTAGACCTGGTTTAGACCTGGTCTAGACCTGGTTTAGTCTGTGTTTAGTCCTGGTCTAGTCCTGGTCTAGTCCCGGTCTGGTCCTGATCTAGTTCCAGTCTGGTCCTGGTTTAGTCCACGTTTAGTCCTGGTCCAGTCCAGGTTTAGACCTGGTCTAGACCTGGTTTAGTCTGTGTTTAGTCCTGGTCTAGTCCCGGTCTGGTCCTGGTCTGGTCCTGGTCTGGTCCTGGTCTAGTTCCAGTCTGCCCCCCCCCATCCCCCATCTATAACATCAATCGGCAAAGGTCCCTTAGCCAATCAGGACACAGAACACAATGTTACACTACAAAAAAAATTTGAAATTGAAAAAAAAAAAAAAAATCAGGAGTCAAAACACGTTTTGAAAATAAAAGAAGACCTTCAAAAAATCATTTTGCAATATTTTCAGGCTGTATAAAATGTTATCTCAGAATTTAAAAAAAAAAATTCACATCGGTGCATCCCTAGGAATAACATCTCCATAGAGACAAGCATGTGGTGTTTTAGAAAATCTACATAGTGGACCTTTCATTTATTTTAACTGTCATTTTAAAGGTTCATGGTGCCACTTTTCTGGTGGAGGGTCCGTCAAATGCTTTTCTCTGTGGAGATGTTATAGTTTTGTCTGGAATGTTCCACAGTATGGTGTTAAACCTTTGTGTCTTTGTGGAGACTAAACCAGACAAGTTACAGGTCAGATCTGTGGAGAGGCTCACTCACAGACACCTGTTTTTCTAGGTATTTTTAAACTATAAAAATACCTGCGACTGAATAAATATAAAGTAGAGCTGTAAGAGCTAGAAACAAGCAGGTGACAGACCCTCCACCAGAAAAGTTGCACAACGCACGTTTAATTTAAATTTTATCTGAATATTTTGATGTAGTAAAAATGAGTATCTTCGTATATTCTGTGTAACGTGATACTACACCTTGAGCCACAGTTCCACAACGCTCGTGTGGAATCAATGCTAAACACCTCCTGCGCATTAAATATTAAAACCAAACATAGCCATTGAATGAAAATCTGTCTTTTCCAACACCCTTTTGTCCTTGGTTCGATTTTTATTTAGTCCCATCCATCAATATGACGCCACAGCCTGCCATTTCTTACGATTAGACCCATTATCATTACAGCATTCGGAGCCGGCAGGATTCGTCTATGCTTTTCTCCTCTCTCCTCCGCAGACGCAACCTTGACTAGCTTCTTAATTCCGCGTCAGTATGCAAATTACATAAACACTCCCAAAGAACCACAATTTCTGTTTGTTCCTGGAAGGCTTGGAGCAGAACTGTCTCACCGCCTTAGCAACAGCGCCTTGCCTCCTCTTTTCCATCGCTCACGAAGAAATACCTTGGAAAAAAAAGGCATTCTTACTGTGAGCGGGGTCTCCTCTCCACAGATCTGACCTCTAACTTCTCCGTGGAGACGTACAGGCCATATGAGGAAAGTAATTATGTTTCCATGGAGACAAGCAGGTGATCCAGTACAGATATACTGTATAAGCAGCTCAAAATAATTTAGCTGTGTACGTTCCGCATCTAATTATAATGATGAATTATTTATTGTCCAAGAATCAGGAAGTGCGCTGTTATTGTTAGTGTGTAATTTTAGACATAGAATGTGATCTGGAAGTGCACTGTTAGCATGCTAATTATTCTTAGCTTGTTTTGATGACTCCATTCTGTGTTTTGAAAGTTATAGATGAGTTTCAAAGCTACGTCATCACTGAATGCGCGCGCATTGTTGACTCAAAACAAAGCCACTGCCGCCTTAAAACTCCCAGCGAAGATATAGAAGAGAAGAGATTACCCTAAACAAATTACCCCAAATTACCCTAAACAAGCAGCATGATTAACTAGCAAGCACAGGACACCGCAAAGCTCACAGACATATTAACCGGGTAACCTCTACAACAGACACATGTAAACGAACACAAATAACTTTGTTAAAAGGCATGATAAGTTTTGGCATGACCATCATAAATGGCATTTGACATGACTGAGATCACATCTGTGACTCGTGAATTAAGTCGTAGTATGTTACTTACCCCGCAACGCAAGTGCAGTTGGCGGTCAGAACGTAGTTCTCGCGCTTGTTGATGATAGCCCAAGCATTGTACATGGTCGTCTTGTGGCCTTGTCTTTGACTGGGGAGAACATCAGATGCCAACACGCAAAACTCCCCATCGATATCGTGGTATTTTACCTCCTGTACATGGCTACACACGGCAAACTGGTAGGCATCCATGGATTTGTATGCGCGCACTTTCTCTCTTGTATACACGCTGGGCTTCTCCACTAAATAACAGTGGATATCTGTCCACTGTAAATCTGGCCACTTTCTGCGGTCGTACTGCCACTCCGTGATCGCATAAGGATCTGGTAGTCGAACCCCGTTGCTCAACGTGAGCTTTTGAATGTAGCTCTCCCTATCGTTCAGATACTCCGCTATGGTCCACCATGGTTGACTCTGGGTCAACAATGCGCGCACATGCCAGTGACGTCACGTCTGTTTACTAACGGTAAAGGGGTCTATAGAACACACTTATAAATTGTGGTAAAGAAATTAAGAATAACTTTGAACCAATCCGATCTATTTAAAATTAACTTTTGTTTTCCACATTTTGTTGAGAGTAAAAATCAGGCACAGCACCTTTAATATGAATCCAAAAACGTTCATTTTGGCTTCTTATTGTACATTAACTTCTTGGGTTCCTTTTAAAAACTGTTTTGGACTATTCTGTCAATAAGGTAAATACATTTCTCACTGTATATAAGAACCCAAGAAGTTACCCTTTAATATTATTCCTCGAGGATACGCGGAGAGATAGCTTACCGCTTAGCAACAACCCCTCCCCTCCCCTCCTCTTCCCCAATTCCCTGTACGGTGGGGAAAAAAGAAAAAAAAAGAAAGCGCCTATTTATTTTTAGAAGGTGCGAACAAGAGTCTGTTTACAACCTTATTTGCTATAATGGCGCTAGCAGTCTGGATTGTCAGTTAGAATTTACACACAAATGAAGTTGAGGGGGCCGCCGAACTCCCTCGCCACGCGCCCGCCTGTCAAAATAGGTTAGTGGATACAAGGGAATACACGCCCGACCATCCGAAGCCGGGTATCAAACTGGCCGCTTGTCCGTTAATAGCTCTATCCTTGGACACCTCTCCCCCGTACAACCTTTGCCAAGCGTCACCGTTAGGTAATTGACTGCTCAGAATTGCGCAAATAAGAGATGCACGCTTTTATTTGAAGAGCCAAGGATGTGTGTAGTGTAATAGGGAAGAAGCGAACCATAACTACAGGAGAATAAATCTTGCAAGCTTGGCGCAGACCGAAGCCGGGGAGCACATGGCTAGCTTAGGTGCTATAAAATGTGGTTTGATAGGAGCGGAGCGTTTAAGGGACTTGGGGGAGGGCCAGTGGCTTGGCTTTGGGGACGGAATCAATCAGGCTGAGAAGGGTTTTTGTAGTGGATGCCAGGGAATGCATGGTGAGTTTCAGGAATATTTTCGTAGAATTATCAATGCGCTGCTTGGTCATTTAAACCTCCTGAGGCCCGGCCCATTCATTTGTGTCCTTTATAGTGGACATTGAGTTAACCAGTCTGTCTATTAAAGGAAAAGTAACGTTTTTTTTTCAATCTGAGCCTTCTTTCGGCAATAAAACAAGTAGTTTTACTCACCCATAGCAGTTTGGTGTCAATTGGAGCAGTATCTCAGAACTTATGTTGTAGCCGTTCTGTTCTACTAATGATCCCGTATCCGTTAGCGTGAGTGCTCGGGGCACTGATTTGCGGTCTCCAAATAACACAAACTTTAGCACTTTTCAAATCACAGAAGATCGCTGTGTCAGGGTAGACTTTTAGTAGATTCCAAAACGGCCTGAAACCCGATATCGCAACAGAAAAGTAAAGTTCAGAGCGGTGTTAGCTTCTTTCAGACTAGCGGTGTTTACAAAACAGCTGAGTTCACGCATGCGCACTGTCCTCTCTGATGACGTCATCAAATGAAACTATAGCTGGATATCAGGTTTCAGGCCGTTTTGGAATCCACTAAAAGTCTACCCTGACACAGCGATCTTCTGTGATTTGAAAAGTGCTAAAGTTTGTGTTATTTGGACACCGCAAAGTAATGCCCCGAGCACTCACGCTAACGGATACGGGATCATTAGTAGAACAGAACGGCTACAACATAACTTCTTCAAAACTGCTCCAATTGACACCAAACTGCTATGGGTGAGTAAAACTACTTGTTTTATTGCCGAAAGAAGGCTCAGATTGTAAAAAAAAATGTTACTTTTCCTTTAAGTGTTTTGCGTTAGACTCTAGTTTGTGGCTGCACTATGATTAAAAAATAAATACATAAATAAATAATAATAATAATAATAATAATACATAAAATAATAAATAAATAATAAATAAAAATACACAAATAAGTAAATAAATAATAAATAAAAAATATAAATAAAGTAACAAATAAATAAAAATACATAAATAAATACATAAATAAGTAAATAAGAAATTAAAAGGGCTGTAGAAGCTTCACATGGATTTAACACCATTACAGTCCATTACAGAGGACATGATACAAGTTGTAACGTGTCCTCTGTAATGGACATGTTACAACTTTAATTTCTTATTTATATATTATTTATTTACTTATTTACGTATTTTAATGTTTTTTTTATTTTATTTGTATTTTTATTTATTATTGATTATTTCTTTTACTTATTTATGCATGTTTATTTATTATTTTTTATTTATATTTTTTAATTTATTTACTTATTTATGTATTTGTATTTATTATTTTTTATTTATTATTTTATTTTATTTTTTCATAGCGCAGCCACAAACTAGAGTCTATCTCAAAACACTTAGAAGACCGACTGGTTAACTCAATGTGCACTATAAAGGACACAAATGAATGGGCGGGTCTCAGGAGGATGTTACATAATTCCATAATGATTCACTTTATTAAAGGGTCCATGTTACGCTCTTTTCTGATCTATGTTATAATGTTGTTTCCTTATCACAAACAGACCTGGAGTTGTGTTTTGTTTCATTCACATGTTTAACACAGAAATCCTGCACATTTAATGAGTTCTTCTCTCAAACAGAAAACACTCTGTTCCACCTTATGATGTCATGTCGCAGGAAGTGTTCCACTGTGTTTTTAAACTCCATGCACTTTCACTAGAGTCATTTGGAAATCGACATTCTCTACTGAACTGAAGGTAAAAGGTAGTTGTTAACCTGAAAACTACAGCTACATGGCTAGAGCGCTCTAGCCAGAAATGAAGAAGTAGCTTGGATGAGCTGCGAAATGTATTCGACCAAATAAACTTTGTCCAGTTGACAAATTGAATTTCTCCTTTTATCATGGGGTGAGTAGTGTTGTGTTTTAGTTGTAGTTTTTCCTTGAGTGATGTAGAAATGAGGGAGCCACTGTCTGTGTGAATGTTCATATTATGCTAGCTTGCGCGGACAAATACCTTGACACATACATTCTTATTATGAGGGGGGTTGCCTCTCCAAAGATCTGACCAGTACCTAGGCCAGGTGGTGTTAAATGCACATTTTATTGTCAAAAGAGTGTCTTTTATTATCATTGTGGTATCAGAATCGGTTTGAGTATCAGTTTGAAATTCTAGTATAGTGGCAGCACTAGTTCAAATATTAGATCATGTTTTGTAATCAGAGTTTTGTCAGTCGTAGCAGCCCCCTACCCCACTTCCCTTTCTACCCCAGCATGTGTAATCAATCAGGCAGTAATCAGGTAATCTCGCCTGCCTATCTGCCCGTGCGATCCTGTGGCAGCTGGCAGCTAAGTCCCCCCGCCTGGGTACACTGATGGCAGCAACCCCCCTTTTTTCCTCTCCCTCCAACCCCCTCTACTCTCTGTTTAAGGCATATCTCCCAATCTAATGACTGCTCTACATGTCAAATGCGACTTTTAGAGCCGTTAGTGTCAAGATTTATTCTTTTACGCTAGCTCTGTCTACCTTCTGAAATGTTACCGGGAAGAGAAAAAAAACAAGCAGCCTTGCAAAGTGTGGTTAATGGGAGCGATTGCCAGTCCAGGTGCTCAATAGAGTAGAAATGATATTTTTGGAGAAGGTGGCAAGCTGTTTCGATGTGTGTTTGGAGGGGAAATGGCGCCTTCGCTTCATGGATTCGATTTGTTACATTTTCGTTTTTTTCGCAGGTTGAAATAGGAGAATTTACTGAGAAGGTTTAGTCGGAAGATGTAAAACACAAGTCCAAAGCGTTGGATGTAGAACACAGTATGCGGTTTGGCAGAGTGGTTAGTGCTTGGGCTTATAAAAGGTTCAGTGTCCAGGCCGTCAACGGTCAATGTTAGTTCCTTTCATGGCTGACATTAGTGTTTCTAATTCTATCTCCAAAATAAATGAATGAATACCTCTTTGCAAGGCTGTGACACATTGCTCAGTGTGTATCCTGCTTACGGCCCATAGATGCAGGAATTGGAAGAATGTGAAAATGTATAAATTCATTAATAATTTCATTAAGAAATTCCTTGTGTATTAGCACCTTTAGACAACTAAGAAATACGTAGATGTTTTGAAATTTGACTTTGAAAAGGGTCATTTTTAAATAGCAGATAACGTGAATTGGTGTGCATCAAGTATTTTTGCTAAATATTTTGTAAGCTTGTCCACCAACTTGAAGGTTGTAGGATTTCCAGGTTGGAAAATGTTATGTCATTGTGTCCTTGGGCAACACACTTGCCTTTCTAGTATGAAAGTGGTGTGTGCATGTGGGATTGGTGGTGGTCAGAGGGGCCAACAGCGCATTTGTGCAGACTAAGGACCTGTTTACACGAGAACGCTTACGGGTAAAAACGACAAAATATTTTATCGGAAGTGCCTTTCGTTTACACGGTTACGGCGTTTTTGGGGCCTAAAAACTCAAAAATCTGAAACCACCCTCCAGAGTGGAAAAGTTAAAGGAAAAGTAACATTATTTTAATAAAACAAGTCGTTTGACCCATCGCACGTTGGTGTCATTTGGAGCTGTTTGGTAAAAGTTATGTTGTAGCGTATCCGTTAGCGTGAGTACTCGGGGCATTACTTTGCGGTCTCCAAATAACACAAACTTTAGCACTTTTCAAATCATAGAAGCCCGATGTCTTAATCTACGATTTCGTTTGAAGCAAAAGTGGCCTGTAATCCGAGATTTAGCCATAGTTTCGAGTTGATGAGGACGCCAGTGCGCATGCGCGGAGCGTGCTCTCAGCTCCCGGGACCCAAACATGAAACGCAAAGCTGAAAACTATGAATAAATCTCGGATTACAGGCCACTTTTACTTCAAACGAAATCGTAGATTAAGACATCGGGCTTCTATGATTTGAAAAGTGCTAAAGTTTGTGTTATTTGGAGACCGCAAAGTAATGCCCCGAGTACTCACGCTAACGGATAAGCTACAACATAACTTTTACCAAACAGCTCCAAATGACACCGTGCTATGGGTGAGTCAAACGACTTGTTTTATTACCGAAAGAAGGCTCAGATTGTAAAATAATGTTACTTTTCCTTTAAATACGCTCCGCTGTAGCGTTTCCGTGTAAACTGCCCAAGACGCAAAACTGGTCAGATCTGCTCACGTCGCGTACGCGTTTACGTCACATAGATGCGGCATACCTTGATACCACGGATGTTCAAGCTGCACTAGCAGCTCTAGTCAACATACAAGAGTCATTTCAACAATTGTATAAATCGCACCCACACACGTCTACGGTCTTTTCTCTTCTTCCCGTACAAGTCTTTCTCACACTCTCACAGCCACACAGACGCCAAGACAAGCGACTTCCGCATGAGGCACTTCAAATGTAAAACCCGATGTGATTTTATATTTTCTAATTCACTGTAATCCTCCTGTAATGTCACTATTTTCAGTACAATATTCAAAAACATGTAAACAAAAATACAAGTCACTGAAATGTTTGGAACGGAACTTAAAAACTCATTTAAAACGCAACTAGAACATTTTATTGTGAAGTTTTACCTTTCTCTTTTCCGGTACAGTCGTGGTTAGAAATGTAACTTGACGCTGTTGTGATTTTTTTTTTTTTTCAGTCCAGTTATTTACAGCGCCTCCCTTCGCTGGCTTTTGCGTCCACTTTTGCATCTTCCTGTTGAGAACGCTCGTCTAAACTCGTCTAATCGCTGGCTTTTGCGTCTTCTGTTTTGATCGTCGCCGTATAAACGTAGCCTAACATAAGCCAGGAACCCTTAACCAGATTTTGAGCCAAAACTTTAGTCAGAATTCCTATAATCTCAGTACAAATAACTCCTCTCACTCCATTTTGTATTGATGGACCTATAGTCTCACACTCATTTCTTTCTTTTCACAGACTTGCCTAGAATTGGAGCGCTACCTTCAGACCGAACCCAAGCGACTATCCGAACTCTTTGACCAGGACTTGGATGGCCTCCTCACCCCTGCATACCTGAAAGAAGACAGCAGCGAGGAAGACCTATCTGACGGACTTGTTTCAGACTTGCCCAACCTCCCAGAACCTCCCAGCCCTCCTCCGGTTCTCCTTTGCCCCAACCGCAAGTCCCTGAACCCCAAAAGAGACCAGAAACCCAAGAACCATGCAGTGGAGAATGTGGAAAATCTAGAAGGAGTCCATCAAGCCCAACTCAGCGCTGTGACTTCATTGACACCCCCTTCATCGCCGGAGCTGGGGAGGCATCTGGTGAAATCCAACCAGACTTTGACAGCTTCGGCCGACGGGACTTTGACATTGAAGTTGGTTGCTAGGAAGGTGGGACTGAGCGCTGCGAGGTTAGTGGCAGCCCAGGCGCTCCCGGTGAGGATAAAAGACGAGGACGAGGGTGGGGCTTGCATGATCGGGATGGGGGATATTCCAGAAAACAAGAAGAGGATTCACCGCTGTCAGTTCAACGGGTGCAGGAAAGTGTACACCAAGAGCTCCCACCTAAAGGCCCACCAGCGAACGCACACAGGTAAGAAAAAGAAAGAAAAAGACAGGTAGCAAAAAAAAAAAGAAATACCAAAAGAAATATTGGTCTAAACTAGATGTTGCATGTTTCACATTTCCATGGAAATTTCTATGATTAAAAAGAAAGTACCAAAGCTAAAATCGGCAACAACTTGCTAATGGGTTGACTTGACTGATGACTTAACAAAGGAAAAGAAATGTATGTTCTGATATTATTAGAAAGTACAGTGAAACCTATTATTGAAATCAGATATTGAGTAGCAATAATGATAATGTAAAAATGTTATACAGTGGTCCCTCGCTCTTTCGTGGTTCACTGTTCGCACCCTCGCTGTTTCGCGGATTTAAATTTTGTATTTATTTATTTTTTTCCAATTTTTTTAATAGTGTAACATTGTGTTCTGCGTCCTGATTGGCTAAGAGGCTGTAGACCTTTGCCGATTGATAGATGGGGGACACGGGGGGGGGGACCGGGATTAGACCAGGACTGGACCAGGACTAAACATGGACTAAACCAGGTCTAGACCAGAACTAAACCAGGTCTAGACCAGGTCTAAACCAGGTCTAAACCTGGACTGGACCTGGACTAAACCAGGACTGGACCAGGTCTAGGTCGCCGCGGTTCTAGGTCGCCGCGGTTCGATCTCGTGCTCGCAGCCCCGGTGTACGCGCGGCCCCACGACGGTCGCGCTGCTCTGTCACGGATTTGACCACGATGTGGTGCATGTGTCGCGCACGTCTCCAAGGGGTTGGTGTGCGTCGCGCCCCGGCATGTGGCAGTGCCGTTGGATGAGCGCGGTGCTTCCTGCGGATCCAGTGACTCATGTCTCCGCTCCCCTCGCGCGTCCGGCGGGGCTTCCGGAACCATGTCTCCCCCCACGCTTCACTATTAATACATTTTGTTGAAAATCTATGAAAGTTTGAGTGTTTAAACGAGAGAGAAATGTGAGAAAAGGTTAATTCCTGTCTTAGAAAAGTGTATAATGTGTGTGGTGAGGCATTTACAGCCTTAAAACATGTATAATAATTGTAAAATATAAAGTTGTCCTACTTCGCGGATTTCTCTTATTGCGGGTTATTTCTGGAACCTAACCCCCACAATAAACGAGGGATTACTGTAATGTATGAAGAATTTTGTGTAATATAGGACCTTCGAGTTTCAAGTTCATTTGAAACCATCATATATTCCTCATCTCTTATATAATTAATATTGTCCATTCTCTGTAGTCATACCTCACGCTTTTTAACACATATACGGTAGTTCCTTCACTTGATGAAAATTTGCAAGACATTTCCTCATCTCTCTCCTCGCTGGAAAATATCTGGCGCAATAGCCTGGTCTCCACTCACCTTCCATCATTAACGCCTTTGTATTCTTCTTACGCATTAACAAGCTCATTAGACCTCGCTTTTTTCCACATGGCTTAAACACTTGTACGGATTCTTAATAGCCATTTTAAAACTGCAGTAAGGCTGTTTTTGGTTTTAATGAAGGCGCTTAATTTGCGACGAGCGGGCTAGTTTGTGTGCTAGCTTGGATTCGTGGACGGCTAATTGGCCCTTGGAGGATGAGTTTGGAGAGACTGGCTATCCGATCTACCTGCATCTGATGAAATTGATTGACTCCTTTGTTGGTGGCAGCTTTAAACGGGAGGAAGTGAAGCGACTGGCTCACGGTGTGGAGCTGTAATGATGCTGGGAAGGGTGGAGCACGTAGTTGGTGTTTTGTTTTGTTTTTTAAAGCATATCGGACAGTTTTGGATTGATTTTTTCAGATTTTATGGCGTAAAAAGGTGGGGTAAAGGCTACAAGGTGCACTATGCAATATTTTTGGTTTAGGGTCCAGAATGTTTTATGATATGGCATAAAACTACAGATGTTTTTATTCCGAGAAAACCTTGTTGTGAGCAGGTTGTTTCTCCACAGATTAGACATGCAACTTAGCCTAGAGCAGACATGTCCAAACTATGGCCCGTGGGACAAATGCAGCTCTCAGACACATTTTTTTTGGCCCTCAGGCTTCCAAATTACCTTGAGCAGAACTTTTGACTGCAAGTTTTTTGGAAATCTACCTTGATAAGACAATATTTAATATTTCTTGTGTGGTTTTGAGGATCTTAGCATGAATAAAGGACTGTGTGACGTGTTAAACATGCAGATATTTTAATTATTCACTGTACTGAGCACCAGTCTATGGCCCTCGATCGGCCCTCTGATTTGTCTGTGTTTAGATATGTGGCCCTTGATGAAAAAAGTTTGGACACCCCTGGCCTAGAGGCAACATTTGTTACATAACACTGGCGGAAGTCATAATGAACCAAGGTCTTAATAAAATGAAATAATTAAAGGAAAATTTCATAATATGACACTAATGGAATGCCTTGATTGATGTGTTAGCAACAGCAGTTTTAGAGGTGACATTATTAGAAAGTACAGTGAGAGCATATTGGTTGGGAAAAGGTTATGTAACCAGTTGCAATGGAGTATTTTTATCTTTTCAGGAGACAGCCCTGTGAAAAAGATCACTTAAAGTGCGATAGGGAATCTTTTATTTTCATGGGACAGACTGACAGAAGCGAGGCTGCCAATCTGTGCCACTGACTCATCCAAACACCACCAACATTCACACACGCGCCACTTTCATGCTAGGAAATGTGGGTGAGGTGTCTTGCCTAAGGACGCAACAACAGTTTTGCCATCGGCGCCCAACTGTGACACCTGTATTTCCCAACGGTCTCCCATCTGAGTACTAACCAGGCCTGGCCCCGCTTTGACAAGGAGGTATGGCCCACAAAAACACAGATATATTTTATGCCATACTGTGGAACTTAGGCAAAACTATCTCCATGGAAACAAGTAGTAGGTGATGGACCCTCCAGCAGAAAAGTTACATGGTGGAGACTGAATCAGAATCATTCAGGTGGTATGTTTTTGATCAGGAAACCTTATAATGCAGTTAAAAGATCAAAAAAAGTGCCATCCAGCCATCCATCTTCTTCTGCTTTTTCCATTTCTGGGTCACGGGCGCAGCAGTCCAAGCAGATCTGCTGCCCAGAACATAATGCACCAGCCCCCATGACATCAAAAAAGTGAATTTTGCAATAAATAAATAAATAAAAAATGGAAGCCTGTTTTGGCAGACAGCCTAACTTCAAAATAACAACCTAAATCCATACCTGCTTCATGCTACAGATCGGACATAAAAGATAAGAAACCCCGGCCGCTTTATAGAACTTCACCCATGTCTGATAAAAATATGCCCACACACTCCAAACTCCACTCGTGCTAATCCCATTCTTTCAAGCCTATAAGCCGGGAGACGCTGCCTTTCTCCTCAAGGTTTCCTCCTGAAGATGGGATGGCTGAGGTAGGGAGGGGCGGCGGTGTAGGATAGGGGGGAATAGGGGTGGATGGGGAGGTGGGGTTTGTGTGTCCGCCTCTCCTCCATCTCAATCCCAGAGCACTCAGGCCCCTGTCGCCGCCCTGTCCTCCGTCTGAGTAAGTGCGCGCTGATGGATGGACTGACCTGGATACGCCGCCATTTCGCTCCCATATTCAACACTCTGAAGTCCGCACTGTGCTCTGCGCTCCGCCGGGTGGAGGCTGGGTCAGGACTGTGTTGTTGGAAGGTCTTACATTACACAAAATGGACTCTTGTGAGCTTTAAAAACCTGCTATAATGTTACCAGCTCCTCAAAAACATACCTGGAGTTGTGTTTTGTTTCATTCACATGTTTGAGTAAAAGTATTTATTTTTAGTCTGTCTTCACCTGCAAAGCTCAGAATCCTTCATGACATCCACCTTGTGATGTCATGAAGCGGTAGTTTTCTAGTTAAAGGGACAGTGTGTAAGATTTTTACCCGTTAATTACAGAAACTGAAGATACCCATTCAAAAATACATTGTTTTCCAAGCCTTTTCACTTCCATCATGAAATCAAAGTATTCTGTTGGACTTAGATATAGTCACATAAAAGGGGGATCTTCCCCATATAGAAGCAGCCATTTTGTTTACGAGAGCCGCAGAAGGACATTTGGACTCCGCCTTCGGCAAGGCTCGTGGTTTTGGGTAAACAACAACAAGCATGCTGCCGGATCACACGTCGTAATGGATCTAACACGTGTTTTGGACTAAATTGTTTTACTGGATTTTATTCGCTGGATCCTTACGGACAGATTGAGAGCAAGTTTATGGTGAAATACAGAGTTTGACCTGTCCAGAGCCTTCAAAGGTAAGCTAAGTAACAAACCTTGTTTTGTGCTTTTCCGTATAAAAGCCCCATGTGCTCGGGGAGTGATTGTTGTGCCGGGAAATGAATTGCATAGTCAAAAAGAGGAGACTGTAAGGTTTCATTTGATGTGTAGATTGTCATGGTACATGATCGGGAATGTGTGTTTTCATGAGAAAAGAAGAAAAAAACAGTAAACGGGACCGCGTTTTATTTATACCGTAGTTGTCGGCGAGGGCTTGCACAGCGCCGGGTGCGCTTCACGCGTTCGTGCGCGGGTACGAGAGCTGTCCGCGTTACAGCGTGCCCGGGTGACCCTCGAGGTCTGCCGTAGCTAAAACAGGAAGTGCAATAGCCAACATCCACCTATGCACCACGAATCCTACACACTGGACCATTAACAGCTCCTTTTACCTTTAATTCAGTAGCGATTGTGAATTCCAGGGTTGAAATGATCCAAATGATTCTAGTGAAGATTTATGTAGTTTGAAAACACAGTGGAGCACTTCCAATATTACCACATGACATCACAAGAAGAGTGTTTTCAGTTTGAGAGAAGAACTCAGCCTGAATATGCAGGGTTTGTGCGTTAAACATTATTGTTAATGAAACAAAACACAACTCCAGGTCTGTTTGTGATGAGAAAACAGCATTATAATATGGGTTCTTTAATGACAAATCACTTCATATAAACTAGGAAAAAATGCCATACTTTGGAATATTACATCCCTATAGATGCTTGAGCAGAAAGGTTACATAGTGAAGCTTTAAATTGTCAGGATTTTGAATATTATTTTAGACCCAGAAATTACCATTCAAACAACAAGGACAAAATCGCGCTCTGAAATCCTTCTTCACACCTTTGTGTTTTTTGCCCATTTGCTGTGAATCCCTCTCCAAACCCTGCTGTCAGAAATCCTCTTTGCATTCACACCCCTGGATACTGCCCTGTCATACCCTAGGAGGAGGTGCTAGCCTGGGTGAAAAACAAAAGGCAGGCACGCGATCATGGTCCTCTCCCCCAGAGCGAGGCCTCTCCAGTGAGGATTAAGCTCCATGCCAACCGGGGCTTACCACTGGAGACGAGTGTTCCAACATCCAAGCAGAGGTGACAGACGACTCTGCTTCAAAACAATACAGCAAGATTAAGAGGTCCTCTATTACATATTATTAGCCTGTCTACATCTCCAAAGCTCAAAATGCTCTGTTTAGGGATGCAAATTATCGATTAATTCATGACTCTATAGTTGATTGACCTTATCAATCGACTTACGATTAACTAATAAGCGGCGTTTTTCACCTGAATTTTAGTGTTTCAATAGGGTCTTTAAGAATATAAGCTATAGTATACATAACACTGAGTCAAAAATATATCATAGTACTATTACAGGGGGTCCTCGGGTTACGACGTTGATCCGTTCTTAAGACGCGTCGTAACCCGAATTTCGTTGTATGTCGGATTTTGACTTTGACCTTCCAACCAAAGCACCAATAACCTTTCCATCTCAATAATTAGACCACTACGCTGCTTGGTTATCACTGCCGCTTTCATAGGAGCAGATCAGAGCCCACATCAGGTACTTCCGCCCACATTGGGCACGCACACAAGGCCGTCTTCTCCGCCCTACAACCACAACAGAGCATATTCTTCCGCCGCGCGCCGTTCACGTTTGTTTACGTCGCTTACCACGCTAAACCGCGTAAGACGGAATGACGCATAATATATATATATATTTTTTATATTTTTTACGAAACCGTCGTAACCCGAGGACCCCCTGTATATTGTATATTCCTCAATTAATTATTCCTTAGTAAAAAGCAGACAAATGTATTGATGTTGAATAACAAAATACATTTTTTATTGAAAAAAAAATGAGGACTGGCTCAGTTGTTGCACTTGCAGCATGGAAATCTTAAAATTAAAAGGAACAGAAGAAATTAAATAACAGAATGTTATTTAGTCTACATATTATGATGAAACCAGTGAATCCAGGCTATTTTTAGGACATTCTCAACATTTATTTTGAACTAAGGCATCAACAATATTTCTTTCCCTTAATCTGTGAAGGGTTACAGTACAAAATATACATTTCACAGGGCCCCTGGACACAGCATAAAACATCACAGGGCCTCAAACCAGAACAATCAAGAAATTATAAAAGCATGTAAGTTACATGCTTTTATAATTTCAAAAATATATGGTTCTAGGTCCAGCTCTACTGTGAGTTGTACGGCAACATCCAGAGAGGAAAGGGTTACATGATGTAACGCTATGGTCTTTCTCGTGAGTGGGTTCGCATCTCGTGTTCACATTCCAGAGTAGCGCCCTCTAGCGATTAGTTACAATTAATGCATTTTGTTCGGCCAACGTCTTGATCGACAGTTAATTGTAAGTTGATTAATTGTTGACATCCCTAGTTTCAAGGTATGTTTGTAATGAGAAAACAACATTAGAACATAGATCAGAACTTAACATAATCTGGGCTCTTTAAATTGAAATTTGAATAGATGGAAAGTGACAACGCATAAAGGAAATTCAACAAAAAAAATTCTGAAACATTTTAATGTGCATTGTGTAACTTTTCCTGAAGGAAGGTCCGCCATCTGCTTATCTCCATTAAGATGTTGTTTCTTTATCCCAAAAAGTCCCCATATTGGCATTAAACATTTTGAGCTTGCATTTACTCAGTAACATGGGTTTTACTGACTTAAAAAATGCATTCTTACTGTGACTGGGCTCGCCTCCCCGCAGATCTGACATGTAGCTCAGTCAAAAAACTGGTAATCCTGTAGTTTAGATGTTCTGAAATGTAATTCTTATATTCATTTGTCAGTTCAGTCTTTTTGTCAATTCTTCTGGACATGTTTAGAATGTGAACTTTGAGCAGAAAGCCTACTATTAAAACATAAATCCCAAATCTTGTCTGCTTGTACAAAAACATAATGAGATATATAGTTCCAAAATCGTTCAGACAATGGGCTCTATTCACGGTTACGTCACAAAACTGGAAAACATTTGGAAACGTGCGGATGATGACTTTCTTTGTGCTCTGCTGGCGGTAGTAGAAAATGGCCTGGTTTTCTTCATTTTGATATCATTGCTTTCGTTCTTTTTTTATAAATTGCCAATTAATTTGTGTATTATAATTTGTCTAAAAAAAATATGTCACTGTAACATTCCGTTGTGTTCAGCAAATCCATGGTTTTATCAGATCCCAGTGTCGGTAACTACACCAGAAGTCGTCATCCGCATGTTTCCAACGTCTTCCGCCAAGTGTGAATAGAGCTTATTTCTCGTAAACCCATGAGAAAAAAATAAATAAAAATAAAGCCACTGAAAAGTCCTATGATGGCTTTGCTTCTCTGTAAGAAGATCCCAACATGAATGGCATCTATTGACTCCAAGAAAATCAAGATAAGATTGAAAAATGATGGGAAATTGCAAAGAATAAATGGACAAATTTGGGAATACTTGACTTGAAGCGGACCTATTCTGCGAAATGGACTTTTCACTTTTACCCGTGTGATAGTAGCTTCCCTTCTCGTTGACCCTCTTGAAGTTGTATTTGAAGTGATTCGTGCATGTTTGAGCGATCTTCAATCGCTTATTTTTAGCTCACGTTTTCACCATCACCATGTATTTTGTTCGCCAAATGTATTTTTTGGTACAAATGGAAAAAAATGTAGTGTGTGGTACTGACAACTTCATGGCTCTTTGTTGTGATGGCATTTACAGGGAGGGTTTGGGCTAGGGTTTGGGTCATCTCCCATTGGGCACTGCAGCTTTCTAATACGGGAATGCCAAAAAAACGGTAATATAAAAAAAGGTAAATATTACACTTTATTTTGCTAATTTTGCCTCATCAAAAACATACCTGGTGTTGTTTTGCTTCATTCACGCTTGCATGAGAAAGCTTATATATTTAGGTCGTCACCAGCTCAAGAGGTTAAAACATCAACGCCACCTCGTGCCATCATCAGGTGGTCCAGAAGTGGTCCTCTGTGTTTTTAAAGTCTCCATACCTTCGCTAGCTGTGCAAACCTAGCAGCTAACCAACCACTATGCAACTTTTGTTTTTAGTCTGATTCAGAATCTTTCACTCCACGTTTTTACCTAAAATATTGTACTAAATTGGGAGGTTTCCTGTAGCAGTGTTTGGGTTGCAGTTGAGACCTTGAAAACGGCAGCATTTCAGCACATTTCATCAGATGATTTAAATTTTGGACCTTTTCAAAACTATTTAAACCACCTGATGCTCTTTAGGTTGTGGAAGAGTCCAACTCAGTTATTCAATAATGCTGCACTTTAAAGGTCCCATGGCATGAAATTTTCACTTTCTGAGGTTTTTGAACGTTAATGTGAGCTCCCCTACCCTGTTTAGCCCCCATGGCTAAAAGTTGTGAAATGTGTAAACTGAGCATTTCAATCAATCAATCAATCAAACAATATTTATAAGGTGCTTTTCATACAAAATTGTAACACAAAGCGCCTTACAGTGGTCAAGGATTAGAAGATTGACCTTATTTGATCTCGCACAGGAGAAGTTGTTTCTATATTTGACCCGGGGACCATCCCCATGATTTGCAGTCCTTTTCTGCGTTTGAAAAAAAGACAGCCCAAACGGGCGATTCTGAACAAGGAAACTTTCTGACATCACACTCAGGAAAAAAGGCAAATGTCTGGATGTCTACCCACCGTCTATGGAAATCACGCCCAAAGAACTTGGACCGCAAACGAGCTACGCAATGCGAGATGCGTTTTTTTATTTGCCTGGAGGCACGTGAGAGTCTCCAGGCTCGGATGTCCTTTATCCGAGCCTCCGAACCTCTGAAACAGCAGTTTAATTTTATTTTCTGTGGAAATGTGTTTTTTTTAATGCAACTCGTCTCATATCTTCCTCCACGCTTACACACACGGAAGTGGGTGACAGCGCACAGCGCACCGCTAAAACAAGGAACCAGCGGCGCATTTGGCCACACCCCCACCTGCTGCTCTGGCCTGTCTCCGTCCTCCTTATTTGCATTCAAGCAATAACGACCAGAATAAAGTGTTTCAGAGACATATTTATGACTCTAACTGTGTTCATGAGGTTTTCTCATGCACTGAGTGTTGATTTTGAAGAAGGATTCATTTACAGTATTAGGGAGCCATTAAGGAGCCATATAAAAGCATCAAGAAGTACCATGTCATGGGATCTTTATAGCTATAGAAATAGCTATAGTTAGAGTATCTTTTTTTTGTTCTTATTTCCTTTATTATATGGCAGCACAGTGAGAGAGTGCCTCACAGCAAGAAGGTTCCTGGGCCTTTCTGTGTGGAGTTTGCATGTTCTCTCCGTGTCTGGATAGGTTTCTTCCACTCACTTTAGTTTCCCTTATCAACTCAAAACATGCACAATGTGATCTTTAAGTCATGTTAGAATGTTGTTACCTCCCCAAGAACATACCTGGAATTGTGTTTTGGTTTATTCACACATGTTTAAGTAAGACTTTATTATTAGTCTGTCGACATCTCCAAAGCTCAAAGCTCTGTTCCACCTTGTGATGCCATGAGGCAGTTGTATTCAAGTCAACAACTCCATTTACTTTTAGTTCAGTAGAGATAGTCATTTCCAGGCCTGAGATTATCCAAATGATTCTAGTGAAGGTGTATGGAGTTTAAAAACACAGTGGTGCACAGCATGACATCACGAGTTGGAACTGTTTTCCAGAAGAACTTATGAATCTGCAGGATTTGTGTGTGTTAAACGTGTGAATAAAACAAAACACAACTTCAGGTATGTTTGTGATGAGGAAACAACAACAACAGCGTAATATACGCATTTAAAATGACAAATCACTTCACACAAATCAAGAATCAAAACTTAAAACTCAAATAAAACAATATATGTAAGAAATGTCAGTATAAAATAGACATAGACATAGTGTGACAGACAGCAGAGTAAGCCAGTGTCTCCATCCTCTACTTCAGCCTGCTCCAAATCTAATTGTACCATTCCTTATCTCTCTAAGCCTATTCACCAGCAGCTCTACGGGCCACCGTCATTTCAACTGCACACTGCTAATTCCAGATTACATCGTCCCCTTTCTCCGCCGTAATTTATGGAAATAACAACTAAGAGAAAGCGGATTTGAGTAATGACATCTTTAAACTTGTCAGGATAATGTTGAGCGGTGAGAGAGAGGCTCCTACTGGAACTTAGGTGGTAGTCTGAGTACTGCTTTAAACAAAGAGTTTTGGTTTTCACCGCTGTTCGAAGTCAGACAGAAGTTATGTTCAAGATTGTCCTGGTTTAATCCATGGTTTAATCCTGGTTTGGTCATGGTTTACTTCTGGTTTAGTTCCGGTTTGGGCTCAGTTTGGTCCTGGTTTAGTCCTGATTGAGTCCAGATTTAGTTCTGCATTGGTACTAGTTTGGTCCTGGTAATCTTGGTTTAGACCTGGTTTAGTGTTGGTTTAGTTCTGGTTTGGTCCTAGATTGGTCCTAGTATAGTCCTGGGTTTTATCCTGGTGTTGACCTGGTTTAGTCCTGGTTTATCCTTGTTTAGTCCTAGTTTAGACCTGATTTATCTTCCTTTAGTCCTATTTTAGTCCTGGCTTGGTCTTGTTTTGGTTCTGTTTTAGTCCTTGTTTAGACCTAGTTTAGACCTGGTATGGACCTGGTTTGGACCTGGTTTAGTTCTGATATGTACCTGGTTTATTTCTGGTTTAGTCCTCATTTAGTCCTAGTTTAATCCTGGTTTGGTCCTGGTTTAATCCTGGTTTAGACCTGGTTTGGTCACGGTTTAGACCTGGTTTAGTTCTGCTTTAGTCCTGGTTTAGTCCTGGTTTGCTCCTGTTTTGGTCCTGGTTTAGCCCTGGTTTGGTCCTGGTTTAGTCCTAGTTTAGACCTGATTTATCTTCCTTTAGTCCTATTTTAGTCCTGGCTTGGTCTTGTTTTGGTTCTGTTTTAGTCCTTGTTTAGACCTAGTTTAGACCTGGTTTGGACCTGGTTTAGTTCTGATATGTATCTGGTTTATTTTTGGTTTAGTCCTCGTTTGGTCCTAGTTTAATCCTGGTTTGGTCCTGGTTTAATCCTGGTTTAGATCTGGTTTACTCCTGGTTTGGTCACGGTTTAGACCTGGTTTAGTTCTGCTTTAGTCCTGGTTTATTCCTGGTTTGGTCCTGTTTTGGTCCTGGTTTAGCCCTGGTTTGGTCCTGGTTTAGTCCTGGATTAGTCCTGGTAATCTTGGTTTAGACCCGGTTTAGTGTTGGTTTAGTTCTAGTCCTGGCTTGGTCTTGTTTTGGTTCTGTTTTAGTCCTTGTTTAGACCTAGTTTAGACCTGGTTTGGGCCTGGTTTAGTTCTGATATGTACCTGGTTTATTTCTGGTTTAGTCCTCGTTTGGTCCTAGTTTAATCCTGGTTTGGTCCTGGTTTAATCCTGGTTTAGACCTGGTTTAATCCTGGTTTGGTCACAGACCTGGTTTAGTTCTGCTTTAGTCCTGGTTTGGTCCTGTTTTGGTCCTGGTTTAGTCCTGGATCAGTCCTGGTTTAATCCCAGTTTAGTCCTCTTCTAGACCTGGTTTAGTCCAGATCTTATCCAGATTTACAGGTAAGATATGTGAAGAGGCATTAAAGGCATTTTTTGAGCAATAAAAACACTGATATTTGAATAAACGATTCTTAAATAAGTTTAATACCGTATTGTGGAACATTGCAAGCAAACCAATAGCATTTATATGTTACAAATCTTTCAAATTCCCCAAATTCTCGAAAATGCACAGAAGGAATTGCTTTTTGTTTAAAACTGCGGGTTTCAGCCTTGTTCAAAACCTCCAAACAAGTCCATTCTGCATCCCCCACCCCCACGCACCTGTCTCCTGTCCCTCCATCACTCTCTCCGTCCTTTCAGCTCTCGTCGTCCGCCGTCTCCTCCATCATCCTGCTGTTCTCGGGTTGAATAACGAGACAGATGTTGCTCCCTTATCTCCTGCACCCTAAGTGGCACTGAGAAGCTTTTAAAACGGGGGATGGGATGGCACTTTTCGGGGGAACCTATCTAACTGTACGTACTATTGAGGCCCATTAAAATGCCATTATAAAGAGCGGTCTACATACACGCATGCTAGCACCGCCATCAAGGTACCATCAAGCTAACGTCGGAGCGGTTTACATTACATTAGCCAGCTAACGAGGTGAAATCAGAGGCTAGCTTTTAGCATTATGATCCTTACATCAATAACCATGGTATTAATATTGTATAGCTGTGTAAAGGTCCTATATTACACAAAAGTGACGCTTGTGTGTACATCTCCAAAGCTCCAAATGCTCATTGCCACCTTGTGATGTCATGAAGTGGTCATTTTCATGTTAACTACTACCTTTTAAAGCTACCTTTTACCTTTAATTTAGTAGAGATTAACAATCCTAACAATCCTGAAATCATCAAAATGATTCTAATGAAGGTGTATGGAATTTAAAAACACAGTGGAGCACTTCCTGTATTACCACATGACATCACAAGGTGGAGTGTTTTCCGTTTGAGAGAAGAACTCAGTCTGAATACGCAGGGTTTGCGCGTTAAACATGTGTGAATGAAACAAAACACAACTCCAGGTTTTTTAATGAGGAAACAACAGAAAATACTGTAATAGGGACCCTCTCACTGTGAGCGGGGTCGCCTCTCCGCAGACCCGACCTGTACGAGAGCGACGGTTTTCCCGTGTATTTAAGTGAAATGCGTCTCGCCCTATACAGACATATTGCAGAAGTGTCCATAATAAGTCCGCTGCGTACAGCCTGCATCTGATTATGAAGCGTTTTAGCGTCCCAGAAGTGTGCAGGAAGTGTGTGTTAGCATGCTAGTTGTTGTTAGCTCTGCAGCGCTTTGTCTCTGAAAGTTGTGAAAAGTGCTTGTAAACGCATCGCGGTGAGTCATTAAAATGCTCAGAATGCATAAGTTAAGTGAGGGTTAACTTTGGACCGCCGTAAACCGTTTCCGATGAGCTAGTTTCGCTCTTCACGGTTTTAAGATGATAAAAATGCCATACAGTACCTTTAAATTTTGTATTGACCATTTTGAAATCTCATCTCCAAACCAGCAGGACGAGTAATTAGGAAAGCATAGCCCTCTCCTAGTGTTCCTTAATGACCTCGGAGACCGCCTCGTGCCCACTTACCACCGCGGATAATGGAGCCAATGCAATTAAAGCTCCACTACGGCACCTGCGAGGCTGCCGGGGGAGGGGCTAAGAGGAGGGGGGGTATTGGGGAGCGTGCGCGGGGCCTTTCGGAAGTAACAGATTCCACATAATGGGATTACACTACTCTATCGGATTACTTTGCGAAAACATAAGATGGCTGATTTGATTTGCAGAAGGGGAGAGGGTTTTAAGAGCGGACAGTGTTTGGCTGGAAGGGAACGATACGAGAGATAATGGATGGTTTAAAAAAAAAAAAAAAACGTAAAAAGTTTTCAAGATGGGGTTTGGAGTTTGGAGATTTCTGTTTTGTATTCTTCCAGCATCTACTGTATGGTTGTTCAGAAAGGTCAAATAATTGTTGTGTTTATCAGAGCGGCACTACGCAACTTGTCTCATTGGACATGGACACTTTGCTTGTCTCCGTGGAGATGCTTTTGCTTTGCCTTGATTTTTTTTTTTCTTTTTACAAATTTTGTTTACTAATTTATTTATTTTTTCTTTGTTAAATCTAGATGTTCTGAGAGCATGGAGACTATATGTTGTGCCTTCATACCTTTTAAAAAAAAATGTTCAAATAAAATTAACTCTAAAAAAAACGTATTTTCCACACTATTAGGCACATCGGATTATAAGGCGCACTTTCAATGAATGGCCTATTTTAAAACTGTTTTCATATATAGGGCGCACCGCATTATAAGGCGCATAGAATAGTGGCTGACAACGGTAGCCATGATTAACCAATATTGATCCATATATAAGGCGCATCGGATTATAAGGCGCACTGTTGGCTTTTGAGAAAATTGAAGGCTTTCAGGTGCGCCTTATAGTGCGGAAAATACGGTAATCAAATCTAATGTTGCTTAATGTTACAATAAACTTATGTATTTCCATGGAGACAAGTATGCGTAGCTACTAGGGATGGGCATAATTAATCGATTAACCGATAATTGATCATTAAGAATTTCACCGAGCAAGTTCATTTTCGTCGACAAAGCGATTAAAAAAAAACAAAAAAACAGTCGCCTCAGTTGGCACGCCTCAGTTGATATATGCAAGCTTCCTTAGGTCAATGGCCAAAACATGAAGAGGTCGCGGCGAAGTGTTGTGTGGGACCACTTTCATTTAGAAAATGACCAAGCGCACTGCAAGCACTGCAATGCAGCATACAAATATACCTCATCGACAACACAAATGATTTATCATTTGAACACCGCGCATCCAAGTCTGGTAAAAGAAGGTGGCGGCGGTTCATCATCTCTATCACAGGCTAGCCTGGACTCTGCGCTAGCACAGACCAGGAGGAGCTGCAGTGCTCAACGAGCAGAGAAGGTCACCGAACTGATAGCGAAGATGATCGAAACAGACATGCTCCCCATCAGTGCCGTGGAGGGCAAAGGTTTTCACGACTTAATATATTGCTGCAGATACGGCTGGGTTGTGTGGAGGAGGTAGGACAGAGACAGCGGGCTAGCAGCGGTTAGCTCGGATCCCAAAGCAGCTAACTCCGAGCAGAGGCTGCAGGATGCGTGTTGCCTCGCTTTAATCCACCTCTACGCATGTTGATTTGCAGATTTACTTTCCCGTGGAGAAGCGCCTGTTCCCACAGCCTCGGCAGACATAGTAAAAGCGGACACAAAATATGTTAACGATTAACCGATTATTACTCATTAATTCTCCCGATAATCGATGAAGAAAACTTCACCGAATGCCCATCCCTAGTAGCTACCAGGTGGATTAAAGCTACAAAGTAGAGGTGCAGAGGTGACCCCCGCTCATGCACGTACTCTTCTTAGTAATGAATAAAAAGGCACAATAGATTAGTTTATATAGTTTTACATGGTTTAATGCCATAAGATAAGGTAAGATAAGATATGCCTTTTATTAGTCCCACAGTGGGGAAATTCCAGTGTTGCAACGCACAGATCAAGAACAGCAGGAAAATGTAGCATGCAATAAAACAAGATAATAAATAATGGCTTAAATAATTTAAAAATTGACCTAAAAATAGACTCTCGAGTATAGCTGAATAGTGTAGTGCAGATAAAGTTGAATGACGAAGACAGACGAAGCACGCACCACGCTGACAGGGGAATCCCTGTTACGCACCAGGAAGGGAGTTCCCCTGTTACGCAGCGTGGTGCGTGCTTCGGCTGTGTTTTTCCGCACTGAAAAATAGTTCCCACCCAAAATGACCAAGTCAAGCTCTTCGTGTTGATTTGCACATTTATTTGCACTCGATATGAATGCGCACTACACAGAAAGTAATTGGGAAACGCATCGAGCAAATTAATTCCTTTTGGCCGAAATCTTTCTCTGGCGACGTTAGACTCCAGTCTAAGGCGGAGTAGCTGCAGCTGCGCGCGGCGGTCAGTGCTGACAGACCTGGACAATGGCTGCGTCACCAGAAAAACGCTTTCCACCACTTATTTTAGTCTCTGGACTGTGGGGAGATGCCCAAGTTTGACCTGGGGGTGGCATATCTCTTTAACTGACTTTTTCATGTGATTATTTATTTGCTCCGTACTTTTATCTGAGTAACAAAATTGAATGCGTCTTCCACCACGGGTCTATATACAGTTCCTTTAAGTTACTATGACGACTGCAGTCCTAATGATGTTGTATCCAGGGCATCCGAATGTGTCGGTATCAGATGCCCCGTGTAGAGTCATAGTATTGATCGGAGCATATACTAGTATACATGCCTCTCTTTCGCACCCAGCCTAAAAACCCTCAGATTAATCCATTTAAGCAGATAAGTGACAGGAGATGGTTAGCAGCACTGTAATCCACACTCACAAAGCGTAATCAGATTATGAGCGTCTAATCTGGAGATCAGGTTAAACAGCGATTGAGAAAAAATTGAAAATTAATTGGAAAGTTAAAGGTTCTTGAGATATTTGCAAGTTTTTATCCAGCTTTTTGGTAGCTATCAAAAATGGATAACTTTTCTCGTGATGGCCTGTTAACTTTTCATCTCCATGGAGATGTTATAGCTTTGCCTTGAATGTTCCACAATATGGCATTAAGCATACAGTGCCGTGAAAAAGTATTTGCCCCCTTCCTGATTTCTGTGTTTTTTGCATATTTATCACTCAAAACATTGTCAGATCATCAAACCAATTTTAATATCACACAGAAACAACCCAAGGAAAGACAAAATTCAGTTTTTGAATGATGATTCCATTTATTAGTGCACAAAAAAAATCTAAACCTATCTGGCCCTATGTGAAAAAGTAATTGCCCCCTTAATCTAATAGCCAGTTGAGCCTCCTTTGACAGCAATAACTGTAACCAAACGTTTGCGATAATTGGTGATGAGTCTTTCACACCGCTGGGGAGGGATTTTGGCCCACTCTTCTATGCAGAATTGTTTCAATTCTGCCATATTGGAGGGTTTTCTTGTATGAACTGCCCGTTTAAGGTCACACCACAGCATCTCAATCGGATTTAAATCCGGACTTTGACTTGGCCACTCCAAAACCTTAATTTTGTTTTCTTTGAGCCATTCAGAGGTGGACTTGCTGGTGTGTTTTGGATCATTGTCCTGTTGCATGATCCAAGAGCGCTTGAGTTTGAGGGCACGAACTGATGGCCGGACATTCTCCTTCAGGATCTTCTGGTAAACAGCAGAATTCATTTTTCCGTCAATCACAGCAAGTTGTCCTGGTCCTGAGGCAGCAAAGCAGGCCCAGACCATCACACTGCCACCACCATGCTTTACTGTGGGCACCATGTTCTTTTTATCAAATGCTGTGCCATTTTTACGCCAGATGAAACGGGCTGCAGACCTTCCAAAAAGTTCAATTTTAGACTCATCGGTCCACAAAATGTTTCTCCAAAAGTCTTGAGGGTCATCAAGGTGCTTTTTGGCAAAGGTGAGACGAGCCTTTGTGTTCTTTTGTGAAAGCAGTGGTTTTCTCCTGGGAACTCTTCCATGGATGCCATTTTTGGCCAGTGTTTTTCTAATGGTGGAGTCATGAACACTGACCTTAACTGAGGCCAACGAGGCCTGTAGTTCTTTCGATGTGCGTCTAGGTTCTTTTGTGACTTCCTGAATGAGCCGTCGTCGCACTCTTGGAGTAATCTTAGTTGGTCGACCACTCCTGGGAAGGGTTGCAACTGTTCCCAGTTTCCTCCATTTTTGAATAATGGCTCTGACAGTGGTTCGCTGGAGCCCCAGAGCTTTGGGAATGGCTTTGTAACCTTTTCCTGAATTATAGACTTCTATCACTTTTTTTCTCATTTGTTCTTGAATTTCTTTGGATCGTGGCATGATGTGTTTGTTCTTGAGATGTTGTAGCCAACTTCACTTTGTTTGACAGGAACTATTTAAGTGATTTCTTGATTCAACACAGGTGGTGACAATCAGGTGTGGGTGTGGCATGTAGAACTGAACTAAGTTTTCTCAAAACTGTGGTTAGTCACAGTTAGTTTGTGATTTAACAAGGGGGGGCAATTACTTTTTCACATAGGGCCAGATAGGTTTAGATTTTTTTTGTGCACTAATAAATGGAATCATCATTCAAAAACTGAATTTTGTCTTTCCTTGGGTTGTTTCTGTGTGATATTAAAATTGGTTTGATGATCTGACAATGTTTTGAGTGATAAATATGCAAAAAACACAGAAATCAGGAAGGGGGCAAATACTTTTTCACGGCACTGTATATAGATCTTGCATTTATTCATTACATGTGTTTATATTGCTTAAAGGAGAATTAACGTTTTTTACAATCTGAGCCTTATTTTGATAATAAAACAAGTTGTTTTACTCACCCATAGCACTTTGGTGTCATATGGAGCACTTCCGGAGATGTTTTAGATTAGCGATATCCGTATCACGAGTTCTCGGGGCATATAATATATGCCCTGAGCGGTCTCCAAATAACACAAACCTTAGCACTTTTCAAATCATAGAAGCTCTTAGTCTACACTTTCGTTTGAGTCAAAAGTGGCCTGTAATCCGAGATTTATCCATAATTTACAGCTTTGTGCTTCATGTTTGGGTCCCGGGAGCTGAGAGCGAAATAAGATGTGACTCCGCACATGTGCACTGTCCTCCTCATCTACTCGAAACTATGGATAAATCTCGGATTACAGGCCACTTTTGACGTAGACTAAGAGCTTCTATGATTTGAAAAGTGCTAAAGTTTGTCTTCAATTTTTTATCCGCGTTTAGACGAGCGTTCTCAACAGGAAATGTTTGTTTATAAGAAGCCGCAAAATTG
Organism: Paratrypauchen microcephalus; assembly: GCA_036785185.1. NCBI lineage: Eukaryota > Metazoa > Chordata > Actinopteri > Gobiiformes > Gobiidae > Paratrypauchen > Paratrypauchen microcephalus. The sequence continues at coordinate 2,379,216 of JAVJIX010000147.1, read as the reverse complement.
GGCGAATTCGATTGAATATGCATGCCAGGCCGCTAATATAATGTCAGAGCTACCTTTTTCAGGACACCGACAGGGGCTCTCATCATGGTTGTTTCGCCCTCGATGTTGGGTCGGAGCTCTTCGCTTAATGCAACAAGAGCTTGTTTAGTCATTCTGAAGTTTTATCAAGGTAGTCAGACATGTTTGTTATTGTTTTTACCGGCTTGGCGCATCCAGTGTGACGTCAGGTGTATGCGGCGTGAACATGTTTTGCGCTTCTTGCCGTTTAGACGGAGACACGACCCGGGCCGTCTTCAGAACTCCACACTCTGGAAGGAGTCTTCAGATTTTTGCGGTTTCAGAGCCCGACGGCGCAGTTGTCGTGTAAACGAAAGACACTTCCGATAGAATATTTTGTCGTTTTCAATCGTAATCGTCCTCGTCTAAACGGCCCTCCAGTAAGAATACATATTTTCCAAGGTACTTTACCAATATAAAAACATATTTAACTGAATGCATGTAAGATAGACACAATGATTCCCATACTGTGGAACATTCCTGGCAGTGCAATAACATCTCCATGGAGACAAGAAAAGTTAATTAAGTTAAAGAAATTTAAGAAACCCATCAAGAGCTAAACCAGCATCCATCTGGTTCAAAGACAAATGCTTAAGCCACTACACCACTGCTACTACTCTACAAATTTGGTCAGATTACACTTTTTGAGGCATCCGGAAAAAAAAAGAAGAAAAAAAAACGCCTTGGAGGAGTCCTTTAGTATTTCCGAAGTATCCCTTTCCTAAATGTGTGAAAGCAAAGTGTACCTGCTCCTCTGGCTGTTTGAACAAGGGAAGAAGGGGGGGAAGGGGGGTTGTTGCTAGGAGACCGGCGGAGCGTGTAGTTGTCGGTAGCTGAGCGCAAGATTTCTTACTTGAGCTTGTGCAGGAGTTGTCATGGGCGAGGCAGAATTTGGGTTTTTAAAAGGTGCAATACGTAACTTTTTTTTAATGGACGGTCAACCGCCTGCTTGTCTCCATGGAGATCCAGATAGCAGACCTTCCGTTAGAAAAACTGCACCTTTAAAAATAGTAAAAGTTATAATACAGTACAGTGGAAAGTAACCACAGGGACAAGCAGGGACAAACTGACAAGTAACCTCTCCGATCACCACTTTTCATTCCTTAAGTGTCTTGCCCAAAGACACAAAAACAGTATAAACTACCTCGTTACATACTACATACAGTTCCTTACATAATTAATGCATAAAGATAATTTGAAGTAACAAATATGCGTGGAATAAGGTGTTACGAATATTGTTTTTAATCTAATCACTTGAAAGTTAAAGGAAATAGCTTTGAAACTTTTCCATTGGAGGGTCCCTTTTCTTCATGAAGATGTTATTGCTTTGTTTGTAATGTTTCACAGTATGGCATTAAACCTTTTCTATCTTCATGGAAACCAAACCAGACCAAGTTAAAGGTCAGATCTGTGGAGAGGCGACACTGCTCACAGTCAGAAGGCCTGTTTTTCTAGGCATTTGTGAGCAATAAAAGCACCTGTAATTGAATAAATATGAGGCAGATTTGTTTAATGTCATACTGTGGAACATTCCAGGCAGAGCAATGACATCTCCATAGAAACAAGAAGCAGGTGACTGTCCCCCAACCAAAAAGTAGCATAGTGCACTTTTAATAATCCAGGCATTGCTCCAACTGTCGACGCAGCAAACACCTTCACTTCCGTTCTTTCTATAAATATATATATTTTTACTCGTTAAAAAAGTGACTTTTTTTTACAGAATGTTATAAACAAAAGCAATTCAACATTTATTTATTATTTATTATTTAACTGCATCTTCTGCAAACAAATACATTAAATAATACTGCACAAATGCATGAAAAGTACTCCTGGTTTAGTTCTTAATAGCTCCTAAAAGATACCCCCCCCTCACACCCCATCCCCTCCTCCTTTCACTTGCCCTCCACTCCCCCGCCCCTCACGGCTCCGTCGCTATGGAAACTGCCTCCGTGCGCTCTGCGGCGTGTGCGGTAATTGGCCGCTAGCATGGCGCCGTGCCGTAGCCAGATCCAGCCAGATGCACTGGAGAAGACTGCTCATGTTACACACACACACACACACACACACACACTGAGCACGTCCTTGCTTCGGTTACCAGGCAACACAGGCAGCGCGGGCTCCAGGGATGTGATTGGCCGGAGCAGAGCAGCCCAGACCTCCTGCTTCTGGGGGCTGCAACTGGTCAAAGTGAGGGATGGATGAGTCCCATTATATTTTGAAAAAAAATTAAAAATAAAGACCTTATTAAAAAATGATGCAGGTATTATGCAGAATCGACTTTTTGGAGCTTTCTACTGTGTTACAGTATATCATTATTCCCTCATCAAAACCATGTCTGAAGAGGTTTTAGAGACACCCATACATGAGTAATTTAGAGATCTCTCCTGTGCCCTGCTTCTGATTCTGCTTTTAATCATCACCTTATTTTTATATGTACTCTTTCTCATTGTATACTTTGTACTGCGTCTTTCATTGTTTAGAAAAGCGCTATATAAATAAAATGTCTTGTTGTTATTATAACCAATAAATAAATCAATATTAGGCCCGAGCGCTAAAGCGTAGGGCCTATTGTTGTTCTGGTTTTTCTGTTTTTTTTCTTCTTCTTACTATTATTACCCCCACCCCCCCCCAAGAACGCAAAAAAATGCATTTACAAATAATCTGTATTAAAAAAATCTTTAAAAATGGCTCGACAGCGCCCCCTGGAAAATCAAAATACATTGCGCCTATGGCTATACCCGTGTTGCCATGGCAACAGGCCAAACATTTGTCCTCGCCAATGGGACGCCCGGCAAAAACTTTGTCGTAGCCAAACCAAATTTGGTACACAGATGCATCATGGGAATAGGAACAAAAAAGTATATTACACCGTTGCTAGGCGACCAACAGGAAGTCAGCCATATTGGACCGAGCACGTGACCCGGCGCCGAAGGCAAATTTTCCTGTCCTCGTTTTTTTTCCTAGGGTTTTTGACCCAGACTCACCAGAATCGTGCTGGATCATCTCGACAAGTGGGACATTAAAAGTTATTAAAAGCATTCTAAAAGACTGAACGGTGTTTTCGTGAAAACGCCGCAAATTTCAGGTTTGTTTTTGCAGTTCGTCATCAAATTTTTGACAATTTCGACAAGTGATAATCCGTGCATACTTTGGCCGATTTCACTAAAAATTTTGTGCAAGCGAGGGCCAATCATCAACGCTTGTGGCTATATTTATTATTAAGATTTTATACAAGGCTCCGCCCACAAGCCCACATCACCCATGCTCCTACATGACAATTCTCCATAAATATACAAAAAAGGTGATACAAAAGTGTACACAACAACTTCACAAACCTGACGCGATGTGCCGTAGTTTCATTAGCGGGATGAACACTGATTGTGTCGTCATAGCGCTCTGAAGGGGGAGTGACTTAGTGCGGAGATCTTGTTTCTATGGATATGTCATTGCTCTGTCTGGAATGTTCCACAGTATGACATTAAACAGCTCTACCTTACATTTATTTCATTATAGGTGGTTTAATAGCTCAAAAATACCTAGAAAAACAGTTATTCTGACTGTGAGCAGGGTCGCCCCTCCACAGATCTGACCTGGAACTTGGTCTGGTTTAATGCCATACTGTGAAATATTCCAGGTGAAGCAAGAACATTTCCATGGAGAAAAGCATTTGATGGAACTTCCAGCAGAAAATTACACAATGCACAATGAACTGCACTTATAATATTCCTATATACAGTATAATGTATGGACAAACATTTACTACATAATGATCATATGTATTACAAATGCATAATGAATAATTCAGGCTGAGTAATTAATTAATTCTTAATTAATATGCCAACTCTTTAAGTATTTACTCAGAGTGAATGAACTGCATTTAATTAACTCTTTTTTCATTATGTATCAAGTTTTCATTCATGCTTTATTAAGGCTAATGAATGGGGCCGAGTTTTTGGCAGTATGACCATATCCTCCCAATGGCGAATTTTCTATGTACAGAGATGGGAAGAGTACTTTGAAACTGTATTTAGTCACAGAATACGGAATACTGCATTCAAATGTATTTGTAGTGTAGTGTATTCTGTTATGTGGGTCAATCAGATTCTGAGTACTCTGAATACTTTCAGAACAAGTTGCATTTAAAGGTACATTGTGTAACTCCCTCTCCCTCCCCCAATGACACTGCTGCTTAAATGACACTTAATGACACTGACACTGCTGCTTAAATAGCACTTAATGACACCGACACTGCTGCTTAAATGGCACTTAATGACACTGACACTGCTGCTTAAATGGCACTTAATGACACTGACACTGCTGCTTAAATGACACTTAATGACACTGACACTGCTGCTTAAATGACACTTAATGACACTGACACTGCTGCTTAAATGACACTTAATGACACTGACACTGCTGCTTAAATGACACTTAATGACAGAGACACTGCTGCTTAAATGACACTTAATGACACTGACACTGCTGCTTAAATGACACCATTTGAGCATTATTGCGCTACACATTGTGTGTTTTACTTATTTACTTATTTGTATTATATACAAGTTTACTGTACTTTTGCTTACTTTTGCTATATATATATACCTGCTATATATAAAGTATATATATATATATATATATATATACACATATATATATATGTATGTAAAATAATAATAATAATAATAATAGTAATAATACATAAATAAATATATACATAAAAAATAAATAAATATGTAAATAAATACTCAAATAAATAAATAAAAAAATAAATAATACATAATACATAAATAAGAAATTAAAAGGGAGTCTAAGAACTTTTTGAGGCGACTGTAGAAGCTCGTCAGAGATGTTGGTCATCAAAAAAAAAAAAAAGTTTTTGTTAGGTCCCCGACGTCCATTACAGAGGACATGTTACAACATTATGAATAAAAATAAAATCAACAAAATGTAAATGCTAAGGTGTTAATTTACCTCCAAATAGAAAATTAAAATAACAATAATAATAATCATTTAGATACACTTTTTTTTCTTCAGGTCCCAGGAGGATATGTGATGTTTTAGTCATTGTTTATTGTCTTGTTTATCAGATGTTTTATGTTCACTGTGGGCCTAGGGGGCGCTGCAATTTCAAAATCCTGTGTGTGCAACCTGTACATATGGTTTTGACAATAAAGTTGACTTTGAACTTTAACTTTTCTTGTGGAGGGTCCGTCAAATTCTGCTGTAGTCTCCATGGATGTTATGGCTTTGTCTGGAATGTTTCACAGTATGGCATTAAACCTTTCTATCTTCCTTGAAAATGGCTGCTAACCCCTCTGCCACTGTCACCTTCACAAAATATACAAATTTACAAAACAATAATTACAATAATATATACGTTTAATACACAAATCATGCATATGTTTCCGAGTTCTTCTCTTGAACAGAAGACACTCACCTTGTGATGTCATGTGGTAATACAGTAAGTGCTCCACTGTGTTCTTAAATGCCACCTACCTTCACTAGAATTATTTGGATCACTTCAGTCCTGGAATTGTCAATTTCTACTGAAATAAAAGTAAAAAGTAGCTGATCACTTGAAAACTACCGCTTCATGACATCACAAGGTGGAACAGAGCATTTTTCAGCTTTGGAGATGTAGACGGACTAATAATAAAGTGTTACTCAAACATGGGTGAATGAAACAAAACACAACTCCAGGTATGTTTTTGAGGTAACAGCATTCTAACATGATTAAAAGTCAAATTTACATAATACAGGACCTTTAAAAGCTAATGTTCGAGCAAAATGTGTTCAGACATATTGTATAAGCAGCTCTTGAATCAGGAAGTGCACTGTTAGCATGCTAGTTAGCATTAGCATTAGCAAAACTCTACTCTGGTCTCCTAAATTCGTGCTCAGAAACACATCGTGGCGAGTAGTTAGGAAGCTTTGAATGCATAAGGTAAGTGAGAAATAACTTTGGACGACGGCAAACGGTTTGAAACGAACGACGATCTGTTTTTCACGTTTTTAAGATGGTAAAAATCAGCTACAACGTCCTTGAATCAAAAGCAAAACAAAAATGTTAATTGAAATTTGAAGCGCAATGTCTCCCCACGTGAAATTACATAACCACGTCTCATCAGTGTGTTGCTATGCGCGCTGTTGACATCTGCTTCGCTAATTTCCCTCACGTTTTTTCGCACCTCGACGCCACCGCCACCTTTCCCTCCTCACCCGGTAACGGCAGCCTGCTCCTGTTACCGCTCCAACATGGCTGCCCCGCCCCAACAACAAGGTCAACATTGTTATTGTTCCTTTCAATATTGTAGTATTGGCACGAGCAGCTAGCAAGCTGGCGGTTTTGTTTTCTTTGTTTTCAGGTTTGTTTGGGTTTTTTTGTATATACCGAAAAAAATGCCCCAAAATTACACAGATTTTTAGGATTGTAATAGAAATAGTGGCTTTTGACTTTTTACTTTTAAAGCAAAGTTTAAAGCAAAGTTGCAAGGATGATTCTGAGGGAAATTTCAATATTAAATTTATGCAAAGTAGATCTTGCGGTAAGCATTTTGATTTTTTTCCCCTTTTGTGATATTAAAAATCTCAAATCTACCCATTCTTCTGTAAAAGGGTGAAATTTTGTGCTTGGTACAACAGTAGAAAAATAGGCTAATAAACTTCAAATATTCATGAGGGGGAAAGAAAATCAATAAAAAGATATGAAAATATGCAAGATTTTTATTTTAAATTTCAAAAACATTTTTACTGATAACAATTGTAATGCAGATTTATTCTTAATAACAAAAACATTGGACAGGATGGACAAGTTGTTTATGTTATAATTCTGGGTTTTGGTTCAAGACGCTTATCCAATCAGAAAGCAGAATGAGCCTCACATGACTCTCTCATTTGGGTTGCCAGTTCCAATGCTGAAATCCAGTTGGTTTAGGCTACGTTTATATGATGACGGTCTGAACAGAAAACGCAAAGGGGCTTCACTTTTTAGATGAGCGTTTAGATGAGCGTTTTCAGGAGGAAATCTGCGTGCGTACGGTGACGCAAAAGTGTGTGGAATTCGATTGGGTATGCATGCCAGGCGGCTAGGTGGCGCTGTGATACATTATCACTATGTCCGCGCGCATGCGTAGAATCTTCCTTCTTCTCATCTGCGCCGTGAAAAGCAAAACAAAACATGGATACTGGTAGAATAAAAAATGACGTGGTCAGTTCAACTGTTGCTTCAGACCACGTTAGACTACAAAGCAACGAAGGCGCAACAAGGTGTGGACATAAACAAGGTATGTGACGTAAACACATATGTGACGTAAACATGTATATGACGTAAACACGTATGTGACGTAAACACGTATGTGACGTAAACATGTATGTGACGTAAACATGTATATGACATAAACACGTATGTGACGTCAGCAGATTTGACCAAAGTTTTGCGTTTTGGGCAGTGTAGACAAAAACGCTATGGCGGAGCGTATTCAAGTTTTCCACTTTGGAGGGCGGTTTCAGTTTTTTGCGTTTTTAAGCCCTCAAAATGCCATCACCATCTAAACATAAGGCACTTCCGATAAAATATTTTGTCGTTTTTACCCGTAAGCATTCTCGTGTAAACAGGCCCTTAAACCTAAAATGCCTCTCTCTGAATTGAATGGTCTCCAACTGAAGGTCTATGGAGATTAAAAACACAGTGGAGCACTTGCTGTATTTTACCACATGGCATCACGAGATGGAACGGAGCGTTTTCAGTTTGAGAGAAAAACTCAGCCTAAACACGCAGGTTTGTGTTTTAAACTTGTGTGAATAAAACAAAACACAACTCCAGGTTTGTTTGTGATAAGGAAACAATATTATAACATAGATCAGAAAAAAGCGTAATATTGGCCCTTTAATCCTTGCTGGTGAGTTTTGGCAGTTCAGAGCTTCGGTTTAGATGACTCAAAGTGACTCAGAAATAAATAAAAAGAAACCATTCTGCGTCAGTCTCTCCAATTAAACACAGTCCCTTTCTAAAGCAGATGCCATGGATTAAACTTCATAGGCTATTGATTGCGTAGCTTTGATAAGAGCACGCACTGAAGCTGGGCTTGTTCCCCTCAGTATTGGTCCGGGCCCCAGATGGTACGAGACGGACACGTTCTGAGGCCGGACACAGCTGGTTCTCCACGGGGATCCGACATCGCCCCCTTCTCTGGCCTAATTACCCCCTCCCCCGTCACAACCGCGCTACACTGCTGTTTAACACATGGACCTACACTGGGGCAATGCGTCATCGAGATAGATTAACGCGTATTTGTTATTGTTTTATCATCTTTTTTTCTATATCTAAGGCCACTGAACGTAATTTCACACATTATTAAAGGGCCCATATGATGCTATTTTCTGATCTATGTTATAATGTTGTTTCCTCATCAAAAACACTTCTCTCAAACTGAAAAAACTTTAAACTCTGTACACCTACATTGGCTAATTTCAGACCTGGAATTGCCGATCTCTATTGAACTAAAGGTGTTAACTGCTGTTAACTTGAAAACTATACCATGTCGTGACATCACAAGGTGGAACAGAGCATTTTGAGCTTTGGAGATGTAGACAGATTAATAATAAAGGGTTACGTAAACATGTGTGAATGGAAAAAAGCACAACTCCAGGTACCGTACTTTTCGTACTATAGACCGCACCTGACTAAAAAAAAAATATTAAGATTTGTACATATATACAAATCTTAATATTTTTTATTAAGCCGCAGGTGTCCACATTGTTACTTGAAATATTTACACAGAAACATGGTACACGAAAGGATTTTTTATTTTTTATTTTAATTAACGTAAATACCGGTACATTCGAACAGCGCCTACGGCAGAAACACGGCAGAAACACGGCAGAAACACGGCAGAAACACGGCAGTAAAACAACTGTAAAATGGCCAGCCTGTAGCCTCATGCCAGCACAGAACCGCGCAGAATAAAATACCAAAACAGCGGGCTACACACACAAAGCACATCAGGTACCAGCGGCAGACGTCAGCCCCATGCATTAAACAACTGCATTAAAATCATGGAAATCAATGCTCAACCCAGCCATAATTAAAAACAAAAAGGGTCTTACTTTCATGCGAAGTGCGAAAGTGCCTGCTCTTCTCTGCAACCCGATCGATAACGTCATCTGTGTTCAGGTTACGCACATTTTTCGCCTCCCGACAGCAGTGCTCTTTAAAATTTTTTCCTCTTTTTCTCCGCTCCCCCATTGTGTCGTTTAGTGCCTCCTTCTCGATTCATTTTACTAAACTATAATGCTAAGCATCCGACCGTCCGTCTGTCTCCTCTTCTACTTTGACTAACTTGACCACACTACCACAATCTTCACCGTTCTATTTCTCATGAAAGTGATTAAATGTTGTGTTGTACTAACTTCCTCTTCCATATAAAGTGTTGTCGACTTCATATGTGAGGGCTACCAATTCTTGGTAGCAAATCGTGGTAGCAACTCCTGCCGTGATTGGTCAATTCTTGGTAATTTATGGTAGCAACTCGGATAGACTTTGGTCAAATCGTCGTAGCGCGAGCTCGACTCGCGGCCGGCCATGGGAATTTCCCATAAAGCAGTGTTTTACTTCAGTTATTTTCAGTTCAGTTTATTTCAAACTGCACATTTTTAACATTGTAGGAAGAAATATCCCGGCAAAATAAAATAATGTAATACCTTAAACACATCATCACGGTGCCACCGTCACTGTAATATATATGTAGTTGTAAGTGGTATAAATACCGAACGGGTCCTTTCAATTAAAGCAATAGGGCGGAAAACACGTTGCCTGGTTTACACCAGACCATATCACAAGTGATATATGGTCTGGAAGCCATCTTCGAAATATCTCGTAGCGGAGGTGTGGTTTACGATCGCCAACGGCCGTTTATTGGGCGTTACGAATGTCTATCATTTGGCGTATACGTAGCCCATAGCCAATCATGTCAGTTGTCAGTTCAAACTACAAGCTTCCGTTTGTCACGTAGTACGCGTCACCGTCTTGCCACCCCTCCCCGCTCTCTGATTGGCTCCCAGAATCGGGAGAGCTCGCTTGCCATAGTTGCCAGGCTGTCTTTCAGATCGGAACGAACGAAAGACAGCCTGGGATTTCCCAGGTTAGAAAACACGTGCAGTGAAGCTAGGTTTACGCGCTACATTCGCTGTCTTGATAAAGAATTAATCTATACATAAGCCGCACCTGATTATAAGCCACAGGGTCCGAAGCGTGAGAAAAAAGTAGTGGCTTATAGTCCGAAAAGTACGGTATGTTTTTGATGAGGTAACAATATTCACACATTTTAAAGTTACAAGAGTCAATTTTGCGTAATACAGGACCCTTAAAACTGCATTGACAGGTTTTCACGATGTTCTAATAACTAGGATTGGTGGAAAAATAAATGTGGTCAATATTTTTCATAGTTTTACATTAGTTAAGTGGCAATTTGTAGGAAAAAAGTTGTTAAGAAAAGAACAAATACCGGTAGTGGTGTGTTCTGAAATGGAATATCTCTATGTACAGTACATTCACTTGAAATAAGGCAGTTTTTAGCAGTTTAAACATTGATTTAACAAAATAAAGGTGTTGTTTTCTATTTTTATTTGTCTATAACGTACGTGTAATTTAGACTGCTTTTGTTTATTGTTTACAATACGGTTGCCGGGTAACAGTTATGGATTTATCTCTACAGTTCGTACAGCATGTCACATCTGTTTTTCATAAATGGGCCGAAGTTGTTAAGGTGGAAGAGCAATAGACACACTAATTACACAAATTCCTGCTCCCGCCAGTGCATAACGTTGTTGTGCTCTTTGGCAAGACACTTGGTTCTTTGGTGCAAGGTGCTTTGAGGGCTTTTATTTTATTTATTTTTTCTGAGCTCTGGGGGTAAAATCATTGTATAAATTGCAATGAATTTTAAGATATATTTTGCAAAGTGGTTTTAATTAAAGGTTGAATAGTGTTTTCTTATGTATAACCTTTTTTTTAAACCTTTTTTTTCCAAATTAAGTCTAGTAGGCTTTTTTCAGCTGTATTACAAAACAGATAAAGTAAAAGCACTACAAATAAAAGTAGTGCTTGTGGGCGACCTTGTATCATTCCACGCTTGGCTGCTAGTGAGTTTTAAAATTTCTTTCTTTAATAAATGCTTTCACAAAATGGCTGAGTTCAAATCGTTGAATGCTAGCAGGAGGTATTACCTGGAGGTGCACCTTTTCATTTCGACATTAAAAATACATTTTTAAAATATAATTTTATTCAGTGGCACTTTTAGATCTGTTTTTTTTTCTTTAACAATGCCCTTGTGTTGTACTGACATTTATGAATAAATGTGTTTTGTGCAGGTGAGAAGCCGTACAAGTGCTCGTGGGAGGGCTGCGAGTGGAGGTTCGCCCGCAGTGACGAGCTGACCAGGCATTACCGCAAGCACACCGGGGCCAAGCCTTTCAAATGCAACCACTGTGACAGGTGAGGTGGCGTTGCCATAGTGATTAAAGATCCCATGGCATGAAATTTTCACTTTCTGAGGTTTTTGAACAGCATTTGCCATCCTTTTCCACGCTTAAAAAACAGACAGCCCAAACATTCTGAACAAGGGAACTTTCTGACGTCACACTCAGGGAAAGATTTCCACCCCCCATTCTGGATGTCTACCCACCGTCTCTGGAAATCACGCCCAAAGAGTTTGGACCGCAAACGAGCTACGCAATGCGAGATGCGTTTTTTTATTTGCCTGGAGGCACGTGAGAGTGTTTCCAGGCTCGGATGTCCTTTATCCGAGTCTCCAAACCTCTGAAACAGCAGTGGTTTCATTTGATTTTCTGTGGAAATGTGTTTATTTTAATGGAAAGCGTCTCATATCTTCCTCCGCTCTTAAAACACGGAAGTGGGGCCAGCGCACCAGCGCACCACTAATCCAGGAAAAAGGAGGAGGATTTGGCCACAACCCACCCGCTGCACTGGCCTGTCTCTGTCCTCCTCATTTGCATTCAAGCAACAACACCTAGAATAAAGCGTTTCAGAGACATATTTAGCCTCATGAAGACAGTCAGAGTCATATCTCATGCACTGAGGCTTGATTTTGAAGAAGGATTCATTTACAGTATTAGGGAACCATTAAGGCACCATATAAAAGCATCAAGAAGTACCATGTCATGGGATCTTTAACAATTTAAAACTAAATATTGTGTCTTTTTGAATGGGAAAATGTTCTAAAATGTTGCATAGAGTTTTTCTTCTGTTTGTTTGTTTGTTTGTTTGTTTGTTTGTTTGTTTGTTTGTTTGTTTTAATTGAGATACTACTTGGGTTACAGAGTGGTGAACTTATATTTAATTCTAGCTGCCATTGTGTCCCTGAACAAGACACTTCAACCACCTTCCCACCTTATTCATGTTCGACATGTGTTTGTGAGTGATTGGAGATTGAATATGACAAAAAAATATATATATTATTTTAAGTGAATACTACTGGTATTGCTGCTGTGTTACTACTCTGCTACTACTAATACTTCTAATACTACGACTCCAAGCCTACTCCTTTTATTTAAAGATCCCATGACATGGTACTTCTTGATGCTTTTATATGGCTCCTTAATGGTTCCCTAATACTGTAAATGAATCCTTCTTCAAAATCAACACTCAGTGCATGAGAAACAGAGATAAGATGAGAAAGAGTAATTTTTCTCACTCTGAACACTCTATAATGGGCGTTGTTGCTTGAATGCAAATGAGGAGAAAAGAGCTGGCCAATAGTAGAGGGTGGGGGCGTGGCCAAATGCTCCGCTCTCCGCTATCAGCCCTCAGCTGATCCATTTCCTTGTTTTTGCACGGGGGGAGAGATTTGAAGCGTTCCATTGAAAAATAAACACATTTCCACAGAAAATAAAATTAAACCACTGCTGTTCAAAGGTCCAGAGGCTCAGATAAAGGACTTCCGAGCCTAGAAACACTCGGACGTGCCTCCAGGCAAATAAAAAAACGCATTTCGGATTGCCTAGCGCATTCGCAGTCCAAACTCTCTGGGCGTGATTTACAGAGACCCTGAGTACAGACAGACGGGGGTGGAACTGCATTTGCATTTCTTTTTTCGATCTGACGTCAATAAGGTGCCTTGTTCATCGCCCGTTTGAGCTCCGATTTTTTGTAACGCAGAAAAGGATCGCAAATGTAGTCTGGTTAACACCTGACCATATCACAAGTGAGATATGGGTCTGGGAGCTCGCTTCGAAAAATCCCGTAGCGGAGGTGTGGTTAGCGATTGCGAAACGGCCGTTTATTGGGCGTTATGAATGTCTATCATTGAGCGTATACGTAAGTCCATAGCCAATCATGTCAGTTGTCAGTTCAAACTACAAGCTTCCGTTTGTCATGTAGTACGCGTCACCGTCTTTCCACCCCTCCCCCGCTCTCTGATTGGGGCCCTAAATCTGGGACTCTCGCTTGGACGAGCTGCCAGGCCGCCTTCCAGTTCGAAACGAACGGAAGCGGCCTGGGAATTCCCAGGCTATCGCAAATGCTCAGTTTAGACATTTCACAACTTTTAACCATGGGGGGGGGGGGCCCTAAACAGGGTAGGGGAGCTCACATTAACGTTCAAAAACCTCAGAAAGTGAAAATTTCATGCCATGGGACCTTAAAAAAAAAAAAAGTAATATTCATATAAATAAACATTTGGAGTGGTACTTTATGCTACTACTTCTACTATTACTATTGCTATTATTACAAATATTACTGTCACTACTACTTCTACTGCTACTAATACTACTACTGCTGCTGCTACTGCCATCAATACTACTACTATCATTTCTACTGCAACAGCAACAACTTAAACTACTACTACAACCACTACAGCTACTACAACTACTACCACTACCACTACTACTACTACTGCAGCCAGTTAATTGACACCATATGTCCAGTAAAGTGAAATTCATGGAATAGGTTTTTGGTGTCAAAGACCAAATATAATGTACCTTGAAATAGTTTAAAATAACATTCCGATCAGAATTCATATCTTTATACATTGGAATACATGGCAATCACACTGACTTCCTGTTCTGATGGACGTTTACTGCATGGGACCTTTTCATAAACCATTTCATTCACTACTGCTGTATTACTGATAATAATAATTGTATGCCCATGTGTACATCTGCATATGTCATTAGTCCCGCCCCCCTCTTTTCACTCTGCTCTAAATGCAACAATTTATTTCATTCAATCAGTTTCCGAGTGTGAGAGTGAAGACTAAGTGATGGGAAATGTGAATGGAAATTAGAATGTACTCTTATTATAATAGCAGCTGCCATCATGCATTATTAGTGTGTGTAGAAAATAAGAAATTATGTGAGAAAGCTTTTATGACAGATACTACTCTCTACTACTACTTCTACTGCTGCTACTACTACTACTGCTACTGCTATTTACATTATTAGTATGCTTAGAAAATATGAAATGTTCTATCACAGTTACTACTCTCTACTATTTACTACTGCTGCTGCTGCTTCTATTACTACTACTACTACTACTACTACTACTACTACTACTACTACTATTACTGCGGCTATCACTACTATACTACTACTAGTAGTAGTGCTGCTGATACTGATACTGATATTACTACTAGTACAAGAAAATAACAGCTGTGATGAGCTAATAACAGCTGTAATTCTGAACTATTTATCATGTTTTATTTTAAATAAAATTCAAACACTACTGTTACTACTACTACTACTACTACTACTACTACTACTACTACTACTACTCTCTCACCTCTTTCACTCCATTAATACGATGACTGCTACTACAATTTTTGACTATTAATTTCCTTATTTTCATTCAAATTCAAACATCTTCCTCCATTCACTACTACTACTACTACTACTGCAGTTTTTGTACAGAAATTCACATACTTCCTGCACTACTACTGCCACTGCTACCTCTACTACCCCTACTACTATACTAGTATCACTACTACTATTAATATTACTAGTACTATTACTACTACAGCTATGTCAGCTACAACACAAACTCTTTACTACCTACTACTACTACTACTACTACTACTACTATGACTACCCCACTGTTACTACTACTGTTACTACTACTAAAATAATCCCTCCACCTCTCCATATCTCGCTCCCTCCTCCGTTTCCTGTCCTTTAAAGTGCAGTACCTGACAGCTCTACAGCTGTAAATAAATAAATTTCCATGTTTCTATAAAAATTCAAGCAGTACTGCACATACTTTCTGCACTACTACTACTACCACTACTACTACTACTACTACTACTACTACTACTACTACTACAACGTCCTCTACAACACAGACTTTCTCCCATCTCTCTCCATTAATACTACAACATCTACTACTACAGCTATGTCAGCTACAACACAAACTCTCTACTACTACTACTACTACTACTATGACTACTACTGTTACTACTACTGTTACTACTACTAAAATAACAGCTGTAACTAAATTAATTTCCATGTTTCTATAAAAATTCAAGCAGTACTGCACATACTTTCTGCACTACTACTACTACTACTACTATGATGTATATCAGTAATTCTTGTACTACTTCTACTAGTACTATTATTAGTACTACTACCTTAACATTAAACAACTTTTATTTTTATGTTTTGTTTTTTTTTTCCTCTTAGGCTACGTTTATACGGCGACGATCAAAACAGAAGGCGCAAAAGTGGCGTCTCGTCTTCAATTTTGTATCCCCGTTTAGACGAGCGTTCTCAACAGGAAATGTTTGTTTATACGAAGACGCAAAAGTGGGCGAATTCGATTGAATATGCATGCCAGGCCGCTAATATAATGTCAGAGTTCCCTTTTTCAGGACACCGACAGGGGCTCTCATTACGGTTGTTTCGCCCTCGATGTCGGGTTGGAGCTCTTCGCTTAATGCAACAAGAGCTTGTTTAGTCATTCTGAAGTTTTCCACCCAAGCACTGTCATCAACTAATCCATTCTCAAAATTGTCCCACCACTGACTGGTTCCGCCCGGTCTTGTCCAAACTCGCCTCTGTCGCCTGCGATGTATTGTCATTGTTTTTACCGGCTTGGTGCATCCAGTGTGACGTCAGCTGTATGCGGCGTGAACATGTTTTGCGCTTCTTGCCGTTTAGACGGAGACACGACCCGGGCCGTCTTCAGAACTCCACACTCTGGAAGGAGTCTTCAGATTTTTGCGGTTTCAGAGCCCGACGGCGCTGCCGCCGTGTAAACGAAAGACACTTCCAATAGAATATTTTGTCGTTTTCAGTCGCAATCGTCCTCGTCTAAACGGCCCCTTAGTGAAAGTGTATCTAGTTTAAAAACACAATGGAGCACTTCCTGACATCACAAGGGAACAGAAAGAGAACTCAGTGTAAATATGTAAAATTTCTGTGTTAAATATGTGTGAATGAAACAAAACACGACTCCAGGTCTGTTTGTGATGAGAAAGCATTATAAAACAGATGAGAAAACTTCGTTATACGGGGCCTTAAAGCAAAACTAAGCAGCGAACATGGCTCCGTATGCGCTTTTGGTACTGACCCAATTTTGGCGTTGTCGGCAGGATTACAAATGTCCCCGACCTGTTCCGCCGCACTTTTATTTGGGATTGGGAAAAGGGGTGCCGATGCGGGGGCCCGTGTAGCATATTAATAGTGTTTCTTGGCGTCTTAAAGCTCTGGCCTTGATTCGCGAGCAGCCTCTTTGCATGAGAAGGAGCACGCTAACAAGAGTGCACAATCCGCTGAGGCCGACCCCAGATGTGAGCGCGGAATGTTAAGTTTGGATGGCCATTTTGGTGCACGGAAGGCTTCAGGGTAACTCTTTATAATGCGTATTCATGACTTAATATACCATGAACAAAGACTGAATTCATCGTGAACAACTATTATTGAGAATGATTCAGGCATAGGAAAGTACTTGACCCCTTAATTACAGAGGGGGTGTTATGTGAAGTCGACTTTTTGAGCTTTCTGCCATGTTATAACGTTGTTTCTTCATCAAAAAGCATGCGTGAAGAGGTTTTAGATGTCATCCATGCATGTTTGAATCATTTAGCAATCTCTCCCAGGCTCTATTCAAACCCTCCTTTTGGTTAGTTCTAAGATTCTGTCCAAAGCTCCGCCCACAAGTCTACATCGCCTATGCTCCCACATGACAATTTTTAACAAATATACAAAAATATAATACAAAACTGTACACAACAACTTCACAAACCTGGTGCGACGTGCAGTAGTTTCATTAGCGGGATGCACGCTGTTTGTCTTGGGGGGTAAATTAGCATTGAGAGTAAGGGCCTGTTTACACGAGAATGCTTACGGGTAAAAACTACAAAATATTTTATTGGAAGTGCCTTTCGTTTACACGGTGATGGCGTTTTCGAGGCCTAAAAACGCAAAAATCTGAAACCACCCTCCAGAGTGGAAAAGTTAAATACGCTCCGCTGTAGTGTTTCCGTGTAAACTGCCCAAGACGCAAAACTGGTCAGATCTGCTCATGTCGCGTACGCGTTTACGTCACATAGATGCGGCAATACAAGAGCCATTTCAACAATTGTATAAATCGCACCCACACACGTCTATGGTCTTTTCTCTTTTTCCCGTACAAGTCTTTCTCACACTCTCACAGCCACACAGACGCCAAGACAAACGACTTCCGCATGAGGCACTTCAAATGTAAAACCCGATGTGATTTTATATTTTCTAATTCACTGTAATCCTCCTGTAATGTCACTATTTTCAGTACAATATTCAAAAACATGTAAAGAAAAATACAAGTCACTGAAATGTTTGGAGCGGAACTTAACAACTCATTTAAAACGCAACTAGAACATTTTATTTTGAAGTTTTACCTTTCTCTTTTCCGGTACAGTCGTGGTTAGAAATGTAACTTGACGCTGTTGTGATGTTTTGTTTTGTTTTTCAGTCCAGTTATTCACAGCGCCTCCCTTTTCTGGCTTTTGCGTCCACTTTTGCGTCTTCGTATAAACAAACATTTCCTGTTGAGAACGCTCGTCTAAACGCGGATAAAAAATTGAAGACGAGACGCCACTTTTGCGTCTTCTGTTTTGATCGTCGCCGTATAAACGTAGCCTAAGGGGATGGAGGGCCGAGAGTGTCAAAAATAGAAACTGAATCTAATTAAACAATGTTGTTTTCGGCAAATAGAGTTCAAAATAATTGTTCAAAACAATTAAAGGTAACATGGTAAATAAATAAATATGCAGTTATTCGATTTTCAGTGCCTTGTCTTTGGGTCACTAATAGATGTGATCAGATTCAGCATTTGTACTTTTACCTTTTGGATATTTGATGGCAAAGTACAATGTAATCAATGTCCATCTGAGAGTATGACATCAACACATTCTGGAGTTTGAAAACCGCCAATACCAAATTCACAAAAAATAAATTGTGGTCTTTCATCTTCCTCTGTCCTTAAGACGGAAGCGATCTCTAATATAGCTTTGGGCATTCCCGTGATCCTGAATAGCTGGCGGTGATTGCAGAGCGCATCCCTTAAACCTGGATAATTCCCGTCTCATCCTCCCTGACCCGTCCTTCCGACGTCCTTCAACTTCATATTGGCTTTAGATCTCCGCTAACTTCTCTGCCGTTCCACCCCTGAGTCCTTCTGTTTAGCAATCTCTCAATACGATATTTTCACGACATGCATCTCACTGTACGATATTCATTCCGATGTTTTGAGGCTAACAAAAGTGTGTATATGCTACTTTTTTGTAAATCCAAGTTACTTCATCATGCAGATTGGACTAAACCTGAGCAAAGGATCGTGGAATATGTAGTTTATGCAAAGAAACTTCAGTATTATTGTATCATAATATCATATTTTAGTTATTGTTACATCCCTATATGTTTAAATAATCTAAGTGGCGGTTTGTAGGAAAAAAGTTGAGAAGAAAAGTACAAAAATACAGAAAGCAGTGGTGAGTTCTCCCTCCTTACCTCAGTGTGCATCCCACTAATGAAACTACCACACATTGCATCAGGTTTGTGAAGTTGTAGGGTACAGTTTTGCATCATGTTTTTGTAGATTTATGGAGAATTGTCGTGTGGGAGCATGGGTGACGTAAGCTTGTGGGCGGAGCATTGGACAAAATCTTATAGCTAAGTGTAAGGAGGGTTTGAATAGGGCCCCAGCGCGAACGCTAGATTACTCCTAGAGGACGTCTAAAACCTCTTCAGGCATGTTTTTGATGAGAGAACAGTGTTAAAACATGGTAGAAAGCTTAAAAAAAAAAAAAAAAAAGGCTTAGGGTTTTTGTATTATATAAGTATCTACTAAGCTTGAGTCATTCTTTTTATTTAACTTTAGTTTATTAAAAATCAACAAAGAAAATAAACATACTGCACAATCCTTGACAAAGGGTTATTATATTAGCCATTATTCAAGTACAGAGTCACCGGAGTCCATCTTTCTATGAATAAGTCCATTTTCAGCTGGAGTTTGGCTGTTAACTGTTGTTTTAGTCTTTGTATCCATTCTGTCCTTGTCGGAGGAGATGGTTTCCTCCAGTTAACCGTTATCATTTTTCGTGTAATCATCAGAAGAATACGGAGAACATACTGTTGGTCTTTTACACATGCATTATCTGACAATGCTCCTAATACATATATCAGCGGATCCATAGGAAGTTCACAAGATAGTATCTTTTCTATTTCTATCATTTCTATTTTAATGTCCTGCCGCTAATTAGCGTGAGTCATTCTTAATAAAGTGTTTGTTTAATATGAAGTTTCATTCATGCTTTATTAAGACAAATTAAGGTTCAGGCAGTGAAAATTAACAATTTTTTGAGTCTTCACTAATATCGATACATTAAGGGCACTAAAAGGATACTAACATTTCAGACTCGATTTCGATACTAAATATACTCGATACCAACTTTTTAGACAATATTGTAATTTTCAACACAAAATATTATCTTACTCTAGTTCTGATAAAACTATCATGAAATGTGCGATTCTTAAATGTGCTTAAATATATATTTAGTTTTGATACTACGTTTCGTATCAATAACTTTTGACAACCCTCTATACAATAGCATGTAGTTTATTTGAAAATAGATTTGGGATAGGATTTTTATCACCAGATGCTGAAAGGATTTTTACACCAGGTGCCCTTCCTAACACCATCCGAACACTGGATAAATGCTTGCTGAAATGGGTATCTAGTTTTGATAGTAATTTTCGTATCAATAAGTAGAATCTGATTTTCGAAACTTTTGACAACCCTCTATACCAGGGGTCGGCAACCTTTACCACTCAAAGAGCCGTTTGGACCCGTTTCACACAGTAAAGAAAACACTGGGAGCCGCAAAACCCTTTGGAAATTTAAAATGAAATAACACTGCATATAACGGCTTTTTTACCTTTGTGCCATAGAGTTACATTTTGAAAATGAATTAACTAAAATAAACACATTTTAATTAAATACAGTGGTCCCTCGCTATATCGTGGTTCACTTTTCGTGGCCTCGCTGTTTCGCAGATTTTTATTCCAATTTTTTTTTATAGTGTATCAACGCGCATTTCTGCGTCCTGATTGGCTAAGGGACTGTAGACCTTTGCCGATTCGTCAGTCATTCTCCTCCGTGTCTCCTGTACAGAATGCGTTCAGTTTGCCAGATTTATATAAATGTTCGATCGCAGTGTGACTCTGACTCTATGTTTGCAAGTTTTCTCCCTGACAAAACCTGCCACAGCGAAGCGGCGCCAGGACGAAGAGGCTCGGTCATAAGAACTGTGAAATACACAAGAAATACACTTTGGTTTCATTCTCTAATACTGTGCTTTTTTGTTGAAAATCTACGAACGTTTGAGTGTTTAAACAAAGAGAGAAATGTGAGAAAACATTCATTCCAGTCTGAGAAAAGTGTAGAATGTGTGTGATGAGGCGTTTACAGCCTTAAAACATGGAGAATAATTGTAAAATATAAAGCTGACGACTTTGCAGATTTTGCTTCGTGGGTTATTTTTAGAAGATAACCCCCGTGGTAAACGAGGGTCCACTGTACTGAGCCGCATCAGAGGGATCAAAGAGCCGCATGTGGCTCCGGAGCCGTGGGTTGCTTACCCCTGCTCTATACAATAGCATGCAGTTGATTTGAAAATAAATTTGTGATAGGCTTTTTGGACCAAATGCCCTATCTAACACCATCCGAACACTGGATAAATGCTTGCTTGAATGAGTATCTAGTTTTGATAGTAATTTTCGTATCAATTAGTAGAGTCTGATTTTCGAGATTTTTGACAACCCTCTATACAGTACCATGCAGTTGATTTTAAAATAATAAGGCATAGGGTAGTATTTTAACACCTGATGCCCTACCTAACACAAACCAAACACTGGTGCAAAGAGTTACATCTTCACTAACTTCCACTTCCTCCCTTCCTCCTTCCAATCCTTCTGTTTACCATTTAATTACACCGGTTAGCTAATGGCACTAGCTTCATCCCATTACTAAGGCGGATTCGGTCTAATTTGTCTTATTAATTCTCTGTATTTTAATTTGTGAGGGCCAAAAATCATCAAGCATCCAGTGACTGCTATTGACTTTTTAAAAATCTTTAGCGGTGTTTTAATTACAGCTGCATCCTCCATGGCTGCTTCGGGGACCTTCAGGCTATATCTCGTGCCGCGTTCGGGGACCCAGGTGGCATTTCGGAGCGACAATGTTTTGCACTGACTATGCGGCGTTTAATTTGGCCCATAATAAAAGTGACAACATACAATATGTTCTGCTAGCTACAATGGCGCGCTACGTTTTCTATCACTCAGGTTTGACATTTGAAAATCGTTGTTTTTTTTTAAATCCGGACCAGATGGTGATAGGCGATGTATTCATATAGATTGACTTTATTGAATGTATATGATTTAATATGTGAATTTTAGCGACTTAAAATGTAACTTTTGGGATGGGGGTCACCTGCTTGTTTCTATGGATATGTCATTGCTCTGTCTAAAATGTTCCAGAGTATGGCATTAAAAAAGCTCTAACCTACATTTATGAAATCACTGGTGGTTTTAAAGCTCAGAAATATCTTTAAAAACAGGCATTTTGACTGTGAGCAGTTTCACCTTTCCACAGATCTGACCTGTAACGTGGTCTGGTTTGGTCTCCATGAAGGTAGATAGGTTTAATGCCACACTGTGGAACGTTCCGGACAAAGAAGTAACATCTCCATGGAGAAAAGCATTTGACAGACCTTCCACCAGAATTTCCTTCTGCTTTTGATAACCAGAATAACACAGAAGAGAGGACTTTTATTTCATATTTCTCTCAATTCTAACAATTTTTGGGTGTCAGTAGTTTTTTTTTTTCCATTATTATTTTTATTATTTGATTTTAATGGGGAACCAGAGGGATACAAGTTCAAATTCAACCTGAAATGGTACTGTTTTTTTGGGTGCTTTTTGCACTTGCTTGTGAAACTAAAGATCCAATGACATGGTACTTCTTGATGCTTTTATATGGTGCCGTAATGGTTCCCTAATACTGTAAATGAATCCTTCTTCAAAATTAAACCTCAGTGCATGAGAAAGCCCCATGAACACAGTCAAAGTCATAAATATGTCTCTCAAACACTTTATTCTGGGCGTTGTTGCTTGAATGCAAATGAGGAGGACAGAGACAGGCCAATGCAGCGGGTGGGGGCGTGGCCAAACTCTCCGCTCTCTCCTCTTCCGCGTTTAAGCGTGGAGGAAGATATGAGACGATTTCCATTGAAAAATAAACACATTTCCACAGAAAATAAAATTAAACCACTGCTGTTTCAGAGGTTCGGAGGCTCGGATAAAGGACATCCGAGCCTGGAAACACCCTCACGTGCCTCCAGGTAAATAAAAAAATGCATCTCGCATTGCGTAGCTCGTTTGCGGTCCAAACTCTATGGCCATGAGTTCCATAGACCCAGACGGGGGATGGAACTGCATTTGCATTTTTTCTTGAATGTGACGTCAGAAACTTCCCTTGTTCAGAATCGCCCGTTTGGGCTGACAGTTTACACATTTCGTAACTTTTAGCCATGGGGGGGCCCTAAACAGGGTAGGGGAGCTCACATTAACGGTCAAAAACCTCAGAAAGTGAAAATTCCATGTCATGGGATCTTTAAAGGTATACTGTGTAACTTCTGGTTGGTGGGTGAGCATGCCATCTGTTTGAACGTGAACGCATGTAGTCACCTCTCCACAGATTTGAGGTGTAACCTGTCTCCACGGTGATAGATACGTTTAAATGCCATACTGTGGAACAAAGCAGCTCCTTGGAGACAAGAAATGGACATACCCTCCACCAGAAAAGTTACACAGTGCACCTTTAAATTACAAAAAATATGACTTCCTTAAAGGAGAATTAACGTTTTTTACAATCTGAGCCTTATTTTGGTAATAAAACAAGTTGTTTTACTCACCCATAGCACTTTGGTGTCATATGGAGCACTTCCGGAGATGTTTTAGTTTAGCGATCTCCGTAATTTGAGTTCTCGGGGCACATGTTTGCGGTCTCCAAATAACACAAACTTTAGCACTTTTCAAACCATAGAAGCTCAATGTCTTAGTCTACGCTTTCGTTTGAGTCAAAAGTGGCCTGTAATCCGAGATTTATCCATAGTTTCGAGTAGATGAGGACGCCAGTGCGCATGTGCGGAGTCACAGTTTATTTCACTCTCAGCTCCCAGGACCCAAACATGAAATGCAAAGCTGTAAATTATGGCTAAATCTCGGATTACAGGCCACTTTTGACTCAAACAAAAGTGTAGACTAAGACATTGAGCTTCTATGATTTGAAAGTGCTAAAGTTCGTGTTATTTGGAGACCGCAAACATTTGCCCCGAGAACTCGCGTTACGGAGATCGCAAATCTAAAACATCTCTGGAAGTGCTCCATATGACACCAAAGTGCTATGGGTGAGTAAAACAACTTCTTTTATTACCGAAATAAGGCTCAGATTGTAAAAAATGTTAATTCTCCTTTAATTTTACTTATTTCAATTTTATTTAACAATTTAATGTCACTTTGTAATTTAACAAAAAAAATACACTATGTGACACTATGTCTGTATGCTAATTGGTCAAACATAATTAGTTACCCACATTATCTCAGTGTGAATGAATTACTGTCTGTCAACCTCATAATATTAAAAGCCCCATTACAAGAGTGAGGCCCCCTTTAAGCTTTACAACTAGAAAACGCATGTCCTTTTTAATCAAAACATGATTCACACATGACTTATGAGGTCATTTACTACATTTTCAATTTGATCTCTGTGAATGACAAAATAGCTGGAAATGGCCATCATTACCGGCCCATTTACTCTTAAAATTCATTTTTTTAAAAATTTAGACCGTAAGGCGCCTTTAAAGTGCGTCTGACAGGTTTTGCTGATTTTCTAATTTTGACTTAATCTGGTGGGATAGTACTTCCTGTAAATATAAATGATAATTTTACATAAATCATAAATCAAATGACATGAGTTATTTGTAAAGAAAGGTTGTAAAATAATAATAATAATCATCATTGTAAATTACAGGAAGTAGAGATTTATTTTAGAGGGTCCCGTATTGATGACATCAAACTAGGGAGAATTCTGTCCAAAAATTCAGCGCAATTTACAATTTAGGAAACATTTTTTACATACAGTATTTATAGTATTTTCTTATATTATGATTTGTGAAATATTAAATCCTGTACATTAGAGGAGTTTTGGCCCAGTGTGGTACATGGTTGCTAGGTAA
Organism: Paratrypauchen microcephalus; assembly: GCA_036785185.1. Lineage (NCBI taxonomy): Eukaryota > Metazoa > Chordata > Actinopteri > Gobiiformes > Gobiidae > Paratrypauchen > Paratrypauchen microcephalus. Next base: position 2,354,374 of record JAVJIX010000147.1, on the reverse strand, counting down.
CAGTTAGTTTGATGTCATGATTTCATAACAGGAAGTAAAATTTTAAACCTTTTAGACAAAAAATGTAAAATTTTAAGCAAACCCATAAATATAATGTTTTTAAGTTTGTTTTAGTCAAAGTAGTCCAACCTGTTATAGGCACTTTTTTTTATTACAAAACGGACATTCTCAACGCATTACAGCTCACGTACGTCTTCTTTTTAATTCATTTGACACTATTGTTAACCCATAATTTATGACGTCAAATTAACGCGTTTTCAATTTGGACCCCCCTAATGACAAAATAGCTGAAAATCGTCATCATTACCAGCTCATTTACTCTTAAAGGCTCCTGTATTTGAGCAAAACGAGTCTTGCCCCATTACAGATACTATATTGGGGTCAAAATAAGTCCGCCGTGCACCGTCTGTGTCTTAATTATGAAGCGCTTGATCGTCCGGGAATCAGGAACCGCACGTTAGCATGTTAGCTGCTGTTAGCTTCACCGTGTAAACCCGTCACCCATGCTCTTGTAAAAGAGATTTTTAATCTCAATGAGTCTTGGTTAAATAAAGGTTAAATAAAATAAAATAATAAAATAATAAAATCAAGGTGAATAATTAGGACGCTCAGAATGCATAAGGTGAGTGAGGAATAACTTTGGACCACTGCAGACTGTTTAAAACTACCATATTTCCAGATTATAAGTCGCTCTGGAATATAAGTCACACCAGCCATAAAATGCACAATAAAGAAGGAGAAGTTCAATTTGTCAACTGGACAAAGTTTGTTTGGTTGAAGATGTTTCGCCGCTCATCCGAGAGACTTCTTCAGTTCTGGTTCTAGTGCTGGTTAGTCCCTGTTTATATCTAGCTGCAGGGAGGAGCTCACTACACTGAAATAGCTCTGAAACTATCTCAGCTAATTTGTATAGTAGCTCCTCCCTGCAGCTAGATATAAACAGGGACTAACCAGCACTAGAACCAGAACTGAAGAAGTCTCTCGGATGAGCGGCGAAACGTTTTCAACCAAACAAACTTTGTTCAGTTGACAAATTGAACTTTTCCTTTTATCATGGATTCTACCTGGACGACTGAGGGACTTTTCACACACAATAAAGAAGGAAAAAACATATATAAGTCGCACTGGAGTATAAGTCGCATTTTTGGGGGAAATTTATTTGATAAAATCCAACACCAAGAACAGACATGTCATCTTGAAAGGCAATTTAAAATAAAAATAGAATAGAGAACAACAGGCTGAATAAGTGTACGGTATGCTAACATTACATGACGCATAAACAACGAACTGAGAACGTGCCTGGTATGTTAACGTCACATATTAAAGGAAAATTAACGTTTTTTTACAATCTGAGCCTTCTTTCGGCAATAAAACAAGTAGTTTTACTCACCCATAGCAGTTTGGTGTCAATTGGAGCAGTATCGTAGAACTTATGTTGTAGCCGTTCTGTTCTACTAATGATCCCGTATCCGTTAGCATGAGTGCTCGGGGCATTACTTTGCGGTGTCCAAATAACACAAACTTTAGCACTTTTCAAATCACAGAAGATCGCTGTGTCAGGGTAGACTTTTAGTGGATTCCAAAACGGCCTGAAACCCGATGTCGCAACAGAAAAGTAAAGTTCAGAGCGGTGTTAGCTTCTTTCGGACTAGCTGTGTTTACAAAACAGCTGAGTTCACACATGCGCACTGTCCTCTCTGATGACGTCATCAAATGAAACTATAGCTGGATATCGGGTTTCAGGCCGTTTTGGAATCCACTAAAAGTCTACCCTGACACAGCGATCTTCTGTGATTTGAAAAGTGCTAAAGTTTGTGTTATTTGGACACCGCAAAGTAATGCCCCGAGCACTCACGCTAACGGATACGGGATCA
>JAVJIX010000147.1:1937500-2347500 GCA_036785185.1 Paratrypauchen microcephalus | reverse complement strand
GGGAATCCGAAAATATTTATCCGCGTCGTTTTTATTTCAGCGTCTGGAAGTTTAACTAGGACGTTGTAAATGTGGATTATGGAGTTGTTAAATTGTAACGGGCCCAGCGGAGAACAAAACGGGGCATGATTCGGTGTAAAAGCGGCCGGCCCTCTTCAAACATGTGTCAGATGCCCTCCCTCTATCTCCAAGCGGTCTTATTCTGTGCAAAAGCGGGTAGCCCTGTAGTTTGGACCTCTATGTGTATAACAAGCACTATAAAATATGGCTGTGGAAATTCATTTTTTGCATGCATTTAAAAAAAAAAATACGTAAGAGTTTGAGTTTAAATTCTATAAACGTGACCTAACTTTGTCCCCATTATGTAAAATCTTGCCAAGTTGAAGGTGCATTGTGTAACTTTTCTGGTGGAGGGTCCGTCAAATGCTTTTCTTCATGGAGATGTCATTATTTCTTCTGGAATGTTTCACAGTATGGCATTAAACCTTTCTATCATCATAAAGACCAAACCAAATCCGTGACCGAGCTCACAGTCAGAATGTCTTTGTTTGTTTTTTTGTTTTTTTAGGTATTTTCGAGCTATAAAACCACATGTAACTGACTAAATGTAAGGTAGAGCTGTTTAATGTCATACTATGGAACATTCCAGGCAGAGCAATGACGTATCCATAGAAACAAGCAGGTGATGAGAAGTTACTGATGTACAGATCATCGCTACCCCAACCCATTGTAGCCAATTTACTACATTCATTTACACACAAACATTATTAAACATCTCCATTATCACGCTTTGATTCACAAGTATTCCTAGCAGCTAGCGCAGCCCACCAACCATCGTTAATTTAACTATCATTTCACCGCTTGTGTTTTTGCTACTCCCTCCCTCTTTTTCCTACAAACATCAATCTGGAAGCACTTTGTCCATTCACTCCACAGCTGAAGCCATTAGTAGCTGCCGAAAATCGCTGATTATAAAATTGTTACACGTATTTTAATTACGTGTGCATTAGCGGTTCAGGACTCGAGCTAGCTAGCGTAGCATCGCCGAGAACGTGCTAACGGGCTAATTTTTCTTGTCTTGCAGGTGTTTTTCGAGGTCGGATCACTTGGCGCTACACATGAAGAGGCACATCTGAAGAGCCGGGAGACATGGAAAGATTCGGAAAAAGCGGGGGCTGAAACTACGAAAACTAGCATCAATCTTTGAGCAACTTTGAGACATGGATTTACAGATTCAAGACAATGACAAAGACAAACTTTTAACGGAATTTGAAACGGGACACGGTCTTGGAATAGTCTTTTTCTTGGACCACATAAACACATCTTGGCAGCTCTGATAACTTTGATTCTTTGCCAATGGATCTTTTTCAACAATGCGCAACATTCGCTCACCACACTTGTAAATTTTCCTCACAGGTGGATGTCATTGTGTTGTTCATTTGCTTGGGTACCCCCTTGAGACCTGGCAGAGTGGCTAGCCTTAAATTTCCATGTTTAAAATAGGCAAAAGGTTCTTATTCCAATTCTATGAGCTTGTAATTCTACCAAATTTGCATTCAGTGTACTTGTATCATGTAAAATTTGGTCTTTTTAAACACTATTTCGATGTTGGGTAGTTACAACAAATCAAAAGTCAGTACCAGCATATGCAAATATCTATAAACTTCCATCAACCCCGCCCTCTTTCAAATCAAGAGTTGTGATTGGTTGATTTGAATGTAGGCTTTGATAGGCTGGTGAACTGAAATAGCGATATGGGTGGCTCATATACACAGGTACGATAGACATAAAAAGTAATTATAAAAGTCTGTCAACCAATCAAACATTGGCGTTTTCAAATAAATATTGTCAAATTAAGCCAAAAATCACAAACTTGAAGCAGTTGTAAGGTCTTAAGGGGACCAGAAGTCGAATAGAAACTAGCTATGGCAATTCCCCAAACAAGAATGCTGCCGTGTACTTATTTTCCATATAGTCCTACACTGGAATACTCATACTTTTCATCTTGATATATTCACAAACCCCTTTTCACTCATGAACAGACAGGATTTTTCCGTAAGACTTAAAATTTTGGTATGGAAAAAGGGAAGACATTTTGGAGGAGCTAGCATCGCTTCGTAACCATCCACACACCAAGCTAACGCAGTGACGCTAACTAATACAACTCTGGGATTCCATCTCCTAGACCGAACATCGCCGTAGTGATTCAAGATGGCTACCGAGGACCTTTCTTTTTTCCTTTGCTATTCGGATCTCCTGCCACTAACTGTTGCACAATTGACTTCTATTTTTTTGTACGAGTGGTCATGGTGCGACATGAGCACTAGGGGGACCCGACGAGAAGTCGTAATCAAAGCGTGGACAGCTACCAATGCACAAGTAGTCGGAAGCAGCTAGCTGACTGCGAAATAGCACATTACGCTATGTATGTAAAGCCTATATTGTTGTAGGATAAAAAGAAATTGTTCAACAAAGACGATGATAAAAGATTTTGAAGAACTTGGAAAAAGGAAGCAGCCAAAAAACACAAGTGTCTACAAGCGATGCCAGAAATGATCTCTTTGGATTTGAGAGGGATTGGCGTCGAAAAATTAGCCACTCGTTTTAACAAAGTTTGTCTCATTCGCAACACCGTAATAAAACACTTCCACTATAGCAGCTCAAGAATCTGAGGCTAAAATCAGGCCTTCTTCATGGACATTCTTGCAAAATTCTTCCAGTCGTAAAACCAGGAACTTAAGCATGGTCGCAACATGCATTCAGTCATTTGGAAGGCTAACAGCTAATCAATGTGAATGTACGTTTGTTTGTTTGTTTGTAAGTGTTGGGAACTTTTGAATAGCGGTATGGGTATACAAGAAAGAAAAAAAAATAGTGGACGTCAAAGCAGTTTCTAAGACTGACTCTGCGTACAAAGTTTAAATTTGGCTAAAAGAATTCGCACATCCATTCTCTTTTAAACACACAGAACAATTTTCATGGATAGTTACAACCAATCAAAAGTCAGCACCGGCGTATGCAAAAATCTATGAAATTACCCAAACCCCGCCCTCTTTCAAACCAAGACTTGTGATTGGTTGATTTGAATATCCTTGGGTGGTTTGGTAAGCTCGTCAGTTGAAATAGCATTATGGGTGGTGTATGCATAGTGGGTACATTAGATAGAAAAAGTCCGCCAACCAATCAGAAGTAGGTGTTTTGAAATAAATATGGTGAAAATTGGGTAAAAACAATAAAGTTCAATCAATTGTAAGGTTTTGAGGGGACCGTAAATCGAAGAAACTAGCCATGACATTAGACGAAAATGTTGCTGTGTACTGATTTAAGACTGATTCTGCGTACATATCTTTCGAAATACAAAATTTATAGATTTAATTGTACGCATTGAAAATGTTATGAAAAAATAATGACATTAGCACTAATCCTAATTGTTTTAGAAATCTAAAAATGTATTGCCGTATGAAATAAGTGAAAGGTTTAGATGTGATGACGAAATTCACAAATAACTGTAATCTGAACTCTTGAACAAAAACAACAAAATGCATACTTTTTTGGTGGAAATAATTCATAATAATTTCATGATAAAATATTTGCATTCAAGGTGCACTGTGTAACTTTTTCATTGGAGGTTCACCAATCTATAGTCACTGCTCTGCCTAGAATGTTCCACAGTATGGCATTAAACAACTCTACCTTACATTTACTTAATTACAGATGGTTTTACTGTTTGGAAATATCTAGAAAAATAGACATTCTAACTGTGAGCAGGGTTGCCTTTCCACAGATCTGACCTGTAACTTAGCCTGGTTTGGTCTCCTTGAAGATAGAAAGGTTGAATGTCATACAAATGTCAATGAAAGGTTGAACGTCAATGAAACATTCCAGACAAAATAATAACATCTCCATGGAGAAAAGTGTTTGACGGAACCTTCCACCAGAAAAGTTACAGAATGCACCTTTAAGAACATCGCCGTGCTCAACTTCAACTATTTTTTTTCTTCTCTCTAACTTGGTGACCCATTTATATATAAAGGATTACAAGTAGCATTTGTGACACCAACAGATTGAGCGAACTGCCAGTTTTACCCGAACTCATCTGCTTGCATTCCTCGCCACATGTAACTTCAAATTTTCATCTGGGAAAATCACCCACAAATCAACTTGGCAGCTCTGCGAAGTGTAATAAAACATGACGAGAATAAAAAAGTTGGTATTAACTTTCAGGGGGGTTTAATATCGTCGGGAGCTGTTTTCACCTAACTTTTAATTTCAGTTTAGAACGCAGCCTCGCTCAATCTTACCCGACACTATACGGAAATGCAATGTGCATATCAGATGTTGCTTCAATGTGAACTTTTTTAATACGCTTACGAGCCAGAGTCACTTGTAATACGCGTTATATGGATCACGCTATCTGCTCATGTTAATGGCCTATTCGAAATTTGATGTTCATATAGCGTCCTTTTTTGGATCGAATGTCTGATTAGAGTAGATCGTGTGAACCTGCTTTCTTTCTCTGGGGAAGATTCAACGATGGAGTAATCTTTGGGTTTAAAAAGTACTAGTATATCCAAGTTCTCATTCCAAGTTGTAGGATGGCGGGGTGGTCAATGGAGCGAAACATCGACGTGGCTGCACTTATGTAAATAACTTAACCGACTACTACAAATCTGGTAATCTTGGTTTTATTTAATTGGAGTATTTATTATTAACTTATTTATTTAATACATTATGACATAATATAATTAAGAAGTGATTCAAGCGTAGAGAAATGACTGAAAATGTGAGGTACAAATTCGGTCTGCTTTAAATTGAAATCTTATAAAAGTAATGACGTTTAAGACGAAAATTGAAAATGAAAACTGCATGGCCAATTAACAGGACTAAAATGTGTATTAATTGACCTATTAGCAGTAAGTACTAGTAAATACTACGTTACCAGTCAAAAGTTTGGGCTCATTTTCTTTGTTTCATGACTATTTAAAGCAGAACTAAGGCACTTTCGGCGATAGAGCTCCCCCTGCTGCTCTCTTATGGGAATACACTGTCAGGGAACCAACTCAAAACCTCTTTTTTTAATTGAAATAAAGACAAATTGACAAATATTTTTAAAAAGAGGTAGGGTTTCCCAGGAAAACTGTCTTCGGGTCAACTCCGCCATATTGCAGCGCTGGTTTTCCGCATGGAGGCAGCAGAGGTAAAATGTTACTTAGGGTGTTTTCACACTTGGTCCCATTCAGCGTTCAAAGTGAACTCAGATCGCTAACTGAGCATTATAGGTTTATATGTGAACACTCTAAGCGCACTCAGACCCCTTTAAAATGAACCGAACTGAGACCATCTCGGGAGGTGGTCTCAGTACGGTTTGCTAAAAGGTCCGCGGTACGGTTCACCAAACCTGCGCAGTGTGTACACATAACGCTCTGGGTTCACTTCGCCTTTTGTGCAGTTTTATTACCTTCTAAGCTTCCCGTAGACAGCGACACGGGGAGGTAGTGACGAAAAATAACAATACAGGACTCTTTCGAGGCCCTGTAATTGGAATGAGTACACTTTAAATCCTTTAACAAGGATCCATTGGAGGGCAAGTCTGGTGCCAGCAGCCGCGGTAATTCCAGCTCCAATAGCGTATATTAAAGTTGCTGCAGTTAAAAAGCTTGTAGTTGGATCTCGGGTCCGAGCTGACGGTCCGCCGCGAGGCGGGCCCCCGTCTGTCCCAGCCCCTGGCTCTTGGCGCCCCCTCGATGCTCTTGGCTGAGTGTCCCGCGGGGTCCGAAGCGTTTACTTTGAAAAAATTACAGTGTTCAAGGCTGCCTGAATACTGCAGCTAGGAATAATGGAATAGGACCCCGGTTCTATTTTGTGGGTTTTCTCTGAACTGGGGCCATGAATAAGAGGGATGGCCGTCACAGAGAATGCCAAGGAGTGAAGGTTTCAGAGCTCTAGAGAAGCTCCAGTGTGAACAGAAAGAGGACTGAGGCTCCATCAGAGCTTAAGTGGACCAGAAAGAGAACTCGGTCCTCTTTCACAATGTGAACACAAACAGAACTGAGTTTGTGTTCTCTTGGTCCCCTTGTTGGTCCACTTTTAGGGGACTGAGTTCGGTTCGCTTAAAGGGGACTATATGTGAAAACACCCTTAGTTCAGTTTTAAATTGTAGATTCTCACTGAAGGCATCAAAATTATGAATGAATATACAGTATATGAATGTAAAAGAGAGTGAAATAACTCAACATTACATCATTCCAATACGGAACCCTGACGGGGCCTAGCTGTGAAGTAAAAACTATTTCAGGAGACTTCATCATGAACCTCATCGAGAGAAGGCCAAGAGTTTGCAGTGCTGTCAACAAAGTAAAGGGTGGATACTTTGAGCAATCTAAAATATAAAACATATTTAGAGTTTTTTTTCTTTGTTACATACTGTAATTCCGTACAACTTGCCAGGCCTGTCAACAGAAATTTGGCGGCGTCTAACACTGGGCCCCTAAGATCCTGAAATTGTCCCTTAATTCCCCTGCATCTTACTTTATATATTGATGTCTTCAGTATGTGTCGGCAATATAGAAACAAAAAATAAAAAAAAAGCAAATAAATAAAAATGGAGGTGTGTCCATACTTTTGACTGGAAGTGCTTGTATATTAATATTTTTCCACTCATTTTACCTTCTGTTACACTTTTTGAGACTGAAAACACCTTTACTTTACTTTTTATATGAGTCGACAACAAATGAGCAGTTCAAATGTTGCTATGTTACATCTTGGGAGTGGGAATTTGTCGAAGTTTAATGGCAGCTCTACTTTCTCTTTCCAAACAGGATTACGAATTCCTGTTTATTTGAATGTGTGGGGATGTGCTCATTTCTGTGTATTTCTGTCACAATATCTCAACTTCTGGACTGAAACTGCGAATGTCTTTTGAATTGTCACTGGAACAAAGTAAAACAAAAACAAAAAAAAATAACAAAAAAAAAATCACAAATTGTCTCTTTGCTGGGATCTTGGAAACTGGAATTTCAAATGTGAATGTTTTTTTTGTTTTTTTTTTTCAATTTTTGTCAGAAAATTTGTCTCGGAGGATGCGGTACGTGGTCATCTTACTGAATGATTGTCAATTCTGCTGTGCCTGTGTGTTCTCTTGTCTGTATTTTGCACTCCAATTTTTTGTTTTTTTACTTTTTTTTTTGGAAAAACCTTAAAAAAAACAAAAAAAAACTAAAATTTCACTTGCATATCTGATGTTTTTAATGCCTGCTTGTACACTTCACAGTAATGGATCAATGAACACTGACGTCGATATAGTAGATGCAAAAGCACATTGCGCATTTTTCCACGGAAATTTTCCACAAAAAAAACACACAAAAAAATTCACCGCAAAATTTTTGACCCCCTTTTTCTACCAGCATTCTTCCTCCCGCTTTCTCCTCCTTTCTTTCGCTGTACAAAGTGTTTCAAAATATGCTTATTATTTGTATATTACGATGTATGGGTACGATAATGTTCTTTATTATGGACAAATGAGAAATGAAATTTATTTTTGTTACCAGTTTGTTTCATATATTCCTTTTTTAAATTGGTATTGTAATATCTCTATGCAAGGAAAAACGTCCGGTGAATCTTTTTATTTAAGAATGTAATTAAGTGTAATAAATGGTAGACGCAGATTGGCACCGCAGTTTTCGTGTCTTGTCTTGTCTTTTTTTTTTTTTATGTTTTCTTTTCGTTTTTGGATTTCACTGAAATCTCAATCAAGGAGCTTTTCATTTATTGAACAATAGGACTCGAGTGGACGTTTAACTCTAAAAATGGGTGAAATTGAGTGTCTAGTTAACTACACTTAGATTATGAGCAGAGGTGGGGTACAGTAGCCAAAAAAATCTACTCAATTAAGAGTACTTCAAAACAGTTAGTGGTGGAACATAGTGAAGTATAAGTAGTAATGTACCATGCTTATAAGTGCACTCTGTAATTTGTTGGTTGGGGGTCCGTCACCGGCTTGTTTCTATTGCCTGGAATGTTCCACAGTATGACATTAAACAGCTCTACTTTACATTTACAGGGGGTCCTCGGGTTACGACGGTCTCGACTTACGCCATTTCATGGTTACGAACGCGCCCCCATAAAAAAAAAATTACGCGTCATTCCGTCTTACGCGGTTTAGCGTGGTAAGCGACGTAAACAAACACAACCGGCGCACAGCAGAAGAATACGCTTTGTGGTTGTAGGACGAAGAAGACTTAATGTGGGCGGAAGTACCTGATGTGGGCTCTGATCTGCTCCTATGAAAGCGGCAGTGATAACCAAGCAGCGTAGTGGTCTAATTATTGAGATGGAAAGATTATTGGTGCTTTGGTTGGAAGATCAAAGTCAAAATCCGACTTACGACGAAATTCGGGTTACGACGCGTCTTAAGAACGGATCAACGTCGTAACCCGAGGACCCCCTGTATTAAATTACAGGTGGTTTTAGAGCTCAAAATACCTAGAAAAACAGGCATTCTGACGGTATCTGTACTTAACTTAAAGGAGAATTAACGTTTTTTACAAGTCTTATTTCGGTAATAAGTTGTTTTACTCACCCATAGCACTTTGGTGTCATATGGAGCACTTCCGGAGATGTTTTAGATTTGCGATCTCCGTAATGTGAGTTCTCGGGGCAAATGTTTGCGGTGTCCAAATAACACAAACTTTAGCACTTTTCAAATCATAGAAGCTCGATGTCTTAGTCTACGCTTTCGTTTCAGTCAAAAGTGGCCTGTAATCCGAGATTTATCCATAGTTTCGAGTAGATGAGGAGGCCAGTGCGCATGTGCGGAGTCACCGTTTATTTCACTCTCAGCTCCCAGGACCCAAACATGAAACGCAAAGCTGTAAATTATGGATAAATCTCGGATTACAGGCCACTTTTGACTCAAACAAAAGTGTAGACTAAGACATTGAGCTTCTATGAAGTGCTAAAGTTTGTGTTATTTGGAGACCGCTCGGGGCATATATTATATGCCCCGAGAACTCGCGCTACGGATATCGCTAATCTAAAACATCTCCGGAAGTGCTCCATATGACACTAAAGTGCTATGGGTGAGTAAAACAACTTGTTTTATTACCGAAATAAGGCTCAGATTGTAAAAAACGTTCATTCTCCTTAAAGTTCATTTTTAAGATACCTTTTATTTTTACTTCACTATATTTCAGAGAAGGTATTTGTACTTTCTACTCCACTACATTTTTGAACAGGACTTGAGACAGTGCAAGATGATATGATGATTGACAGAAACACTTATCTGGCTTATCTGTTACATAAGCGCGCAGCTGTAGGAGCCTGTTGGAGAATGAGCTCCTCTGTCCCTCTATGGTCTGGTGCAGTGGGTGAGCAGGAGTGTCCATGATGGAGAGCAGTTTGTCCAGTGTCCTCCTGTCCCTCACTGTGACAAATGTCTCCTGCTCACAGCCGATCACGTGACCAGCTTTACGGATTACTTTATCAATCCGCCCAATGTCCCTTTTACTGATGCCGCTCCCCCAACAGACCACAGCGAAGTACAGGGCCTCCACAGACTGGTAGAAGATCTCCAGTAACTTACTGCACACATTGAAAGACCTGAGCTTTCTCAGGAAGTAGAGTCTGCTCATGCCCTTGTTGTAGACAGCATTACTGTTCAATCACCACAGTAAAAAAAAAAAATCTCGTTATTTTTGCTGTTTCCTGAGTTTGTATATTGCACCTCTGATTCCATCACCCTTTCTACCCCTGATGCTCGGTTTGACTGTTACCGTGGTGTAGTTGCTGATGTTTGATGGTTATGATCTGACTGAGCAGCTCAGAATCAACTGTGTCATAATATCTGATTTATAATTTAAAGTTAAAGGAAAAGTAACTTTTTTTTTACAATCTGAGCCTTCTTTCGGCAATAAAACAAGTAGTTTTACTCACCCATAGCAGTTTGGTGTCAATTGGAGCAGTATCGCAGAACTTATGTTGTAGCCGTTCTGTTCTACTATTGATCCCGTATCCGTTAGCGTGAGTGCTCGGGGCACTGATTTGCGCTCTCCAAATAACACAAACTTTAGCACTTTTCAAATCACAGAAGATCGCTGTGTCAGGGTAGACTTTTAGTAGATTCCAAAACGGCCTGAAACCCAATATCGCAACAGAAAAGTAAAGTTCAGAGCGGTGTTAGCTTCTTTTGGACTAGCTGTGTATATAAACAGCTGAGTTCACGCATGCGCACTGTCCTCTCTGATGACGTCATCAAATGAAACTATAGCTGGATATCGGGTTTCAGGCCATTTTGGAATCCACTAAAAGTCTACGCTGACACAGCGATCTTCTGTGATTTGAAAAGTGCTAAAGTTTGTGTTATTTGGACACCGCAAAGTAATGCCCAGAGCACCATGTTAACGGATACGGGATCATTAGTAGAACAGAACGGCTCAACATAAGTTCTGCAATACTGCTCCAATTGACACCAAACTGCTATGGGTGAGTAAAACTACTTGTTTTATTGCCGAAAGAAGGCTCAGATTGTAAAAAAAAAAAACACGTTCATTTTCCTTTAATGTAATTGGAGGAACAAAACATTAAAAGTCCTATAGTCCTATATAGCCACAATATAATGTTGGTACCTCCCCAAAAACATACCCGGAGTTATGTTTTTTATTTCACACATGTTTGAGTATCTCTTTAGTCTGTCTACATCTCCAGAGTTCAAAATGCTCTGTTCCATGTTGTGATGTCATGAAGTAGTAGTTTTCAAGTTAACAGCTCCTTTTAGCTTTCGTTCAGTCTGAAATGATCCAAATGATTCTAGTGAAAGTGTAATGAGTTTAAAAACATAGTGGAGTACTTCCTGTATTACCACATGACATCACAAGGTGGAATAGAGCGTTTTCTGTTTGAGAGAACAACTCAGCCTATATATGCAGGATTTGTGTGTTAAACTTGTGTGAATGAAACAAAACACAACTTCAGGTGTGTTTGTGATGAGGAATACATCAGAAATAGCAGAATATGTACACTGGGACAAGAAACCACAACTTTTACTCAACTAAGAGTACTGTTAATTCAAAACAAATATTATTTAAGTAGGACTGCTGCTAGGAAAGTGCTCTGAAAACAATTTACTTAAATTTATTTAAAAAGGTGCTCAAGTAAATTATATGAAGTATATGAAGACAACTACTAATTTGTATGTAGAGAAAGAGAAAAATAGAAAGTTAATAGTTTACTAAAGAAAGACTATTATTCCTAGTATTATGTTAAAGTTGGACTACGTTTGTGGTGAGAGGTCGGTCATTTGCCTGTTTCCACGGAGATGTTATTGCCTGAAATGCTTCACAATTTGGCATAAAACTCAACTCTCGCCACAGGAACCAGCAGGTGAAGCCATAAAGGCAAGGTCAGATCTGTGAAGAGGTGACACCGCTCGCTGCAAGAAAACAAACTCTGCTGTAATTGAATACATGCAAAATATAGCCTATAAGTTTAATGCCATACTGTGGAACATTGCAGGCAAAGCAGTAATATTGCTAAACAAGGAGATGGTCAACCAGAAATGTTGCAGTGTTTAAAGAATATAAATTAATATTCGAATAAATATGAAGATGGTATTGCTTTGTCTTAAATGTACCAAAATATGGCATTAAACTTATCAGTTAAGTTGCAAGTCAGATCTGTGGAAAGGCAACAAAGCAAATAGTAAGAATAGTACATGTTGTTCAAGTATTTTAGCAATAACAATATAACACTTGTACTTAACTACTTGTCTCCATGGAGATGTTTGTGCTTTGTCTGGAATGTTCCCTCGTATGACATTAAACATATCCATCTAACATTTATTCATTACGGGTGTTTTTATTCCTCAGAAACAAAATAATTCCTTCTGTGAACAGGGGCAACTCTCCATGGATCTGACTTGTAATGTAGCATAGAACTGTAACCTCGTCTCCCACGTATACTGTGGAACATTCTAAACAAAGCATTAACATCTCCATGGAGACAAGCAGTACTCGAGTTGAGGGGGGATGGGGGGGGTGACATCCCCCCTGGGGGGAAAAATAGTCAAAATCATCCCTCTTCTAAAACAGGCATCCCTTCTTCCATTCCTTGTAATTTTATCAATCAGGCATGAAAATCCCTCACCTTTTGGCGAAATTCGCTGTTTTGAAGTCAAAATAGGTGATCTACATGAATCATGGTCAGTTCCAAGAGCCAATCATAGGCCGAACTGCGCTCCGGCTTCCAATCATGTTGCAGCATACCCACCAATCGTGCTCCCGCCAATCATGACGATTAGCGTTGTTGTGTTTGCGCCTGTTCGCCGATCAGCTGTGAGCGAGCCCCGTTAATATGTACGCTACGTTAATGCTACGTAAGAAGGAACTCTCGCCTCGGGACTCGGGATAATTATGTCGGTTTCCACGCACATACACGTGGACAAGTGAATTATCAGACAACACCGCAAACTACGGAGCTGACCGTGTTCTTATGGGGTGAGTTATATTATCAAATTATTTCTGCATCAAAGGGACATATTAGCTGACAGCAGGGCTTTATGTCAGCGTGTGTGTACAGGACTAAACCAGGTCTAAACCAGGTGTAAACCAGGTGTAAACCAGGTCTAAACCAGGACTAAACCAGGACTAAGCCAGGTCTAAACCAGGACTAAACCAGGTCTAAACCAGGTCTAAACCAGGAGTACACCAGGTCTGAACCAGGACTAAGGTGTGTGTGTGTATGTGTATGTGATAACACATATCATGTGTATTATTGAATTATTGAATGATTATATGGACTTTTTGTTTTTGGTTGCCTTCCCAGCTGGAAAATAAAATAAATGAAAAATTTCACCATCCCCCCTGGTTTCATTTTACAACTCGACTACTGGAGACAAGCAGTTATGTAGAAAGCTATTCAATTTGGCAGACCCCCCCACTCGAAAAATCGAGCCATTTACCATGTTATAACTTTGTTCCCTCATCAGAAATATGCCTGAAGAGGTTTTAAATGTCACCCATTCATGTTTGAGTAATTTAGTGATCTCTCGTGGGCATTATTCAAACTCTGTATGGGTTAGCTGTAAGATTCTTTGCGATGCTCCGCCCACAAGCCTACGTCACCCACGCTCCCACATGACAATTCTCCATAAATATACCAAAACATGACACAAAACTGTAGACTACAACTTCACAAATCTGATGCAATGTGTAGTAGTGTTATTTGCGGAACCCATGCTGATTTAATGTGGAGGGGGAGTGAAGAAAGTGAAACTAAGACATGTTAATACGTTTTTTTTCAGCGAATTTCACATTTTCAAAGGTAACGTGGTGATATGTTATGTGTTAGCACGTAATACCTCATAGAAGTACAAGACCCTCTCTTTAATGCCGTACTGTGGAATTTTTCAGGCAAAGCAATGGCATCTGCTTGTAGACAGTATAGAACAATATTTAATACACACTCTGATCTCGTTGCAATCATGGCTGACTTATTTTCAAGTTTCCTAGGAGAGGGAAATACTTTACCAAACAACAATTGGCTAAAAATAGACCCTGTAATTTCACCTGCAGCTTTTTAGAATCCTGTCAGCTGCACCTGTCAATCAACACCTCCACTCTGCCAGGTATGGATGATTCTATCAAATTCCTAATACACGGAGATATCTTTCCAAATCGAGGCTTGGGACCCAAATAAATGAGAATATGACATCTTAAAGTGTATGTAACAGGTTTTAATGTTTTTCTAATTGATAATTTGGTGGATAGTAACTGTAGTCAATGGAAAAAGGTGAAAAGAAAGGCTGTGCAAACACTTAAAGGTAAAGCACAGAGAGGCTAAAATAGGTGAGATGCTCTTGTGTTTCCGGGTTCCAGTTAAAAGTGGAGCCGCTGAGTTTTGGACCCGTTACAAATGACAAAGTGCATTTTGGCTGACACCAACATAAAGTGCATTACAATAATCCAATCTGGTGCTCACAAATCCATGTTTTCCAAAATGTTCTGCTGATAAAATTGGCTTAATTTTGGCCAGTTATCTAAGATGGAAAAAACTAGACTTTACAACAGCACTAATTTGCTGATCAAATTTTAGTTCAGGGTCCATTTTGACACCTATGTTTGAAACAACTGGCTTCACAAAATGATTCAGTGAACCCAGGTCTGCAGGAGAAGAGTAATTTGAAGACCTAGGGCCAAAAAAACATAACTTCAGATTTTTTCCTGATTATGGTGCAGAAAGTTCTGTGACATCAAAGATTTTATGCCACTGATACAGTCTAAAAATGGCAAGTCTGTGTATTTTGTTTCTTTAATGGCAGATAGATCTGGCTGTCATCAGCATAACAGTGGAATGCGATGCCATGCTTCCTCAGAATAGTGCCGAGAGGGAGCATATAAAGGGAAAAAGCAAAGGCCCTAGTATTGATCCCTGGGAACACCGTATGACACGGGGGTAAACAAGGAAACATGATTACCAAAACCAACAGAGAAATGGCAGTCAGGTATGACCTAAAGCATAGCAAGGCTGGATCACAAATCCCCATCCAGTGCTCCAATCAGGAGAGAAGAACACTGGTCCACTGTGTCGAACTGTCCAGTAGTACGAGAACAACAGAATCACCAGCATCAGTAGATTAAAAACACGCAGGAGGGCAGATTCTGTGCTGTGTAGACTCTTAAAACCAGACTGAAAAGTTTCTAAAATATTATGCTCATCTAAAAATGACTTCAATTGAATAAAAACAACTTTCTGGACCACGTAGAACACATTTATACCAAAGATCTGTGTTGTTACATTATGTTACATTGGGCGTTAGTGCTAAACGTATTCCTTATTTGAAAATAAGTATATCTAACAGTTTTTACTGCTTGGTAACATAAAATTGCCTTTTTATTTGCATTTCCACAACATATAGCAAAGCTGTGACTTTGGCGGCACAGTGGCTGAGTGGCTAGCGCTCATGCTTCACAGCAAGAAGGTTCCGGGTTCGATCCCCAGGTCACCCAGGCCTTTCTGTGTTTGTTCTGTGTGGAGTTTGCATGTTCTCCCCCTGTCTGGGTGGGTTTCCTCTGGGCACTCCGGTTTCCCCCATCAACCCAAAACATGCGCCATAGGTAAAAATCTTGACCAAACCGAAGCAAGAAGTAGTAATGTGCTGCCCACTGCTCCTAATAACAGGATGGGTTAAATGCAGAGAAGAATTTCTCCAGTGTGGAGAAATAAAGTCACTTCTAATAGCAAAGTTTAACATAAAATTCACAAAACTGACAAAATATGTCACCTGCATCAAAATAAATAACACTGTCGATTTGGGAACCTTATTCACAAAAAATGAAAGAAACTGTTCACACATCTCTGGTGAGGGTTCCAAACATATAGGCTGGGGCACATTTAAAATAGAGTCAAATCATCTTAAAACGTGCACGAGGCTTGTGACAATTAGTTGTACAGTAATAACATGAGAGAAGTACATGCCTCTTTCAGTTTTACATTGTTCCGATAAAGAAGCCAGCTCTCTCTTAGAATTTGCCATGACACTTCCAATTTATCTTTTTCCATTTGCGCATTGCTTGTCAGCATTTGCATCTGGTAGCGCACGTAGATTCATTTAGGCAGAGTGAGTCTAGGTTTGGGTGACCTGGCTTTTAGTGGAGCCACAGACTAACACCGTCTGACAAACTGAATGAAAGCTGGAGGATAAAATCTCGGCATCAGAGCATGCACACTGGTCAATGTTAACCGTAAACACACCAGAAATACAAGCAGGTGTGGGCCAGAAATGTATTGCACTAAACCAAATGAGTTAATAAGATTCAAAATGTCTTTGGCCAATAGCTTGTCAAGGCAACAGACGTGGATATTAAAGTCACCAACAATTAGGATTTTGTCATAATTTGTTGTATTTGGGAGGTCTATTAACAACCACATACAAAATATGGAGAGGGCGACACAGTTCAAAACTAGAATAAGTGGATGACAGCTTTAACTGCTGACACTTAAACATTTGTTTATAAACTGCTGCAATCCCTCCTCCACCACCTGTCCTCCTCAGGGCATTGAAATACGAACAACCAGCTGAAAGAGTGACTCACCGCCATTTACCCAGGTTTCAGTCACGCACAAGAAGTCCAATCCCCAGGATGTGAAGAAGTCTTTAAGAATAAAAGTTTTATTTCCCAAAAATCTGGCGTTTACGGCTCCTCCTCCTTGATAACAACAGGAGCCGATGAGTTAGCAAGGGCACAAGCCGCTAGAGAAAGTCAGCCAAGCAGGCGCTGAGTTCAATGATCCACTCCTCTGACCTTGAGGTCAGGGGAGAATGGGGGCCACACCATGAGTTTCTCTTCTTTTATGCCCATAGCAGCTAATGATGCAGAGGTATTCCTTGCAGTATGAGATGGTGCACTGTCATGCATGAAGAGGATTTTACTACAGAAAGCACTGTTCTTCTTTTTGTACCATGGAAGAAAGTGGTCAGTCAGAAACTCCACATACTTTACAGAGGTCATTTTCACACCTTCAGGGACCCTAAAGGGGCTGACCAGCTCTCTCCCCATGATTCCGTCCCAAAACATGACTTCACCAACTCCTTGCTGACGTTGCAGCCTTGTTGGGACATTCTGGCTGTCCACCAAGCATCCACCACTCCATCCATCTGGACGGCACGGCACTCATCAGTGAACAAGACTATTTGAAAATGAGTCTTAATGTATTTTTGGGCCCACTGGAGCCATTTCTGCTTGTGAGCTTTGTTTAAGGGTGGCCAAATTGAAGGTTTAGGCATAACTGCAAGCCTCTGGAGGATCTTATACCTTGATATTCGTGGGACTCCAGAGGCACCAGCAACTTCAAATACCCGTTTGCTGCTTTGTAATGGCATTTTAGCAGCTGCTCTCTTAATCCAATGTATTTGTCTGGCAGAAAACTTCCTCATTGTGCCTTTATCTGCACAAATCCATGTGTGCTCTGAATCAGCTACAAATCTCTTAAAAGTGCAACGATCACTCTTAAGTTTTCGTGAAATATCTACCTTTCATACCTTGTCCAATGTATTCAACTATTTTACGCTTTGCAGCACTAGAGATCCTTTTTCTTTCCCATATTGCGTGAAAATGTTGCTCTGCTTCATAATGTGGAACGTCCTTCTCAAATCATTTTTCCTTTAGTTGGACTTACTTGGTAAACTCATTGGTACAGGTGTGTGAGTTTGATTTCACTGAGACACAAGACGAGTCATGAGTTTCACTGGAAAACTAAACATTTACCTTTATGACACTTAAACACCATTTGCATAATAATATGGAACAAGTTGTAGTGAAAGGGGTGGTCTACCTATGAAGGGATTATCAGACTACGTCACTTCGCGCTCTACTGCGCATGTTTCCTGCAGAGAGAGCCACAGTCCTGTCTGGTATCATGTCAGTGTCTTATAGGATTTCAGTAGCTTTCAGGTTCTCCCAGGGGTGGGGTTAGTTGTATCAATCAGGTATGACTGGATGTCTGGCTGCTGAAGTTTGAGCCGCTTCTTCTCGTCATTTATTCACCTGCATTTAACGCATACGGGTCATTAAGACGTATCCCACTTACTAATGTTCATTTAGCATCATTTCATTAGCAAGGACCACGCCATGACAATGAAAAATGATAAAGATTTTTAATGACGGTGGGTACATGTGACGGCTGGGGGAAGACTTAGGGTGGGGGCGCCGTCTCCAATCCAAAATGGTCACCCAGCTGATTCAGAACCCCCCCTCCTTAAAGATGATTTCTTCAGGCTGAAGGATGGACGAGAGACATGGGGTGGGATGGAGGGGGTCGAAAGAGCTGACATGGACGGTGTTGTCAGGATAGGCTGTATAAAAAAGGCTTCAGGGTAATTGAAGGTGTGGTCGAGATGACCTGTGGTTGGCTAGCGAGGAGGTTGAGGCGTGGTCCAGCTCCTGAAGTTAATAATCTTAACTCCACATCTTATTTAATCACAGTGATGTTTTAGTGTTTGTCAGCACTAGCTAACGTTGCAACTTCATGTTAACGCGTGCATCCGCTGTGTTGATGAACAAATAGTCCGTCTATAGAGTGCATTAGAAAGTGGACTAAAGGAGTGTCACGTCCCCCATAGCGTTCAACTCCAGCCAAATGAAGCTGGGTTAGAAAGAAAGCTATGCCTTTATTAGTCCCACAGTGGGGAAATTCCACTGTGATTTGACCCAACCTGTTATTAGGAGCATTGGGCAGCACATTACTGCGCCAGGGGACCATCTCCATGATCTTCTTTCTACGGTTTGGTCAGGACCTAAGCTGGAGGATTTAAGTAAGGATTTAGTAAGAACATTTTAAGACCAAAACAACAAGGCTCACTGCAGCAGTTATAGAGAGAGGGGTAGTTTTTCAATAGAAAGAAGAAGAAGAAGAAGAAGAAGAAGAAGAAGAAGAAGAAGAAGAAGAAGAAGAAGAAGAAGAAGAAGAAGAAGAAGAAGAAGAAGAAGAAGAGGAGGAAGAAGAAGACAGACTTTATTCATCCCCGTAGGGAAATTATGTCTCTGCATTTGACCCATCCTTCAGGAGCAGTGGGCAGCTCGTCTTTCAGGCACCCGGGGACCCATCTCAATGATCTTATTGCTCGGCTTGGTCAGGACCTAAATTTTACCTGGAGCATGTTTTGGGTTGATGGGGGAAACCGGAGTACTGGACGAAACCCATCCAGACATGGGAAGAACATGCAAACTCCACACAGAAAGGCTCAGGCGACCCGGGGGTCGAACCCAGACCATGCATGCAAACTCCACACAGAACACACACAGAAAGGCCTGGGCGACCCAGGGATCGAACCCGGAACCTTCTTGCTGTGAAGCATGAGTGCTAGCCACTCAGCCACCGTGCCACCAGAAAGTGAAGTGAAAGCTAGAAAGTGAATTGGATCCAGAGTCAGTGGAGCCAGAAGTGCACCCATGCTCACTTCCTATTTGCCCACTTCTATATACAGTCTATGAGTCTAAACTATCATACTTTATGTCTTTTTTGCTATTTGGCAAATAGCTATTTGCTATTGTACCGTCCAATAGTCTGCACACTGCTCAAAATAAGCTTGTATAAACCACATTTACAGTCGCCAACTGATATTCTCATCTTTCATGACAGTTTTTTGGCTTTCCCGCTACACTCAAATCTTCAGGGATTGATAGGCAGGCCAGTCACTCTGCTTTCTTTTTTCTTCCATTAACTCCAAACCACCTCTGGACTTACTCTACCCCCAAAAGCTTGTAATCTAGGGTCCTTTTGATCAATGGCGAGGAACCAAGCCAAAAATACCCCCTCCCTCCATCTCTCCATCTTTCTTCATCTCCTCTTTCTCCTTCTCAGTCCCTCTTTCCCTTCGAGCCCGCTTTGTAATTACATAAACCAAGGTGACCACTTCTTCTTCTCCACTATCCCTCCCCCTGACCATGACTAGCTTGATAAAAGGCTAATCGAATAACTAATAGCTAATTAGCGTTTAATCACTTCTTGTTAAATGGACCCTATGCTGGTGTATTAATCCTCCTCGGAGCCTTGAAGACTTTTTTTTTTTTCACTTAACGCTAATTGAAATAGGCACCCCGATTGCTAACCTTGCATGTATGTGTCTAACTTAATGTTCGTTATCAGTAATTATGAGGGGAGAATGATCTAGCTGGCATCAATGCTAATGTCGATCTCAGATATGGAAGTACTACGGGGTGTATTTCCATAAAGGTCACGCGTACCCGTAGCGATTTGGGGTCATAATTTTGGCGAGACTCAGATGAGATGTTTCTGAGTTGTGAGCTCACAGAGAGGCAGCGAATGGGGGCATTAACATTAAGGAACATTTGTCGGAGGACATCGTGTTTGTAATGGAGGTATGGCTATGCATGTGTAATTAGGAGTATTGCGTAGGTTAAAGGTTCCTGTTTATAGGGGCCATAATGAGGATTTCTAAGCATTCAAAAGAAATATTTGTTTTGAATTGTTAAATGTCCTATATCCTCCTGGGACCTGAAGAAAAAAAGTGTATCTAAATTATTATTATTATTATTATTATTATTTTAATTTTCTATTTGGAGGTAAATTAACACCTTAGCATTTACATTTTGTTAATTTTATTTTTATTCATAGTGTTGTAACATGTCCTCTGTAAATCCATGTGAAGTTAACAACCTAACAAAAACATTTTTTTGTTTGTTTTTGTTTTGATGACCAACATCTCTGACAAGCTTCTACAAACACCTCAAAAGGTTTTTAAATTCCCTTTTAATTTCTTATTTATTTATTTACTTATGTATTTATTTATGTATTTTTATGTATTTTTAATTTAATTTTTTATGTATTTATGTATTTTTATTTATTTTTATTTTATTTATATTTTTTATTTATATTTATATTTTTATTTCTTATTTATTTATTTACTTATTCATGCATGTTTATTTATTATTTTTTATTTTATTTATTTATTTACTTATTTAGGTATTGAATGAAGAGTCCCTCAGTCGTCCAGGTAGAATCCATGATAAAAGGAGAAATTCAATTTGTCAACTGGACAAATTTATTTGGTCGAAAACGTTTCGCCGCTCATCCGAGAGGCTTCGTCAGCTCTGGTTCTAGTGCTGGTTAGACCCTGTTTAAATCTAGCTGCAGGGAGGAGCTCCCTACACTGAAAAAGCTCTGAAACTATCCCAGCTCCTCTTCTCTTTTGTTTTATGAATTCCTCTGGCGTCTAGTATTAGCATATCTATAAGCCCTAGGCGGCGCTCACTACACTGAAATAGCTTTGAAACTATCAACTAATCTGTCTCTTTGTATTTCAAATTTCTCTGGCGTCCATTTTTCGTCTCCCTATTCAAGACAAAGGACCCTCTCCACCCCTCTGCAAAGGCTTGTCTGTCCTAATGTTTCTTTGTCTGTTTTTGACTTGGTTTGAGAATCGAATTATAGATGGGAGACAAGTTGTGTCTAACTCCCCCATTTCTGTTTAACGACGGATTCTCTTTTTTGACAAAAATAGCCTCTTTAACTCCCCTCTCAAACCAGTTCTTTTCCCTGGCTAAGATCGTCTCCTAGGGCTTATCGATATGCTAATACTAGACGCCAGAGGAATTCGTAAAACAAAAGAGACAGAGGAGCCGGGATAGTTTCAGAGCTTTTTTCAGTGTAGGGAGCTCCTCCCTGCACGAGAACCAGCACTAGAACCAGAGCTGTCGAAGCCTCTCGGATGAGCGGCGAAACGTTTTCGACTAAACAAACTTTGTCCAGTTGACAAATTGAATTTCTCCTTTTATGTATTATTTATTTATTTATAATTATTTATAATTTTTTTTTTTTTTTTATTATTATTTTATTTTTTTATCACAGTGCAGCCACAAACTAGAGTCTATCTCAAAACACTTAAAAGACTGGTTAACTCAATGTCCACTATAAAGGACACAAATGAATGCGTCAGGTCTCAGGAGGATATTACACAAAAATGATTCTCCTGAGCTTTAAAGGTAGACTCTGTAGCTTTTCTGGTGCTTGTTCCCATGGAGATATTACTGCCTTGCTTATTCCACAGTATAGAAATAAATTTGGTAATCACAACAGAGACAGGTTAATGGGCAGATCTATGGAGAAGCAAGCATGCATAGTAAGAATTCTTGTTTTTTAACGTATTTTTGAGCTATAAAATACTTTGAATTGAACCAATGCAAGGTAAATATGTTTAATCCATTCCCAGTAATGAAATAACATCTCCATGGAAACAACCTTCCACCTTAGAAGTTACATTGTTCACCTTTAAGCCATGTTATAACGTTACTGCCTACTGTTTTGTTTCATTCCCACATTTTTGAGTAACCCTTTATTATTAGTCTGTCTGCATCTCCAAAGCTCCAAATGCTCTGCTCCACCTTGTGATGTCACGAAGCGGTAGTTTTCGAGTTAACAGCTCCTTTTACCTTTTGTTCGGATCAGAGATTGGCAATTCCAAGGCTGAAATGATCCAGATGATTCTAGTGAAGGTGTGTGGAGTTTAAAAACAGAGTGGAGCACTTGCTGTAGTTCTTGTTTTCTGTTTGAGAGAAGAACTCAGCTTAAATATGCAGAGTTTGTGTGTCAAACATGTGTGAATGAAACAAAACGCAACTCCAGGTGTGTTTGAGATGAGGAAGCAACATTATAACATAGATCAGAAAATATTCATAATTTTTTCATCATTTTGAAGTCCATGGGCAGAAGATATACTAATACTAAGTCAAACATGCATTCTTACACTGAAGTAGCTCACCTTTCCAGAGAGCTGACCTGTAACTTGGCCTTATGGTGTTACATGCTTATCATTGTGGATATAGATATGTTTAATCCACACTGTAAAAGATTCTCGGATACTCCAACTGAAAAAATCCGCATTGTACCTTGAACCAACTGGCAAGACACTGATTTAGAAATAGCCAATTTGAACACATCTTTGCAAGCTAATTCCAAACACCATTAATAAGAACAAAAAGTGCATGCATTTGGTGTGTGCTTTTGGCCTGTCTCCGGTGTGTGTGTGGGGGGCGCTTGGATGCTTGCTGCCGGGCATTCCAAACAGCCCCGCTAATGAAGGCCTGATGAGGACTGTGCTCTGAATGTGCACTTGTGATTAGTGCGTAATTACAGCGTGCGTAATTACACCTCCTCACTCACCAGGAACCAGCCACGCTACTGGACCATGGCGGAAATGAAATGAAATAAACACAAATAACTGGTTAGTTGGTCCATGTCGAAGTTAAGAAGGACTTCCATTGTGTACAGTGGTCCCTCGCTCTATCGCGGTTGCTGTTTCGCAGATTTTTTTTTTTTTTAATAGTGTAACTTTTTTAACTCTTTCTCTACCAGCCTGTTTTCAAAATCTAAGCCCTTGTCTACCAGAGATTCAGAGCATTTTCACTGATTTTTCAAGACTCACAGAATACTGAGTTCTTTCACTATATAAACGTAGCACACATCAAAATAAAGTGTTGACTCTCATCTTTCACCTGGAAAAAAAATTATGTTTCTAACCTTTTCGGTTCTCAAGTAATTGATAGTAGAACATAGCAAAGTTTCAGCAAAAACACTGTTTTTTGACAACAAATTTGAGAAAATGACCTTTTTGTGAAATACACCTTTTTGTGTATTACAAGCAGATAAGTGACTTTGACATCAATACTTATTGATTTAGTGACACCTCAAACATCTAAAATAACAGAGAAAGATTTTTGATTGCAAATTTTTTTTTTTAAATTTACAAATATAAGAAATAACTATATACAAATTGACAAAGACAACAATCTTGAGAGAATAACAACAGTTACAATAACAACAGAACAATGTGTGCACGCGCGTGAACAATGTGTGCATGTGCGTGAACAATGTGTGCACGTGCGTGAACAATGTGTGCACGTGCATGTATGCGTGTGTGTGTGTGTGTGCGCGCGTGTGTGTGTGTTGTTGGCCTTCAGGGAGAGCGGCAAAGTACTGGCGAGCATAAAGGTTTGTCTGCTCAGTAATGTGTGCCAGCAGCTCATTCGTGATGAGGAGCTCAAAGAAGTCTGCTGGCACGTCAGACTTCAGCTCCGCTGCAGCGCTCCGGAGTCCAGGGGTGGCCGTGAAGGGAATCATGTTGGGTTCCCAACATTTTGTTGCCACTCCACACTTTGTGTGGCAGATGCACCACCTGTAAAATGACAGAAATGTACAACATTACCTAATGTAATTTTTTTGTATTGCTGCAATGTAATGGGGAGAATATATATATTTTTTTACCTTTCTTCTCCGCTTTGCGAGCAGAGGTCCCCACCCCTGCTCGCAAAGTAGGTCCTCTGCTGGATGAAGGCTCTGTAAATGGGAAATTCCTTCACATCAATAGTGGCATTTTACATATACAATTTTACATATACACACACACATACCCAAGCATAAACCTTTACATACAGACACACACACACACGCATAAACCTTTATACACATAGCTACGCACGCGCACACATGCACGCGCACGCACAGACACGCACACACACACACGCACGCCTGCATTCATTCACACAGTAGCTCCCGGACATTTGGACAAGAGGGAAAAAGTGCATGCAGGCAGGGAGGAGATAAAGTAAGTTCATTCATTGATTCACCACACAGCACGTAAACTTAGTTCTTACCCATCTCTTCCTCTGGAGAGGGGGATCTGCTTCTCCCAGAGGATCCCGACGGCAGCCGCTCATCGGGCGGCTCGGGGTCTGGCTCGCTGGACTCAAATTCGCTGTCCTCCGGGTCTGAGACCCGAATAGACATGGCCCCTGCCTCGGACAGACGAGATCTCTTTCTTGCCGTCCTTGCCTGATCCGGCGTGTCTCCGCGGTCCTGTGGTCCGGGACCTTGGGTCCCAAGACCACTCCGACCGCTCGGATCACTCCGTAAAAACCGATCGATAGTTAGCTGCCGCTAGGCAGCTAACGCCATATTGCTCCACTACTCAGTACACACGGGTGAGCGCTTCTGGGCTCTCCGCCCCCGATCGCCAAACTAACACACACACGATCACCACCTAGGGGTTAGATGTGTGAATTACACCTTGAACTATGAATTACAAGTTGCTCCCGGACGTATCCTAGCAACCCCCGCTGAAAAACGGCTCTGACGTCAATCGACGTCTCGGTAGACTACGTCTGGAATCGCTCTGACGTCAAACGACGTCTCCGGTAGAGAAAGAGTTAATAGTGTAACATTGTGTTCTGCGTCCTGATTGGCTAAGACTGTAGGCCTTTGCCGATTGATAGATGGGGGATGCAGGGGGGACCGAGACTAGACCAGGACTAGACCTGGACTAAACCGGGACTAGACCAGGTCTAGACCAGGATTAAATCATCCTGTGCGGCTCTTTGCTGGTTTCGTGCGGATCTTGCGTTCGTTTGTGCGTGTTCGGTTTGTGGCTCGGGCTGCGAGGACGCGGTCCTGAGGGGGAGGCATGGTCCGGGCGCCGCGGTTCGATCTCGTGCTCGCAGCCCCGGCCTTGCGCCAGTGGATTGTGCTCTGTCACGGATTTGACCACGCGCACTTCTCCAAGGGGTTGGTGTGTGTCGCGTCCCGGGACGTGGCACAGTGACTCATGTCTCCGCTCCCCTCGCGTGTCCGGCGGGGCTCCCACACTTCACTATTAATACATTTTGTTGAAAATCTACAAAAGTTTGAGTGTTTAAACGAGAGCGAAATGTGAGAAAACGTTAATTCCAGTGTTTTAAGGCGTTTGCAGCCTTAAAACATGTATAATAATTGTAAAATATAAAGTTGTCCTACTTCACGGATTTCACTCATTACGGGTTATTTCTGGAACTTAACCCCCGCGATAAACGAGGGATTACTGTATCTTGTGTTTTAGTTGGTTATATTAATCTTGTCTTCTTCTTAGATTCATATTTTGTTGTGCATATCAGCTGTTCCGGAGCTCAAGCAGCGTGGTGTCCGAGTGGCTAGCCTTCATGTTCCTCAACAAGAAGGTTCCAGGTTTGATATCCAGGTCTCCTAGGTCTTTTTGTTGTCTTCCAGGTACTTCCTCATCAACCCAAAACAAGCACAATCCTCCAGAAGGTAGTCCTGATCGAGACGAGCTCAAGATCTGGAGATGAGTTCCCAGGAGATGCCCCAGTGACACTGAAGGGTGGGTCAAATGCAAAGGACAAATTTACAATTGAAAATCAACAATCTAAGTCCGCTCTGGTTCCTGAAGTAAATTTTCCATAAATTTTTCCCATTCACTCGACAAATTCAAATATTAAGATTTCAAAGGCATTGTAGAGGCTAAACAACTACATGCTAACTAATATAACATTTAAAGCATAAGAGTCAGTGAAATGTTTAAATAACTTCATGATTTATACAGTTTCAGAAAGGTCCTTAAGCCTTGCGTGAAAAGTCCCTCAGTCGTCCAGGTAGAATCCATGATCAAAGGAGAAGTTCAATTTGTCAACTGGACAAAGTTTGTTTGGTTGAAAACGTTTCGCCGCTCATCCGAGAGGCTTCGTCAGCTCTGGCCCTCATGCTGGTTCGACCCTGTTTATATCTAGCTGCAAAGGGAGGAGCTAGCTACCCTGAACAAAGCTCTGACCTATCCCCGCTACTCTCTTTTGTTTTACGAATTCCTCTGGCGTCTTGTATTAGCATATCTATCAGCCCTAGGCTGCGCTCACTACACTGAAACAGCTCTGAAACCATCAACTAATCTGTCTCTTTGTATTTCAAATTTCTCTGGCGTCCAATTCCCTATTCAAGACAACGACCCTTTCCACCCCTGACGAAGCTGACGAAGCCTCTCGGATGAGCGGCGAAACGTTTTCAACCAAACAAACTTTGTCCAGTTGACAAATTGAACTTCTCCTTTGATCACGTCCTTAAGCCTTAATATTTTTTTTTTTCTGGAAGGTCTATGAAGAAATTTACATTATAATCACAACAACAATATTATGGACAGATCAAGCAAAAGTCTAAATACAAATGCTGGATCAAGGAGGCAATAGAGACCAGGAAACAAGTCTCACACACTTGGAATCAGGATGAGGGGGCATGCAAACCGGGGAATCTGTGGTAATGTCGGTAGAGTGCTCGTCCACTGATCAGAAGGTTGACAGTTTGAATTACACTCCTGACATCATTGGTAGGACGGTGAAATCCAATGACCCAGTGTTTGACGGTTCGATCTTAGCTCACAGATGAATATGTTTTTGTGTCCTTGGACAACTCCTTTGCCTCTAGTGTGTGCGTATATTGGTGTATGAAGGGGTACCTGAATGGGTGAGTGGTTCATTAACTCATTGGCTGCCGGAGACGTCTATAGACGTTCGGGCGAACCCAACCGTTGATTGCCAGAACGTCTATAGACGTTCAACACGTTTTTCAGCGGGGGTTGCTAGGATACGGCCTGGAGCAACTTTTGAGGTGTAATTCACATCTCTCAACCTGTAGATGGCGATCTTGTATCATTATTTGCCGATCAGAGCCGGGGAAGAAAGGAGGAGTGCAGTGTGTGTATAGATGTGTGTAAGATGGCGAGGCCAGAGAACCCGGAAAAGCAGACAACTGTTGATCAGCGCCTATGGAGCGATCAGATCGCTCTTGGGACCCAGGATCCTGGATCAGAGGATCGCAGAGACAAGCCGGATCAAGCAGAGAGGTCTGAGCAGAGATCTGCTGTGCCCGAGGAGGGGGCGTGTCATGTGTGCGCTGCGCGGATCAGGGAGTCTCCTCAGAACTACGACAGCTCCAAAGAAGAAGTTTACTGACTTGGAGCAGTGATGCTGCTGTGCTGTGTGGTAATTGTAATGAATGAAGTTGTGTGTGTGTGTGTGTGTGTGTGTGTGTGTGTGTGTGCGTGCGCGTGTGCGTGCGTGCGTGTGTAGCTGTGTGTGTGTGTAAAGGTTTATGCATGGGCTTGTGTGTATGTACATATATATATATATATATATATGTGTGTGTGTGTGTGTGTGTGTGTGTGTGTGTGTGTGTGTGTGTGTGTGTGTGTAGGTGTGTGTGTGTGTGTATTAGTTTTTATTATGGGTCTGTACTCTGGGCCTCAGACAAAGCCTCAACAAAGTTCTATTTTATATGAAAAGATATTATTATATCCTGTAAACATCTCTTGGCACTATTCACAGAGCCTTATATTCTTATATTTGTAAATAAAAAATGTACTTTGTCATCAAAAATCTCTTTCTCTGTTATTTTAGATGTTTGAGGTGTCACTAAATCAATAAATATTGATGTCAAAGTCACTGATCTGCTCGAAATCCTTCTCTGAACTCAACGCTCGTTTTCTCCATTTCTTGCTCAAAAACCAGTGTTTTTGCTGAAACTTCCCTATGTTCTACTATCAGTTATTTGAGAACCGAAAAGGTTAGAAACATAATTTTTTTCCAGGTGAAAGAAGAGAGTCTAGGCTTTATTTTGATGTGTGCCATGTTTATATAGTCAAAGAACTCAGTATTCTGTGAGTCTTGTAAAATCAGTGAAAATTCTCTGAATCTCTGGCACTCTACAGGCTTAGATTTTGAAAACAGGCTGGCAGTGAAAGAGTTAAAGTGCTTGAATGCCTTGATAGCAGAAAAGTGCTGTAGAAATCTAACCATTTACTATTCAGAAAGGGTCAATGCCATGCTGTGGAACATTCCAAGCAAAGCAATAACATAGACAAGAAGCTGGTGGACCTTCTACCAGTATCATACGTTTCAAGGTCCTATTTTTTGCAAAATTAACTTGTTAAGTCATATTAGAATTATACATGAACGGGCCAATATTTTGACTTTTTTGGGGCGGCAGTAGCTCAGTTGGTAGAGCGTTTGTCTACTTGGCGGTTCGAATCTTGCTTTTGACGGGTTGACTGCGTGTAATCCCAGCTCCCACAGATGAGCCCTGCTGTTGTGTCCTTGGGCAAGACACTTAACCCCACCTCGTCCCCAGTGTCTGTGGACATTGGTAGCCCCCCCATGGTGGACCCACCACCCGCAGGAAATTTCACGGGGGCTAGTGCATTGTGTTCTGGGCAGCAGATCTGCTTGGACTCCTGCCCCCGTGACCCAGAAATGGAAAAGCAGAAGAAGATGGATGGATTTGGACTATTTAGCATATCGGCTAGCAGCCTTAAATCTTCAGCATACGCCAATATTAGTTTTGGTCGATCTGCTGCCTAAAAAGTACACACAAAACTTTATATGAATACTAGAGAGGGTACTGCACAAAATGTGAATACAAAGGTTTGTGGTAAAAAATAAATAAATAAAAGAAAAAAAAAAGGTCTGTGGATGAGTTTATAGTACATTTAAGTACATAATTTAAGAAAAAATAATCAAACCGCGCCCTATACATATTGCCCCCAAAATATCAACAGATCTTATCAGCCATCGGACACTTTGGATTCTAAACAATTGGTATCGGCATTGGCCATGAAACACAAACATATTGGTCAATCTATAGTCAGAATGTTGCTATCTCCCCAAAAAGACGCCTGGAGCTGTGTTTTGTTTCATTCACACATTTGAGTCTCCCTTAATTCCGGACATTGTATTTGAGATATTGTTCAGTACAAGCTCAAAAAGGAATTAAAGATGCATTGTGTAACTTTTCTGGTAGAAGGTTGACCAACCGATTGCGCAGTGTGGAATTCCAAGCTTATACGTCAGAGGTCAGCTCTGCGAAGAGGCGTTATTAGCAGTAGTCGAGTTGTAAAATGAAACCAGGGGGGATGTTGAAATTTTTCATTTTTGTGACATTTCTTCCCTCCCTCCCCCAGAAAGTTTTGTATTTCTTAGATGCAATTTCATGCATTCTAGTCCATTTTAGGGTGACTTGCTAGACATGAAAAATCCTAAATCCCATCTGATTCATAACTTGCATTCTCAGTTGCATGGCCTCCACAAGACAATACTATTTATCGGAAAGAAACAACCCCCCTGGTGAAAGCAGCACATTCTGAAGACAACAATCTGAGAAATTCCCCGTTAAAGATCTGCTTGTAGAACAGAAAGGAACTCATTTGCCTGACATTAAGCTAAGCCCTCCCCCATCACTGACATGACTGTGGTGTTTCAGGGCAAGGCAGAGTTAGAACATACTTTGTTAAAATGGAAATTCTTTTATAAAAAAAAGTCCATATAATCATTCAATAATTCAATAATACACAGGATATATGTTATCATACACGTACACACACACACACACACTCTGGACACACACCTTAGACCTGGTTCAGACCTGGTTTAGTCCTAGTTCAGTCCTGGTTCAGTCCTGGTTCAGTCCTGGTTTAGATCTGGTTTAATCCCAGTTTAGACCCGGTTTAGTCCTGGTTTAGACCTGGTTTAGTCCCGGTTTAGTCCTGGTTTAGTCCTGTACACACACGCTGACATAAGGCCCCTGCTGTCAGCTAATATGTCCCTTTGATGAAGAAATAATCCGATAATATGACTCACCCCATAAGAACGCGGTTACTTCCGTTGTAACAGTTTGCCGTGTTGTCCGATAGTTTACATATCCATGTGTATGCGCGTGTCGCGTATATCCATAGTCTTTAATTATCCGGAGCTCGTGACATATCTCGGATGTATCCCGTGTCCCGAGACGAGAGTTC
This sequence comes from Paratrypauchen microcephalus, assembly GCA_036785185.1. Lineage (NCBI taxonomy): Eukaryota > Metazoa > Chordata > Actinopteri > Gobiiformes > Gobiidae > Paratrypauchen > Paratrypauchen microcephalus. The sequence continues at coordinate 2,317,388 of JAVJIX010000147.1, read as the reverse complement.
CTTCTTACGTAGCATTAACGTAGCAAGTTAAGGATTTTCTCCAGTTTCACTGTCCTTATTTTCTGGAAATGCCGCGTACATATTCACGAGGCTTGCTCATAGCTGATTGGCGAACAGGGATCTACACGATTCACGTTGGTCACCTATTTTGACTTCAAAATGGCAAATTTCGCCAAAAGGTGAGGGATTTTCATGCCTGATAAAATGCCACAAGGGATAGAAGAAGGGATGACCGTTTTAGAAGAGGGATGATTTTGACTATTTTTTCCTCCAGGGGGGTTAGGGGTTAGGGTTAGGGCTACCTTTTAGCTCTAATTCAGTAGAGATTGGCAATATCAGGGTTGAAATCATCCAAATGACTCTAGTGAAGGTGTACGGAGTTTAAAAACACAATGGAGCACCTCCTGTATTACCACATGAGAAGGGAGAAAAGAAGTCATCCTAAATATGCAGGATTTGTGTGTTAAACGTGTGAATGAAACAAAACAACCCCAGGTCTGTTTGTGATGAGGAGCATTATCACACAGCTCAGAAAACAGCGTCATGGGCCCTTTAAAGTGTACAGTCCTTAAACACCGTAGATAACGGATCCAGTCAGAATTCCCTGCTCGCTTGCGTCGTCCCCACGCTGGCACGCCGGGCGCCGCAGATGTGGCAGAGACACGGGGCCCCTGCCAGCCGCCCACAGACGCCACAGGCACTGGCAGCTCCCCCCGGTGGAGCTCAGCGGTACTCTTTCATTACGTTCACCCCCATTCAGCTCGTCACGCCATTTAGACACACACACAGCTGAGGCTTTGTGAGGGGACAAAGGGGGAAATCACGGGGACGCACAGGTGTAGCAGGAGCAGGTGGAGGTTCAGGTTGGAGCGAGTGGAGAAGACGCAGCTGGAGCAGTGACCTATTCATAGAAACAAGCAGGTGATGGACCCCACCCAAAAAGTTACATAGTGCATCTTTACAGTTTGCTCTGGTTCCGGAAGTACATTTTCCATTCATTTTTCCCATTGACTTTTCCAAACAAGGTGCATTATGTAAGTTTTCTGGTGGAGGGTCCATGAAATCCTTTTCTCATTGGAGATGTCGTTGCTTTGACTGGAATGTTTCACAGTATGGCGTTAAACCTTTCTGGGTCATTCCAGAATTGGAGGAGATTTTACGTCCCACCCATCAAATATTAAATAATCCACATACAAAATACTAAATCATACAGTTTCTGACTGAATTTACTTGTCCTGAGACCAAATCTAAAGAAACGAAGAGAAAAGAATGCTTGAAAATAGTTTTAAAAATACCAAATAAGTCTGGTAACTGTAGGAACATTTGTTTTAATAGACATAATATTTAAAATAATTATTATTATTCATGGAAGATGTGTCCCACAACATGCACCAACCCTGTTACCAGAACATTTTTAGCCTGGTAGAAGAAGAAGAAAGCAGAACTACATGATGCCCTGGACTTGACATCATCAAACAGTTTTCCAAAAGAATGGGCAGAGCAAAGGTTTATCTTCTCTTCTATTTTTCATATTTTTATATCATCTTTCGCCTTGATTGGATGTCGCACTCTACCTCATGCAACCCTGTTATGCAAATGATCAGAATAAAACAATTATTATTCATTTTTTCCTTTACTTATTTGTATACAATAGTTTTTCCTCTTGATTAGCAGTAACAGCTAAACAGCTTCTACTCCTGAGATAAAGCGAACATTAGTGCGGATTTGCAACCCTGTTACCTGCAACCCTGTTACTGTGATTAGTGAAAATAAATAAATAAACCAAAGAAATCATGTAATAAAAATTGTACCATTGATCCGTAAGCTGAGCTAATCAAGCATTTGATTGTTTATTACCTATTATTGATGAATATGTAGCAGAAAATCAGAAAAGTGAAGCTTAATTTTTAAAGAATTTTTAAAGCACAAATGTCCTCCAATTCTAGAATGACCCTTCTATCTAGAGCAAGTTACAGGTCAGATCTCTGGAGCGGCGACCCTACACACTGTCACAATGTTTTGTTTTGTTTTTAGGTATTTTTGAGCTATAAAATATAGATAAAGCTATTGATAATTTCCAGTAACATCACTGTAACCGCTGTTTTTTTTCACTGTGTTTTTAAACTCCATACACCTTCACTAGAATCATTTGGATGATTTCAGCACTGGAATTGACAAATTGCCAAGCTAAAGATACAAAAAGTAACTACCACTTCATGACATCACAAGGTGGAAAAGAGCATTTTGAGCTTTGGAGACGTAGACAGGCAAATAACGCAGGATAAACACATAACTCCAGGTCTGTTTTTGATGAGGTAACAACATTATAACATGCCTAAAAGCTCACATGAGTACATTTTGCGTAATATGAGAACTTTAAAACCTGCCGTGATAAACCAGACCTAACCAAGCCTGACAATTACAATATACAAACGGAAACTCACGTGACATGAATATTTACAACAATACATAACTGATAATGAACGATGAACGCCTTAACCCTATTGGTCGAGTAGATTTACAAATTTGCGTGTTTACAGTCTCCCTTACATTCTGTAGCAGTATCCTCATTATTCACGCTGGTATCTCCGGCTCTAATTAACCGGATTACAAATGCATTTCTGCTTCGGTTTGACGCTGTAGTTATCAGGCCAAATGCGAGCTGTGTGAGAGGAGTTTTAACAAGCTAGCGTGTTATTTATATACGAGATGTTGCATTCAAGTCGGGTACTGCAAAATGAGCTAATTGTGCTAATTTGCGAGAAGAATGGAGCATAAATAATAACAGCGGAATTGGGTAGCGCTAATGAATTGGCTGTGATTGTGAATTAACAAAACTGTATTTCGTGTCATACTTAGATGCGCAAGTACAACCAGGACTAAACAAGGTCTTATTATTTCGGACTAAACCAGGTCTAAAACCGGTCTAAGGGGCCGTTTAGACGAGGATGATTGCGATTGAAAACGACAAAATATTCTATCGGAAGTGTCTTTCGTTTACACGGCAACTGCGCCGTCGGGCTCTGAAACCGCAAAAATCTGAAGACTCCTTCCAGAGTGTGGAGTTCTGAAGACGGCGCGGGTCGTGTCTCCGTCTAAACGGCAAGAAGCGCAAAACATGTTCACGCCACATACACCTGACGTCACACTGGATGCGCCAAGCCGGTAAAAACAATAACAAACATGTCTGACTACCTTGATAAAACTTCCGAATGACTAAACAAGCTCTTGTTGCATTAAGTGAAGAGCTCCGACCCGACATCGAGGGCGAAACAACCGTAATGAGAGCTCCTGTCGGTGTCCTGAAAAAGGTAGCTCTGACGTTATATTACCTGCATTATATTATTATTATTATTATTATTATTAATAAGATATATTATATTATATTATATTATATTATTAGTGGCCTGGCATACATATTCAATCAAATTCGCCCACTTTTGCGTCTTCGTATAAACAAACATTTCCTGTTGAGAACACTCGTCTAAACGCGGATAAAAAATTGAAGACGAGACGCCACTTTTGCGTCTTCTGTTTTGATCGTCGCCGTATAAATGTAGCCTTTATCAGGATTACGATTTCACTGTTGTGTTGTTATTGTGTTTTTTCATTGCCCTCTGCACTTTTTCCGTTATGCCCCTGATGGACGGTCATGTTACCACGCCTGCGCTCTTTTTTCTGTCTTAATTTTGTTTTTTCACCAAATGAACCCCATCGGACCAGTAAACAGTCTTTTTACATCAGTTTATAATTATGTCCAACCAGGATATCGACCAATATTTAGAAACTGATGTCCGATCTGGCAAATTTTTCAGTATTGGCACCGAGCCGAATCTGAACCCCTAATCTGAATATTCAAAATTCAAATGTCAAAATGAAGCAGACGATAATTAAACGAAAACAGACCTAAATTACAAGAGAAGTACAGTAGTATTACCCCTGATTAAGGTACACGCTCAGAGACATGGCATATTGTAATTTTTTTTTTCTTTTCATATTTTTGAGTAGAAAACCTGTATTTTTTGTGTTAGTTGATTTGTGGGATGAGCCTTGGTGGATAAAGGGGGCCACTCTTTCCCCCTCAGTCAGTGTGGGCTGGGGCATCTTATAGAAAAAGGTCACCGTTTCTGTATTTCTGTTTATCTCTTTATAATATCTCACTATCCCACTTAACTTTTGCCTCCATTCCAGAATTCTGCAAATATTTGTTCACAAAAAGCCCAAAATTATAGCATTGTTTTTAGTGCACAAGCCCTACTTTAAAATGGACAGTCCCGAGAAGCCTAGATAACATTTAAAACCTGCTGAAGTCCTCCTCGCTCCTCTGCCCATGTATTATTCAGGCAGTGTATCCCCCCTATCCCCCTTTCAAAAAAAAGAAAAAGAGAGAGAGAAAGAGAAATCGTAGCCCCCGCTGTGCAGAAATAGAGCGGAGGACCTGAGCAAATCTCTCTCTCTCTCTGACCTTCCCTCTTTTCTCTCTCTCCCTCCCTCTCTTTATCACCCCCCTCTCTCTCTCTCTCCCCTTCTCTCTTTTTCTCCCTCCCCCTCTCTCCCTGCCCTTCTTTGCCTCTGTCTTTCTCTCTCTCCTACTTGCTCTTTTTCTCTCCCTCCCTTTTGCTCTCTTCTTCCTTCCTCATTTTCTCTCCCTCCCTCTCCCCTTCTCTCTTCTTACTCCCTCCCTTTCTCTCTCATTCCCTTTCTCTTCCCTCCCTACCTCTCCCTCTCTCCCTCCCTCTCTCTCTTTCACTCTCGCCATCCCTCCCTCCCTCTCCCTCTTTCCCTCCTTTTCTCTCTCCCTCTGTCTCTTTCTCTCTCTCCCTCTGTCTCTCCCTACCTTTCTCTCCCCCTCTTTCTCTGTCCCTTTCTCTTTCTCTCTCCCTCCCTCTCTCTTTCTCTCTCCCTCCCTCTCTTTCTTTCACTCTCGCCATCCCTCCCTCCCTCTCCCTTTTTCTCCATCTCTCTTTCTCTCTCCCTCCTTTTCTCTCTCCCTCCCTCTCTTTCTCTCTCCCCCTCTGTCTCTCCCTACCTTTCTCTCTCCCTCTTTCTCTGTCCCTCTCTCTTTCTCTCTCTCTCCCTCCCTCTCTCCCTCCCTCCCTCCCTCCCTCCCTCTCGGTTCTCCACTTGTGGCCTTGTTCTCTGTGGGGTAGCCGGTGTGTTCTTTGGTGCTGTATTCTTCAGATCCATGTGTTTTGGAGCGACCAGATCTGCACGTCAACGGGAACTTCACGCTCACGTCCTGCGGGTTACCCGAGCAGAAAGAAGATATTAGGTTTGGTTTTTGTTCATCATGAATTGGTGCACTAAATGAAATAAAGCAAAGTTTCCTCTTTTTGAAATTTGCAAATGCAGTTCCACCCCCCATCTGGATGTCTACCCAGTACCACCGTCTGTAAATCACGCCCACAGAGTTTGGACCGCAAACGAGCTATGCAATGCGAGATGCGTTTTTTTATTTGCCTGGAGGTACGTGAGAGTGTTTCCAGGCTCGGATGTCCTTTATCTGAGCCTCCGGACCTCTGAAACAGCAGTGGTTTCATTTTATTTTCTGTGGAAATGTGTTTATTTTTCAATGGAAATCGTCTCATATCTTCCTTCGCGCATAAACGCTGAAGTGGAGCCAGCGCACATCGCACCGCTAAAGAGGAAAGAGCGGAGAGTTTGGCCACGCCCCCACCCGCTGCACTGGCATGTCTCTGTCCTCCTCATTTGCATTCAAGCAACAACGCCCAGAATAAAGTGTTCCAGAAAGATATTTATGACTCTGACTGTGTTCATGGGTCTTTCTCATACACTGAGTGTTGATTTTGAAGAAAGATTCATTTACAGTATTAGGGAACCATTAAGGCGCCATATAAAAGCATCAAGAAGTCATGGGATCTTTAATTGTGTAGTTACTAAACTGTGACTAAAACTGAATTAGAGGGGGGGAGTCAAAACTAACTAAAACTAAACTATAATGAAAAATCCAAAAGTATTATAACCTTGGCTTCAGTCTCCACCTTTTTGGTCTGTGAATGTTAAATCTGACTATCTGAGGATGAGGATCTGTAATAAGAACTGGATAAGATACGCCCCCTCTATACGCCCCCTCTGTTCACGAGCGAGATCGCTTAGTGGCCGCTTCATAGGCACTGCAGAGGAAGAATTGTCTGCAGTGCAAAAATCAAACTGCCCGTTTGGCTGACGGGGCATTGATAACTTTCATAAAGGTCAGATTTTGTAGGGATTCTTCTGTATTTTTACAATATGAACTTTAAAGAATTTTTACTCATTAAACCGCCTAAAAGTCAGCTTTGTAAGAGTTGGGCTCCAATCAAGCAGCTGGTGTTCTGATTGGTCAGAACTGCACGTTTCTGACGACACACGTTTTGTGGCATAAGGCCAGTATTCAGGAAGTTTTGCGGAAATAAAAATCTTCTTTGGCCCGATGCGCCAATGAGCACAGGCCACTGAAAACAATACGATGCCATCTTGGATTCATCTTCCACATTTTATTATAGTTCTATGGAATAAACCTGTGACCCAAATAAACTAAACTAAATTAAAAATACATCTAATCCTAATTTTGATGCAGTTCCTGAATTGTGATCTGCACCTTTTAACAGCTCCTCATCAGACAAGTAGTTGGAGAAGGCTGCCCTTCATCACCAGTACTCTTTAACCAACAGTAAAATTTGTGAAGAATCCCTCAGTCGTCCAGGTAGAATCCATGGTAAAAGGAGAAATTCAATTTGTCAACTGGACAAAGTTTATTTGGTTGAAAACGTTTCGCAGCTCATCCGAGTTGCTTCGTCAGTTCTGGTGAGAGTGCTGATGGACACTGCTTATATTTAGCTGCAGGGAGGAGCAAACGACACTGAAATTATTCTGAAACTATCCCGCCTCTTTGTTTTCAGCTTTCTGTCTTTTGTTTTTTCAGTTTCTCTCATTCAAAGACCTAATGGGTGTTTTCACACCTCTGGACCTGACCTGGCTAGCCCCCTTGTTTCCTTTGTTTGTTTTGACTTAGGTTTGAGAATGGACAGGAGCAACTTATTGCCAAGGTTCTACAGAAGAAAGCACCGGAACGAGGGCAAAGGGCAGCCAGGTTAACCCAGCGTTACCTGAGAGGTATACTCAGCCTTAGAATCAGCCGTCTCAATAATGAGATTGATAACTTTAAATTTGAAATAGACAGCTTACTAAACAAAATAACATATATATGACTCTACATGTCTCGAATTTTATGGGGAAATTATTTCGTCCCCCTGCTCCACCAACGTAGCAGTGACTCCCTCCAGTAATGTGAAGATCATTTGTTGACGGTCCCTAACACAGACTGTAGCCGCAGAACGAAGGAGCTGCGTGAGCAGTTTTTGCCTATAAATCGATAGTTAGTATTACTTGCTATCATTTTATTAGATAGACATTAACAAGTAGCACTCTCGTTAACTTTGGTCATGTTATTTAGGCAAAATGCTTCTTTGGATGTTTATGCAGGAATGTTAAACCCCGAATATCAAGCGAACGTCAAACATCGAGCCAACTTCATTACGCTTCGCATAGAGGCGAAAAAAACGGATTTGGGTCACTTCAGGCTGCAGTGTGAACGTACGTTAATATTAAACCCACATGCCAACAAAATGAGGAAAAAACAGACGTCTCTGAAAAATTTCTTTGCAAAGGGGAAAAGGCCCAGTGAGGAGACAGAAGTCAAAAGCCGATGACCACTAAGAAAAAGAAAGTTGGATTTAACAGACAATACCAGGAGACTTACTTAAAATATGGAGGTGATTCCATGATTACATACAAGTACACAGTGGATTCACCGTTATTATTATATTTATAACATGCTACAGTTCTTGTGTTGTTCGCATAATTTTACTTTGTGGTATTTATCCGCCAATATCTGCGTGTACCCCCCCACTAGTCCGTGAAAATTTTGGATGACATTAACTGGTCCGTGGCACAAGAAAGGTTGGGGACCACTGGTCTACTCCATTCAGTGTAGTGAAGACTGCAGTGAGCGCTACACTGGAGAAACAAAACAGCCACTTCACAAGAGGATGTACCAACACAGACGGGCGTGCCAGAGTGGACCGTCATCTGCCGTACATCTTCACCTAGAAGACACGGGCCATTCTTTTGAGGACAGTGAGGTTCAGATCTTAGCCAGGGAAAAGAACTGGTTTGAGAGGGGGGTTAAAGAGGCTATTTTCGCCAAAAAAGAGAATCCTTCTTTAAACAGGAATGGGGGAGTCAGACATAATTTGTCTCCCATATAAAATTCCATTCTCAAACCGAAATCAAATCAAATAAAGAAAACAACGGGGTTAGCCAGGTCAGGTCCAGAGGTGTGAAAACACCCATTAGGGTTTGAATGGGTATGCTAAACTAGACACCAGAGAGAAACTGAAAAAAGAAAAGACAGAAAGCTGAAAACAAAGAGGCAGGATAGTTTCAGAATAATTTCAGTGTAGTTAGTTCCTCCCTGCAGTGAGATATAAGCAGTGTCCATCAGCACTCTAACCAGAACTGACGAAGCAACCCGGATGAGCTGCGAAACGTTTCCGATCAAATAAACTTTGTCCAGTTAACAAATTTAATTTCTCCTTTTACAACAGTAAGATTCTACTGAACGAAGCACTGCAGAAGGAGTAATCGTAAATGGATTCATTGTAACACACAGGGGCACTCTGTGTGTTACAATGAATCATAAATATGGCGACAAATAATCACAAATATGGCGAGAATCCATCTTGATGTGCAAGGTTAATATGAAAAAGATACATGATGTCATTTTTCACCACCACCAGTGCTGCCAAATATGGCATCCAACTTTTATCTTGCATTTGTACAGATGTAGGTTTTATTGTCCAAAGTTAATGATATTAGTAAAAGATGGAGTATTCTGGAGTATGCGAGTGAACAATTTTTCCCGAGGAGCGGGGTGGGGGCGCTTGAATTGCGTGAGAAATGCCGTGTGAGCGTGTGTCACACTCTCAATGCGTGAGACTTGAGAGCCCTGCTGTAAATGTTTGTCTAAAGAGCAAACTTAAACTACAAAGCAACTAATGAGAGTTATATAAATGAAGTTATTACCTGATGGTTCTCAGTTTGTTTTATCATCACCGTTTTGTCGTTCCTCGTGTTCAGTCGCTGTCCTTATCACTGACAGCACAGTGCGTGCTGAAACTACACTCTACGGCCTGCCCACTCTACAGTCTGCCCAACAACAGAACAATCTATTTTCTGATTGGCTGAAAAGGGCGCGGCGCCTGATAACTGAGATTTTTTTCCGGGGAGCGGGGCGGGGAGGGGGTTTCGCTGAAAACGCGCGGTGCCTGCATAAACTGAGCCACACAGACCGATTTTCTGGGCACAAAAAAAAATTATAAAAAATTCAGCATGAGAAATGCCATGTGTGGCGAATTGCGTGTGTCACACTCTCAATGCGTGAGACTTGAGAGCCCTGTTTTTATTATCATTGCAGTATTAGAAATGTATCGGGTGTATAGAGTATCGGGTATATTCCTTAGCAGTCATTTTGTACTATGTTCTTGAACACACACCCTTCTGTTATCACCATGAGTTACACCTGTTTCTATAGTGTAAATTCTCCATCCTCCCCGTGTGTGTGTGTGTGTGCAGAGATTTCTGGTTGCTAATTGTAGCTGTCGTAGAAGCTCATTGATCCATGCCTATGACCACCAGGCCCTGCTCGTCTCTCAGTGCTGCAGCGCTGCTAATTAAACAGGGCTTTTTAACGACCCTACGCCGCTAACGAGCCTGGGATAAAAGGTCACCTGATCTGACAGGGGCTGTGACATAAAGCCTATAGGATGAGAGATGGCTACAAGTACGCTAGCATCAAGTGGGCTAGCCAGTAGTGTCCGGCGTATCAAAGGCTGAGAACAGAGAGGGGGTAATGTATTTGTAGTTTAAACTGAGTGACCAGATGTCCCAGTTTGAGCCCTGTGTCCCCTGTCCCCACAGATTTATACAAAACCATTGATTTGTCCCAATTTTACACAAGAAATATCTCAGGTGTCTCTATGTTTGACCAGTTTGATACCTGTCTACAGTAAAGAGAATCATACATTGTCGTTTAGGTAAAATAATGAAAAGCTGCTTAAAGATGACCTTAGCAAAAAGAGGCTGTATTTTATTTCTGTGTGGTAATAAACGCTAGTAAAAATGTAGATCACTATGTTACTTTTATTGTTTTGAAAAGGCTATTCACTGAAAAACAACGTATTAGCTTGTTTCACTTTCGTTTTTGACACTCTCCGCTCTCCAGAGCTAAGGGCGTTCTGTTCATGAAACTACCGTATTTTCCGGATTATAAATCGCTCCGGATTATAAGTCGCACCAGCCATAAAATGCATAATAAAGAAGGAAAAAACATATATGTCGCACTGGAGTATAAGTCGCATTTTTGGGGGAAATTTATTTGATAAAATCCAACACCAAGAACAGACATGTCATCTTGAAAGGCAATTTAAAATAAAAATAGAATAGAGAACAACAGGCTGAATACGTGTACGGTATGCTAACGTTACATGACGCATAAACAACGAACTGAGAACGTGCCTGGTATGTTAACGCAACATATTAAGAGTTATTCAGATAACTATAGCATAAAGAACATGCTAACAAGTTTACCAAACCATTAGTGTCACTCCAAATCACTAAATCCAATGAAATCTTCAATCCACAGGCCTAGAGCGCCCTCTTGCGGTTTAGTGTGAAAATAACATGTGAAATGATATAATAATGTGTTAATAATTTCACACATAAGTCGCTCCTGAGTATAAGTCGCACCCCCGGCCAAACTATGAAAAAAACTTATAATCCGAAAAATACGGTACTGCATCACTGATTTGTCCCAGTTTTTTACAAGAAATGTTCCAGGTTTAATCCAGGACTAAACTAAGGTCGTTTTCACACCAGGAAAGTCCGATAGTTCACTTGCTTTGGTCTGGACCAAATTTTTATTTATTTTTTTTTATTTTGGTGCGGTTCGCTTTCACACTGCAGTGTGCTGAGGTGTCTCAGCCATTGGACAGAAATGAGCCACGTCAAAACGCCGTGTCCAAACCCGGAAGGAGGAGAATAATGGTGTTACGAGCTGTTAACGATATGGTTTGCTCAGTTTTTACAGTTCGCACAAATGTTTGAGCAGCATCGTGAGGTTTACACTATTTTACAATCAATTTACAAACGACGAAGACACAGGGCAAGACGACTACGGAGGACAGCGCTCGTGCGCACATCAAGTTCTGACTCTTGCTCTTCACGCAAAACATAAGTAAGCCTCGTAAGTTTCGTTTAGTTTAGTTTAGTTTAGTTTCGTCAGCCTCGGTTTCCCATAATGCTCGACATACGACGGGAGCTCGTTAAGTACAAAAAGCCAACTTGTGTCGGATCTAGTCCGGTCTGTATTCTCACCTCAAACGAACCGCACCAGAGTTCGAAAGGAACCGTGCGCCGAGACCGACCTTTTTAGGTGGTCTCGGTTCGCTTGTTTGCTCCGGATCGAGACTTTTGGTTTTTATTCACACCAGCTCAAAAGGTCCGAATCAAAGGAGCAAACGAACTCTGGTTCGTTTTAAACAAACCAAACAAGGCAGGTGTGAAAACGACCTAAGACCAAACCAACACTACATCAGGTCTAAACCAGGACTAAAACAGGACATCACAATTTTTTATCATCAGATCCTCACCAACAGTAAAGAGGAGCATAAATTTAGCATCATTTGTTTAGCCAAAACACAGAAAACTGTATTTGCAAATAACAATAAAGTAAAAAAGAAAAAAGTCCCTCAGATTATGATGTGAGAATGCACAATGTTACACACTTTTTTCTCAGTTTTATTATTACCAACCATTGACTTTTGAAAATCTGTTCACCCTTTACTTTGCAGCTGGTGTGATGCTAAGTGGAGGCTCTGCTCTGTCTGAAGCTTTATTCGACTTTCATCAAAGATTTAGTTTGACATAATCTGATGAGAAAGAATTGGCTGTTGAACAAGTGCCTCTCACCTTGTGTGTGGAAACTCCTAAACAGGACCATGAACACTCGTATTGACCACAGGGTCCTGAAAATCTATTTAGTATTTTTTACTTGAGTTTTCAGATTATCTTAAAACATTTTTGCCAGTGTTTACGCATTTGTGCACTGTGTCTCCATGGTAACTGATAAACTGATCATGCCATTCACATACACATAGAACCCCTCCACTGTGATGTCACTGCAAAGTATCAAAATATCCATAATTGTTCAAATGAGTATTGATAGTTTTGAGATGATGTTGACTCGTATCTGGTAATGGTTTTAACTGGGATCTGGCCTTTTGCTTTTGATTTTAACACATTAAAACATTTTTCTTTTACATTATTTTTGTTTATTTTTCTATTGGCGATTTAAAGGGACAGTGTGTAAGATTTTTACCCCTTAATTACTGAAATTGAAGATACCCATTCAAAAATACATTGTTTTCCAAGCCTTTTCACTTCCATCATGAAATCAAAGTATTCTTTTGGACTTAGATATAGTCACATAAAAGGGGGATCTTCCCCATGCAGAGGCAGCCATTTTGAATACGAGAGCCGCAGAAGGACATTTGGGCTCCGCCTTCGGCAAGGCTCGTGGTTTTGGGTAAACAACACAAGCATGCTGCCGATCAGACGTCGTAATGGATCTAACACGTGTTTTGGACTAAATTGTTTTACTGGATTTTATTCGCTGGATCCTTACGGACAGATTGAGAGCAAGTTTATGGTGAAATACAGAGTTTGACCTGTGCAAAGCATTCTAAGGTAAGCAAACCTCGTTTTGTGCTTTTCCGTATAAAAGCCCCATGTGCTCGGGGAGTGAGTGTTTTGCAGGGAAATGAATTGCATAGTCAAAAGGAGGAGACTGTAAGGTTTCATTTGATGTGTAGAGAGTCATGGTACATGATCGGGAATGTGTGTTTTCATGAGAAAAAAAAAACAAAAAACAAAAAAAACGGGACCGCGCGGCGCGCGGGTCCCTCGAGGTCTGCCGTAGCTAAAACAGAAAGTGCAATAGTGACTATCCACCTATGCGCCACGAATCCTACACACTGGGGCTTTAATGAGCTATAATAAATTAAAATTACGATGAAATTACAATAAAAAAATAAAATAAATGACATGCATTTGTTGAAATTAGCTTATATAAATTACGATTGCACTACACAACTAAACCACTCACCAATTCCCAAATGCAATCTACTTTATTATTTTGTCCAGCTTCCATACCTGCCCTATGCTCTCCCATCATGCCTCTGTGCTCTCCTGAGAGTAGCCTAGCGTAGCTGCATACCGCACGATGCACTTTTAAGACGCTAATGGTCATTGCCTGTTCCGCGCCATTAGCCCCAAATTTACATCCACCATCTTTCCGCTCAGACAATGGGATTTGGTAATAAGACATTTGAATCATAACAGGTACTCAGCTCCTAAGTCCTCGGAGTCAATTTATATTTTCATAAGTGCGTTTCATTTATTTATAGTGGCCATATTGGAATCGAAAGCGGTTCATCTGCATACATCGGTGTCGGTTGTTCTTCCTTCCATATCCTCTTCTTCCTTTTTGTACTTTTCCCAAACATTATGGTTGTGATCATAGATGACTTTTCGGAGGAGGGGTTAGCATTTTTGGCGACATCTGATGGTGGAAATGTGAATGGTTATTTATTGAAAGGCGCTGTAACTGATTTTTACTGTTTTTAAAATACAGGGGGTCCTCGGGTTACGACGTTGATCCGTTCTTAAGACGCGTCGTAACCCGAATTTCGTCGTAAATCGGATTTTGACTTTGATCTTCCAACCAAAGCACCAATAACCTTTCCATCTCAATAATTAGACCACTACGCTGCTTGGTTATCACTGCCGCTTTTACATCAGGTACTTCCACCCACATTGGGCACGCACACGAGGCCGTCTTCTCCGCCCTACAACCACAACAGAGCGTATTCTTCCGCCGTGCGCCGTTCGCGTTTGTTTACGTCGCTTACCACGCTAAACCGCGTAAGACGGAATGACGCATAATATATATTTATTTTTTAATGGGGGCGCGTTCGTAACCACGAAACGTCGTAAGTCGAGACCGTGGTAACCCGAGGACCCCCTCTATATATATCCTCCTGAGACCTGTCCATTCATTTGTGTCCTTTATAGTGGACATCTTTTAAGGTTTGAGATAGACTCTAGTTTGTGGCTGCACTATGATAAAAAAAATAATAATAAAATAAAATAAATAAACAAATTCATAATAATAATAATAATAATAATACATAAAACATATAAAATAAAATAAAAACATAAAAAAATTATAAATAAAAATGCATACAGAAATAAATAAGAAATTAAAAGAGAGTCTAAAAACGTTTTAAGGCGATTGTAGCCGACCGGAAAAATGTTTTTGTTAGGTTTAGGTTAGGTTAACTCAGTGCTTCTCAATTATTTTCTGTGACGCTCCCCCCCCTAGGAAGAAGAAAAAATTTCACGCCCCCCCTTCCTGCGCGCGACTATAAATAGTATTATTTGTCTAGAAAATTGTTATGAGAACACCATTGTATCCTTTTATTAACATTATAAACAAAAAAAAAGAAAGAAACTTACAACAAAGACTGCACTGAGGACACAAATATTAATGTGTTTTTAATGCTTTGCGCACATTTGTTTACGTTTTACAGAAATGAAACTTAAAACCACCTCATTTGCATAAGCTAAAAGCACTGAAAATAAAAACACTCTCTCCTTGTGCCGCTGATGCGTCAGCTTCTGTCGGACTAAAGGACACGACTCAGTGGAATATACGTGTTTTTTTTCTTCGGGTCCCAGGAGGATATATATATATATATAAATCTCTTTTTCGCTCTTTTTGTTGTTATTCCTCACTTACCTTGAGTTGATCAGCATTTTTCACAACTTTTGCCCAAATACAGGGGGAAAAAAATTAGTTCAGGACCTTTGTGTCATGGGAAAAGCATAAATTACATGCTTTATTTAACCAAATAGAAAATATTTTACTCAAGGTGCACAATGTAACTTTTCTGGAACGTGCTCGTCTCCATGGAGATGTTATTGCTCTGCCAGGAATGTCCTACAAAATATGTCAGTGAACCTTGGCAATGAATAAGTTTAATGCCATACTGTGGAACATTACCGGCGAAGCATTAACATCACCATAGAGCAAATCCTCTATCAGAAAAGTTACATACTTCACCTTTAACTAAAATTTAAATACAAAAACAACTGACTAACCGCTTTGTCCACATAATAAAGCAACACTGTGTAACTTTCTGGAGGTGGCACATCATGTAAATAATTCCACGGAAATAGAAAGTTAAAACCATACTTTGGAACATTCTCCATGGAGATTGCCATGTTTTTTGCCATACTGCGGAAGATTATACATCTCCATGGAAACAAGAAAGGAAGAGACCAACACAGAAAGGATTTGTCTCTTTCATATTTTTTAAATGCAATAAAAACATGTTTTAAAAAAAGTACAGTAAAATAAATAAATAAATAAATAAATAAGCTTCTAATTTCCACACTGGTGCTTTAACTGAACAGATTAACTAAATTAAACCGTCGCATATTTGTTAAATGTTATAGGCGCTTTCCACTTTGCAATTATTTGTCTTACAATCGATTGCGGTTTATGAAGGCGTTTGTGAACTTGTTTGTGGAAGTAAGCCGTTGTCATGGTGATAAACCCAATATAGCGTGGAATACTGGGCCTCGTGTTTAACTTTTATCACTCTGCCGAGCCTCGTAGTCTGGAGCTCTGTCTGATATGAAGCTCTTAAATCTCCGACAAGAAAAAATCACTGGCTCACGCCTCCATCCACGGTAAATGTCCACACAACGAGATGGACTAAACCAGGACCGAACCAGGACTAAACCAGGACCGAACCAGGACTAAACCAAGATTAAACCAGGAATAAGCCAGGACTAAACCAGAGCTGAACCACGACTAAACCAGGGCTAAACCACGACTATACCAGGGCTAAACCAGAACTAACCAAGGACTGAACTAGGATTGAACCAGGACTGAACCAGGACTAAACCAAGACTACACAAAGACTCAGCCAGGACTGATCCAGGTCTAAACTACGACTAAACCAGGACTGAGCCAGAACTAAGCCAGGACTAAACCGGATCCAAATCAGGACTAATCTAGGACTAAACCGAGACTAAACAAAGACTCAACCAGGATTGAACCAGGTTTAAACTAGGACTAAACCAGGACTGAACCAGGAATAAGCCAGGAATAAGCCAGGACTAAACCAGGTCCAAACCAGGACTAATCTAGGACTAAACTAAGACTACACAAAGATTCGACCAGGATTGAACCAAGACTGAATCAGGATTAAACAAGGAGTGAACCAGGACTGAACCAGCACCAAGCAATACCTGGATTAGTAAAAAGAACTGTCCAAAATTAAACCAAAACTAAACTGAAACTGAACCAGGACTGAACCAAGATTAGAAAATAGGTCTGATCTAGGACTAAAGGGAGACTGATCCAGGACTGAATCAGCATTAAGCAAAGAGTCAATCAGGACTAAACCAGGACCAAACCCGGATCAGAAAAAAAAAAGGTCAAAAAGGACTAAATTAGAAATGAACCAGGACTAAACAAGGAGATTTCAGCATTTCTCAATCCAGATCTTGATTCTCTGGCCCAGATGCATTGTGGATCCTCTGTGGTGAGAGCCTAAATCCTGGTCCTCATCGTGGAGAGCCCGGTGTTGGTTTGAATAATGAAATGGATTAAACAGATTAGACTAAAGGCCGCTCTGACTGAAGCCTCTCTCCTGCTGCTGACGCTGTGAGAGAAATGTGACAATGTCCATATGAGACAAACCTGAGCAGATCTGGTTTAGGCCTGGTTCAGACCTGGTTCAGACCTGATTTAGACCTGATTTAGACCTGATTTAGACCTGATTTAGACCTGATTTAGACCTGATTCAGACCTGGTTCAGACCTGGTTCAGACCTGGTTTAGACCTGGTTTAGTCCTGGTTTAGACCTGGTTTAGACCTGGTTTAGATCTGGTTTAGATCTGGTTTAGTCCTGGTTTAGTCCTGGTTTAGTCCTGGTTAAGTCCTGGTTTAGACCTGGTTTAGATCTGGTTTAGTTCTGGTTTAGTCCTGGTTAAGTCTTGGTCTAGACCTGGTTTAGACCTGGTTTAGTCCTAGTTTAGTCCTGGTTTAGTCCTGGCTTAGTCCTGATTTAGACCTGGTTTAGACCTGGTTTAGGCCTGGTTTAGTCCTGGTTTAGATCTGGTTTAGTCCTGGTTAAGTCCTGGTTAAGTCCTGGTTTAGACCTGGTTTAGATCTGGTTTAGTTCTGGTTTAGTCCTGGTTAAGTCCTGGTTTAGACCTGGTTTAGAGCTGGTTTAGAGCTGGTTTAGTCCTGGTTTAGTCCTGGCTTAGTCCTGATTTAGTCCTGGTTTAGACCTGGTTTAGGCCTGGTTTAGGCCTAGTTTAGACCTGGTTTAGACCTCGTTTAGTCCTAATTTAGCCTTGGTTTAGTCCTGGTTTTTAATCCTGGTATAGACCTACTTTAGTCCTGGTTTAGACCTCGTTTAGTCCTGGTTTAGTCCTGATTTAGACCTCGTTTAGTCTTGCTTAGTCCTGGTTTAGAACTTGTTTAGTCCTGGTTTAGACCTTGTTTATTCCTGGTTTAGATCTTGTTTAGTCCTGGTTTAGTCCTGGTTAAGTCCTGTTTTAGACCTGGTTTAGATCTGGTTTAGTCCTGGTTTAGTCCTGGATAAGTCCTGGTTTAGTCCTGGTATAGTCCTGGATTAGTCCTGATTTAGACCTGGTTTAGACCTGGTTTAGACCTTTTTTAGCCTTGATTTAGCCTTGGTTTAGTCCTGGTTTTTAATCCTGGTATAGACCTGCTTTAGTCCTGGTTTAGTTCTGATTTAGACCCCGTTTAGTCCTGCTTAATCCTGGTTTAGTCCTGGTTTAGACCTTGTTCAGTCCTGGTTTAGTTAATATTAGTTCATAATTTAGCTATAAAGACGTGGACTAAGGGAGTGTGATCACTCCTGTCACCTGTAACATTTTGCTTTCAACCAAATCTAATCTGCAACCAAATATAATCGGTTTGTTATTAATGTTCATCTAATGATTTATGGACAAAACAGAAATAAAAAAACAGGATCAAGTATTGGTTTAGACCTGGTTTAGACCTGGCTTAGTCCAGGTTTAGTTTTGGCTTAGATCAGTTTTAGGCCTTGTTTAGTCCTGGGCCCAGATCTGTATTTTATACTTTCTTTACTGCTACTTTAGACCTGGTTTAGTCCTGGTTTAGTCCGAGTTTAGAATTGGTTTAGACCAATAGTTTAGTTGTATTGCACCACTGCCACACCTCAGCACATCTGACTGTATTTTATGCTAATAAATTTATTTATGTTTTAATCCCTGGCTCAAACAGTATCTTAGAATCTCACTTTTATTTATGTTTTCTTGGTTTTATGAAAGAATGATTTTTTTTTCTTTGTATCTTGACAGTGAACTGAAAATGGTTTTACAACATATTCTACAAAATGTTCTGACAGATGTTTTCTGAAGTTTAATGACAGAACTGCATACTGGAGTGTTTTATCGTGTAGTCCACAGGTGGGTATATGCCGCCCTCTGCTGTCTGTTTGGGACAAGTACTTCCTTTGTGTAAAGTGTGTTTTCTCTTTAGAATTCATATTTTGACAACTGCCATGTTACAAGTCAAGTCTACAGACACCTTGTTATATTGTTTTTTTGTTTTTTTTTTAAATCAGACAAAAATGTGGTGTATTCCAGATTCGACTGTGCTTGCAACTTTTCAGCAGCAGTTATTTTAACCTGGAAAATGGGGAACCAACCAAACCAAAGTCCTTTCAAGATACTTTGTCTGAAAAATCGAAAATTGTACTGCAATTTACAATTTTTTGCTTCAAATTGAATTCCTTTCTCTGTCATATCTGGGGTCAAAAGTAACTGACGACACAAACATTCATGTTACATTTAAAATCACAAGAGTTACAGACCTAATACTACTACTACTACTTTCTTAGTCATGTACCCATATTTTTACTTGAGTACACATTTTTCACCACTGAAGAAGAGGCGACTAGTACCCAGTTACAATACTGATTTACTTCTATATTATATTTTTAACTCTACATTTCTAATATTTCAAATGTATTGTTCTGAAAACTTAAAAAGGGGCTATTTTGGTACTTGTGATAGCGCTCTGGAGGGGGAGTGAGTTAGAGCGGGGAGCAAAGGGAGGCTCAGAGCATCAAAAACGAAAGTATTAGCTCCTCTTCTCACTGTGAGTACGTCTAAAGTGACAAAGGTTTTATGCTGACAATATTAAATGATTTAGCGGAACCATTAAAGTTCCATAATGCAGCTTTAACTTCACATTAAACATCTGTGGTCACGTCTAAAGTTCTTCTTGCACTTCGTCTTACTTTAGTACTTTTCCCAAATACTTTCGCTCAGTTCCATCCTTGTACTGTCCCTTTCAGCCAGGGGGATGTGGGAACTTTTAAAGGTAAATATATGATGCATTTTTGATGTAAATATATGTTTATTGAGTAATTTTTGAAATAAAACTGACTGCGAATAGCATGAATCATTCCATATCTGAGGGACTAGCTTCGCAGCAGCAGCGGAATTTTACTTTACTCTAGTTGGTTGTGAACTGACCAATCATGTAAACAGAGAAACGAGAGAAGTCGTAGTAAGGAAGACCACAGAGTGAAGAGGTGAATTTTAAAAGAACTACCGGGCAAAATGGTGTTTCAGTGTGCATTTCGAAAATGTACAAATAATGCCCGCAGGTGGGCACCACAAAGTTTTCACAGCTTTCCGGTGCACGATCGAGAAAGGACTCGACTGTGGCTTGTAGCTGCTGGCTTAGACATCAACACACCGGTGGAGACGCTACATAAACAGAAGATTTGCAGTGATCATTTCGGACCAGACGACTACACCAAATACCTTGGAAAGCCTAGTCTGACAGCTACTGCAGTACCATCTGTCTTTCCAAGCGCAAGATCCCGCGATGAAGAACAGGTTTGTACCTTTTTTACACAAGCTTGCTCCTGTCGTTACGTTAGCCTGCTGCTCGACTGATGAAGACTGTGCTAGAGCTTTTGCTTCACTCTTGTACAGGGCTCTCAAGTTTTGAGCGGGGTCGTGCGTGAGACTGTAATTTCCGAGGACGGGGGGTGGGGGGTGGGGGGGTGCGAGTGAACAATTTTGCCGTGTTGAGAGCCCTGTTTGTCTAAAGAGCAAACTTAAACTACAAAGCAACTAATGAGAGTTATATAAATGAAGTTATTACCTGATGGTTCTCAGTTTGTTTTATCATCACCGCACTTTGTCAGTGCGCGCTGAGAGGGGCGGGGAGGAGGGATCGGGGCGGGGGGGAGCGGGACATTTTTAACGGATTCATGTAAGAGTCTGGATAATGCACGGGGCCCGCGGCGAACCGCGTCTCACCGCGGCTCACCATGGGCAGTTCGGCTCTGGGCTGCGCATATTCCGCGCGTAAGCCGTCGGGGGGGACACGTTATGCACAGACGGAGACACCGGGACCGGAGTCGGTGCGTCTCAGAGGAGACGTGGCACCGGGACTGAGGCTCAGGAAGTGCCCGGGGGACGGCGCGTCTGCCCGGAGCTGGGGGAGTTTTTTTTCACTGAAAACGCGCGGAGCCTGCATAAACTAAGCCAGACCGATTTTCTGGGCACAAAAAAAAAAAAAAGAAATCAGCGTGAGAAATGCCATGTGTGGCGTGTGGGCGTGTGAACACGTAGAATTGCGTGTGTCACACTCTCAATGCGTGAGACTTGAGAGCCCTGCTTGTAGTCCGGTGTTCTAAGGAAACATCCTACCAGTCGAGAGGTCCTGCCGAACATTATGTAATCCTTGAGTGTTCGTATTGCGCATGCGCACAAACGACGACAGATGATCGCAATTCTTTTGAACCTTTGTCCTACCACTTGGAAACGCTCTCGAAATATTGGCATATTTTAAATAACGGAAAACATAAATCTTCATTCCTCGAGTTTGTCGGAGTTGTATCTTATTCATCTACTGTGCTGGAAGAAAAGCAGTAAGTTTTTTTTTACGTTTAATACGTTTTTTTGGCTTATTTTATATAACGCACGACCCAACTACTTCTAGCTGGCTTATTTTGAATAACGCAGAACACACTTCTTCATTCCTCGAGTTTGTCGGAGTTATGTCTTATTCATCAACTGTGCTGAAAGGAAAAAAGTAAGTATTTCACTTTTAATACGTCTTATTGGCTTATTTTGAATAACGCACGACCCAACTACTTCTAATTGGCTCATTTTGAATAACGCAGAACACATTACGTCATTCCTGCAGATATGGTCAGAGCATGCGGTTATATGTTTGTTAATGTTGTCGACATGGCTTGCAGATCTGAGGCACTCAAGATTGATGTATTTAAAATTTAAATTGTAAGGATTAATTTGTTAAAATATCATATATATTATACATGTTGCATCCAAGTATATTGAAACACACTTTAACTCAGAGTGCCTCCAAACACACCGACCGTACCAGAACAGAATTGATGTACAACTGTCTTTTGTAGGCATGGAAGAGAAGTACAACGAAATCCATGCTTTTCTCTCTGCGGGGTCATACCCCAAAGACTAGGACAAGGCAAAAAGGCAAAACCTGAGGAGGTATGCAAAGAAGTTCACAGTGAGAGGTCAGTAGTTTCCTTAAAATCGTTATAAATCTGATATGTAGTGTATTGCATTAGTAATTTATTTAAGTGTAAGGACGTCCAGAACCAAATTTACATGCTCCCCATGTAAATTTGGTTCTGGTCATCATGGATCCACAGCCAGATGGACGTGCACCCAAGAGTGAATACGAGCAGCGCTCCAGATTTGCCAAATTTGAACCCGTGGGTTCTCCAGGGTTAAATAGTGTAGAGGGTGTAAATGTTGTGTAATTATGTTGTGTTTATAATAATAAATGTTTTAATGACCAACCCAAAAAAATGCTTCATGTTTTTTATTTTTTAATGATAATAATAATAATGGTTTTTGATTTGTAATTTTGAGTACATGTGTGTAAAAGCTTACTCAAGTGAGGTTCATTTGTATAACAGAACATGGTTACATAGCATCAGAACACGCTTCCACATTAGCAAGTGCAGGTAAGTAAGTAAGTAAATTTAATTTATATAGCACATTTAAAAACAGAACTGGCCAAAGTGCTGTACAGTGTCAAAAAGCTATAATTAAATAATTCGGCAGCATAAAATACATAAGAACATTTGACATGGCAACAAGAAGTACACATAAGATGAAATAAAAGACAGGATAAAAGTTAGAGATAAAAAGAGCTAAGAGGCAAAGACCACAGTGTACAAATGAGTTTTTAGTTTGGATTTAAAAGTGGTGATTGTTGGGGCAGATCTAATGTCAGCAGGTAAACTGTTCCAGAGACGTCCAACCTGCACTGCAGAACGTGCTACCTGCACTGCAGAATGTCCTACCTGCATATTAGAACGTCCTAACTGCACTGCAGAATGTCCTACCTGTACTGCAGAATGTCCTACCTGCATATTAGAACGTCCTACCTTCATATTAGAACGTCCTACCTGCATATTAGAACGTCCTACCTTCATATTAGAATGTCCTACCTGCACTGCAGAACGTCCTACCTGTACTGCAGAACGTCCTACCTGCATATTAGAACGTCCTACCTGCACTGCAGAACGTCCTACCTGCATATCAGAACGTCCTACCTGCACTGCAGAACGTCCTACCTGCATATCAGAACGTCCTACCTGCACTGCAGAACGTCCTACCTGCACTGCAGAACGTCCTACCTTCATATTAGAATGTTCTACCTGCACTGCAGAACGTCCTACCTGCATATCAGAACGTCCTACCTGCATATCAGAACGTCCTACCTTCATATTAGAACGTCCTACCTGCACTGCAGAACGTCCTACCTGCATATCAGAACGTCCTACCTGCATATCAGAACGTCCTACCTTCATATTAGAACGTTCTACCTGCACTGCAGAACGTCCTACCTTCATATTAGAACGTCCTACTTATATATCTCTGAAGGAGTGACGTAGTACGAACTCTCAAGAAGTTACGTAATCTTCTGCGCATGCGCACGGCTTGGCAGCACCGCTCGTAACGGGGTAATTTTACCAGAACTTCATACCTGCACTTACTAATGTGGAAGCCGTGTTCTGATGGTGTAATTTCACCTATCAGAATGTCCTAACTGCATAGAAACAAACATTAAAACAAAACAAAAAATGACATCGGAAGCACACGGCAGACAGAAAAGGCATGCACGCTCATAAAGTTGTTGCTAGCCCGTGAACATTCATGTAAAGGTAACGCTATGTGTTATAGCTTGGCAGAGTGTAATAATAGGCTCAAGCTCACATGCAATGCAATGCAAATTTATATGTCGTTTCACAGTGACGCGATTTCCAGAAGAGATGTTTACACTGTTGAGCACGAAACTGAAAAAAAACAGCCCCGCATTGATCGTTCATTCCAACGAACAATGCAACAACTGTAGCTGTAGCGGGGGCTAACTCACCGACACTCTCTCGCGTTCTGCCCTTTCAATATCCATCTCTCTCAACTCTTCGTCTGTATATTCCAAGCATCGGGGAGACCTCCAAACGTGGCCATGTCTGGATTGTAGAACAGGGCAGGCTACTGTACTCTACGGCTAATGATGACAGCTGAAGGTAAACAAATATCAGCTGGAAACCTAACTGCAAGGTGATATCACTCCGCCCATGCCTAGCTAGATCGGGAAAAAAACGCGCTGTTGCATAAGGACATAAATCCTTTATAGTACAAGGTTGATTATATTTCTAAAATTATTCCATCAACACAGACATTTGCATCAACAGTCTGGCGTTATAGTTGACTTGTTTTGGGTGCACTATGGAGTGGGTAAGCCTGATTAAAATCAGGCTACCATTTACCATTGACTTGCGCTAGCCTAGCAACTGAAAACTGGAAGGACTGCATGAAATTGGCTAAAAAGTGTCTCCACATCTCTGCAGCACTCTGGCTAACTCGGAAATGAGCCCCCATGTCAAAAATCCTGGAATATCCCTTTAATTCATGCTCCATTTGGCACGAGCTCACCACAGTTTGGAGGAGGAGGAGTTTGGCTGCTTTATAATATTCACTATGTCACACCCAGCCCACACAGTGCCAACATGGCCATGAGACTGTTCGAGGACAAGGATCATGTTGCGAACTACCTCAAATACAGAGTCATCCCCAACGAAGTGGTGAGCCACATCGTGGAGCTGCTCAAGAAAAGGGTGAGGAAAACTGTTCTGGAAAAGTTGTTCATGTGGTTAGACTAGCAAAGTAAAGTAGACAAAAAGTGCAGTACTGAATGTAGCCTGCTTAACCGGCTTAACAAAAGTACTGCAATTATGACTGTTACCAGTATGAACTTGCAGAAAGAGGAGAGCTCAGAACCTCCAGAATTACCTCCCGGAGCTGCAAAGGCTGCACTAGCACTGACTCATGACTGGTGCAGGTGCTGGGGTTTAGGTAGAGACCGTTCAGATCAGAGAGACATTTTAGATTTAAACCAATTGGATTTCAGCATTGGAACCCAAACACTTGTAACAGTGTAACAGTACTTTGACCTGAGTAAATATTGTACAGCATAACAGTACTCAAGTAATACATTGTACAGCCGGGGTCGCCAACGTTTTTGAGGCTGAGGGCTACTTCATGGGCACTGAGAAGTATGAAGGGCTACACAGGACCTGTTTGCTACAAACTTCCTAAATAACAAAACTGCATGGATAACTAACGTTATAATAGTGATATTAAAATATCAGTAGTTATTATAACACTATGTGAAGTGATTGCTCACATATTAATAATAATTATTTTCCACAATTACCAGTACCGATAATTTACACAGCAATAATTTTGACCGCGGTGTATGTATATATATATATATATATATAACTCCCCGCGTTGTTGTCTTCAGTGGCAGAAGTGTCAGCAGTTCTTTTGTAGAAAAATCATCAAACACCATTCGGATAAATACTAAACCACCTGCACGTAGCGAGATGACAATGTGACGATACACGTATACATGTGGAGATAGGCAAATTATCCGACAACACAGGGTGAGTCATATTATCATATTATTTCTGCATCAACCGGAGATATTAGGTGAACGCAGCGGCTTGTGTCAACATTAGCGTGTGTGTACGTGTGTCTGTGTACAGGACTAAACCGGGACTAAACCGGGACTAAACAATGACTAAACCAGAACTAAACAAGGACTAAAACCGGGACTAAACCGGGACTAAACCAGGACTAAGCCAGGACTAAACCAGGACTAAAGAAGGACTAAACTGGGACTAAAGCAGGACTAAAGCAGGACTAAAGCAGGACTAAAGCAGGACTAAACCAGGACTAAAACCGGGACTAAACGCTAGCTAGTGGCTAGCCGAGTGGTCCTGGTTAAACCCAGTTAAACACCTAGAACTAAAACTGGACTAAAACGGGACTAAACTGGGACTAAACAGGACTAAACCAGGACTAAACCAGGACATATTGTATTGAATTGACAATACACGTGATTTTTAACTTAACATTTGTATTATTGAATGATTATATGGACTTTTTGTTGTAAAAGCATTTCCATTTTAACAAAGTACCTTCTCATTCTGAGACCTTTCCTGAACGTAAACAACACACCACAGATAGTCAGTGATGGGGGAGGGCTTAGCTTAATGCAGTGCTTCTCAATTATTTTCTGTGACGCCCCCCCTAGAAAGAACAAAAAAATTCACGCCCCCCTCACTGCGCGCGACTATTAATAGTATTATTTGTCTGGAAAATTGTTATTAGTACGCCTCTGCATAACATTGTATCCTTTATTAACATTAAAAACAAAAAAAAGAAACTTACAACACTGCACTGAGGACTCAAATATTAATGTGTTTTTAATGCAGATTTGGGCACATTTGTTTATGTTTTACAGAAACAAAACTTAGTTTATGCAAATAAGCCATGTGCTTTTAAAAGCACTGAAAAAACAAAACAAAAAATCCTGTCTGTTCTGTGCATATATCGCGTATTTAAGGTTGCCGACCCCTGCCCCAGAGCAACAATGAGAGCGTCACTGCCAACTACTGTTGTTGATGTGTAATTACACTTAGTTCTAGTACAGTACGGCAAGAAAGCATGTTTCCCAGGGTCACACGCGCCCCCCCTGACATCACACCGCGCCCCCCCAGGGGGGCCCGCCCCACTATTTGAGAAGCACTGGCTTAATGTCAGGCAAATTAGGCAAGAACGCCTAGAGTGAGGAAAGTTTACGAGCTGATTTCTCCGCTCAGCATAAACCAATGCTTTCAAATGGCTACAACTTCTTCAAATGTTGTGTTATTATTAGGGCTGTCAAACGATTAATTTTCTTGATCGCAACTAATTTCAGAAATTTCATAGTTAATCGCGATTAATCGTGATTTATTTTGCATGTTTAAAATTGATATCTTGCAGTAAGACTGTTCGAATCTAAAGTTAAACTCACAATGCAAAGTATTTCTCACCATTTTTTTTATTTCAAAAAAGTGCAGAGAAAGGAAAAAGTAACAATGAACCAGTAATAGTGCTTACTTTGAGAAATTGTAAATAAATGATTGAAGCCCGCTCGAGCTGCCTACGGATGCGTAGAAGGAACAAAATACGAGCAAACTCAAAATAGCACGTTTAACCGACAATGAGTTTAATTAATACAACCAAATGAGCTGCATATGGATGGTAGAATTGCGGAAAATGCTGGCAAACTCTGATCGCGATTAAAAAAATTGTTCGCGATCAATCGCGATTCGCGATTAATCGCGATTAACGCGTTAATATTCCCAGCCCTAGTTATTATACATTTCAGAATCTGTGAATAACTCAAAACGCCTCCAGGAAGACTTGGAATTGGTTTTCCCGCGGTCGGTCACATATAAGGCAGTGTCCACCAGCGTCTGACCAGAACTGAAGAAGCAGCTTGGATGAGTTGCGAAACGACCAAATAAACTTTTGTCCAGTTGACAAATAGAATTTCTCCTTTTGTGATGGACTCTACTTGGACGACTGAGGGATTCTACAAACATTGTAAAATCATTTAAGATTTTGAAAGAAATCTGTCTATTTTCCTCTGCAATTTTGTTGAAGTTTATAATTTTACTTCTGGTCGGACACAGACAGCAGATATGACAGATATAAGTAATTCTATAACTGTTAACTGGGCAACAATAGGGTAAAAAAGGACCAAAGCTCAAGTTATTGTTTGACATATGGAAATAAATGACAGCTCCTTGATTTAGTTACATCAATGTTTAAACGGTCAGAAAAAAAACAAAGAAAAAACTATGATAAATATTGACCACATGACAACATGAAAAATCTGTATGTGCAGTTTAACCAACCTTACCCATGACATTATCAAGTGTGTACATTTGTTACAGGATATTCTGAATGGGGAAAAATAGCTCCTTCTCGTGGAGAAATGTCAAAGCAACGTAAAGCAATTAAAGGAAAAGTAACGTTATTTTACAATCTGAGCCTTCTTTCGGTAATAAAACAAGTCGTTTGACTCACCTATATCACTTTCGTGTCATTTGGAGCTGTTTGAAGAAAGTTATGTTGTAGCGTATCCGTTAGCATTTCTATTCGGGGCATTACTTTGCGGTCTCCAAATAACACAAAGTTTAGCACTTTTCAAATCATAAAAGCCCGATGTCTTGATGTAAGATTTCGTTTGAAGCAAAAGTGGCCTGTAATCCGAGATTTATCCATAGTTTTCAGCTTTGCGTTTCATGTTTGGGTCCCGGGAGCAGTCCGCCCATGCGCACTGGCGTCCTCATCTACTCGAAACTATGGCTAAATCTCGGATTACAGGCCACTTTTGCTTCAAACGAAATCAAGACGAATTAAGACATCGGGCTTCTATGATTTGAAAAGTGCTAAAGTTTGTGTTATTTGGACACCGCAAAGTAATGCCCCGAGCATATGATACAGCACCATGTTAACGGATACGGGATCATTACTAGAACAGAACGGCTCAACATAAAACTACTTGTTTTATTGCCGAAAGAAGGCTCAGATTGTAAAAAAACGTTAATTTGCCTTTAAGTCATTTGAGTAATGGGAAAGATGGGGAAAAAAAAAACGGTAACAATTTTTTTTAAAAAAGAAAAAAGGAAAGAAAAATCCAGTGCATAAATAAAATAAAATAAAATAAAATTTAAAAAAAAAGAATAAAAATCAAATTCAAATAAAATAAAAATAAATAAAAGACACAGGGGATTACACAACTCACAAAAAAAAATCTAATTTGAATTATCTCATTTACACATGATTGGTAGCCTGGGAATTCCCAGGCCGCTTCCGTTCATTTCGAACTGGAAGGCGGCCTGGAAACTCGTCCAAGCGAGAGTCCCAGATTTAGGGCCCCAATCAGAGAGCGGGGGAGGTGTGGCAAGACGGTGACGCGTACTACATGACAAACGGAAGCTTGTAGTTTGAACTGACAACTGACATGATTGGCTATGGACTTACGTATACGCTCAATGATAGACATTCATAGCGCCCAATAAACGGCCGTTGGCAATCGCTAACCACACCTCCGCTCCGGGATTTTTCGAAGCGAGTTTCCAGACCCATATCTCACTTGTGATATGGTCAGGTGTTAACCAGACTACATGATTGGCACATGATTGAATTGAACATGTGGTCATATTAGAATATAAGTGGTGTATTGTGGAATATTTTCAACAAAAAACTGATTTTGCATTCCTAGTTTTATAATGTATTTACAAACTGCTCTCTTGTTCCTTTTGCAGATGGCGTTGCCCGCTAAACTAGCCGTAGACGTGGGTTGTGGGTCGGGTCAGGGCACCGTTCTCCTGGCGCCATATTTCAACCAGGTCATTGGCATCGACATAAGCCCCGCCCAACTGGAGTACGCAAAGAAGTGTGACAACGTTGCATACAAGTACGGAAGTTTTATATCGTTATAGACATTAAAAGGCTCATATTACTCTAATGTTGCCTCATCACAAACAGACCTGGAGTTGTGTTTTGTTTCATTTACACATTTTATTAACACACAAAACCTGCATATTTAGGCTGAGTTCTTCTCTCAAACTGAAAACACTCTGTTCCACCTTGTGATGTCATGTGGCAATACAGGAAGTGAACTCTGTACTCTTTACACCTTCACTAGAATCATTTGGATCATTTCAGCCGTGGAATTTGTATTTGTATTTAGAAAAGAGAAAGACTTTGGCCGAGTGGTTAAGTACTGCGTCTTTCATGTGGGAGACCCGGGTTCGCTCATGCTTCACAGCAAGAAGGTTCGATCCCCGGGTCGCCCAGGCCTTTCTGTGTGTGTTCTGTGTGGAGTTTGCATGTTCTCCCCGTGTCTGTGTGGGTTTCCTCCGGGTACTCTGGTTTCACCCATCAACCAAAAAACATGCACCATAGGTAAAATCCTCCAGCTGAGGTCCTGACCAAACCGAAGCAAGAAGATCATGGAGATGGTCTCCGGGTGCAGTAATGTGCTGCCCACTGCTCCTAATAACAGGATGGGTTAAATGCAGAGAAGAATTTCTCCTGTGTGAGATCAATAAAGTCACTTCTTCTTCTTCTGAAAGGTCCCATGGCATGAAATTTTCACTTTCTGAGGTTTTTGAACGTTAATGTGAGCTCCCCTACCCTAATTCGAATAAGTTCGGACGTAAGGTTAGAATAACGGCAGACCTCCGTGCCTGGAGGGGGGGCGCTCACCCAGAGCCCAAGGCCCAGGAAGGTGCTCCTCACCTGGGCATGACTGGTGGCTCTGCCCCTGTGGTTCTCTGGATGTATGGAGCTCCGTGCCTGGAGGGGGGCTCACCCAGAGGCCAAGGCCCAGGAAGGTGCCTCTCCTCTGGGCATAGGAGCTGGAAGTGCCCCTATGGTCCTACGGAAGTCTGAGCCTAAGTGTATGAAGGGGCTCACCCAGAGGCCAAGGCCCAGGAAGGTGCCTCTCCTCTGGGCATAGGAGCTGGAAGTGCCCCTGTGGTCCTACGGAAGTCTGAGCCTAAGTGTATGAAGGGGCTCACCCAGAGGCCAAGGCCGGGGAAGGTGCCTCTCCTCTGGGCATAGGAGCTGGAAGTGCCCCTGTGGTCCTACGGAAGTCTGAGCCTAAGTGTATGAAGGGGCTCACCCAGAGGCCAAGGCCCAGGAAGGTGCCTCTCCTCTGGGCATAGGAGCTGGAAGTGCCCCTGTGGTCCTACGGAAGTCTGAGCCTAAGTGTATGAAGGGGCTCACCCAGAGGCCAAGGCCGGGGAAGGTGCCTCTCCTCTGGG
This sequence comes from Paratrypauchen microcephalus, assembly GCA_036785185.1. NCBI lineage: Eukaryota > Metazoa > Chordata > Actinopteri > Gobiiformes > Gobiidae > Paratrypauchen > Paratrypauchen microcephalus. Next base: position 2,286,942 of record JAVJIX010000147.1, on the reverse strand, counting down.
CATAGGAGCTGGAAGTGCTCCTGTGGTCCTACGGAAGTCTGAGCCTAAGTGTATGAAGGGGCTCACCCAGAGGCCAAGGCCGGGGAAGGTGCCTCTCCTCTGGGCATAGGAGCTGGAAGTGCCCCTGTGGTCCTACGGAAGTCTGAGCCTAAGTGTATGAAGGGGCTCACCCAGAGGCCAAGGCCGGGGAAGGTGCCTCTCCTCTGGGCATAGGAGCTGGAAGTGCCCCTGTGGTCCTACGGAAGTCTGAGCCTAAGTGTATGAAGGGGCTCACCCAGAGGCCAAGGCCGGGGAAGGTGCCTCTCCTCTGGGCATAGGAGCTGGAAGTGCCCCTATGGTCCTCTGGACGTATGGGGCTCCGTGCCTGAAAGGGCCCTGACCCACAGCCCAAGGCTGGGAAATCTGTATCTCTCCGGTTATGAAAATTGGTCAAAGTGTTATAAAATAGTACCAGGGTAAGGTCAGAGACTTTGGGGGGCTAAGTGCATGGAGGGCCTTAGGACCAAAGACCCAATGCTGGAGAAGGTGCTCCTCACCTGGGCTGGGGTTGTACAAATGTCCCCCCTTGTGTCTGGAAGTCTGTGGCAGACTACCAGAGGGGGGTCTGTACCATAATATTTTGACCGGGAAAGGTGCTTCTCACCTGGGCTGGGGTTGTACAAATGTCCCCTCTCATCTCTGGAAGTCTGTGTCTGACTACCAGAGGGGGGTCTGTACCATAATATTTTGACCGGGAAAGGTGCTTCTCACCTGGGCTGGAGTTGTATAAATGTCCCCTCTCATCTCTGGAAGTCTGTGTCTGACTACCAGAGGGGGGTCTGTACCATAATATTTTGACCGGGAAAGGTGCTTCTCACCTGGGCTGGGGTTGTACAAATGTCCCCCCTCTCCTCTGGAAGTCTGTGTCTGACTACCAGAGGGGGGTCTGTACCATAATATTTTGACCAGGAAAGGTGCTTCTCACCTGGGCTGGGGTTGTACAAATGTCCCCTCTCATCTCTGGAACTCTGGGCTCCATGCTCAGAAGGGCCCTGGAGCCAGAAAATAAGGCTGGGAATAGTAACTCTTCCCGGGCATTAAAATCAGTCAAAGTGCCCAAACATATTACCAGGTGCCTTTCAACACTTAGACAGTTGAAAATAAGTGAAAAATTTCTAAGTGTTTTTGCCGTAAAATCAGCCCGGGAGTCCTGGGCTGATTTTACGCCGCTCAAATTTGCAAAAAGCAGACACTCCCAAGGGACCATCATCATATATATAGGGGCATCATATTTTAAGCATTGAAGAGGCTGAGGTCCCGGTTCTCCCGAGGCCGGCCAGAGAGGCACACAAGGCGGACAAGACAGAGGGGTCTTGCCCTTACAAAAGTCTGGAAGTCTGAAAATTTGAACTATGCCAATTTTCACCAGATTTGAACAGGCTGGAGTCCTGGTTCTCCGGTGGCCGGTGACAGAGCCTCATGGGCGGGGAGAAGCCCATGAGGCTAAGGTTTCCCCTTACAAAAGTCTGGAAGTCTGAAAATTTGAACTATGCCAATTTTCACCAGATTTGAACAGGCTGGAGTCCTGGTTCTCCGGTGGCCGGTGACAGAGCCTCATAAGCGGGATAAGATCCCGGGGTCCCCCCTTAAAAAGGGTGGAAGTCAGAAAAATTGAACTATGCTTTTTTCCACCAGATTTGAACAGGCTGGAGTCCTGGTTCTCCGGTGGCCGGTCACAGAGCCTCAGGAGCGGGCAGAGGCTGTGGGGTCTCCCCTTACACAAGTGTGGAAGTCTGAAAAATTGAACTATGCTAATTTCCACCAGATTTGAACAGGCTGGAGTCCTGGTTCTCCGGTGGCCGGTGACAGAGCCTCATAAGCGGGATAAGATCCCGGGGTCCCCCCTTAAAAAGGGTGGAAGTCAGAAAAATTGAACTATGCTTTTTTCCACCAGATTTGAACAGGCTGGAGTCCTGGTTCTCCGGTGGCCGGTCACAGAGCCTCAGGAGCGGGCAGAGGCTGTGGGGTCTCCCCTTACACAAGTGTGGAAGTCTGAAAAATTGAACTATGCTAATTTCCACCAGATTTGAACAGGCTGGAGTCCTGGTTCTCCGGTGGCCGGTCACAGAGCCTCAGGAGCGGGCAGAGGCGGTGGGGTCTCCCCTTACACAAGTGTGGAAGTCTAACGCATATGACATTAGCGGACTATGTAGCCCGCTTAAAGAGCTCGAACGATGGGCATACGTGACCCGCCATCTCAGGGCCCCTGTCTGGTTCTACCCACGTCAGACGGCTCCTGGGCACTGCGGGTCCGAGTGCTGGTAGCTCGGTGCGGCGCGGGCCGCTCGCACTCGACCCCTCGGAGGTGAGACAGAGACGAACCGTATCCTCCCCAGTGGCCTTATCACGGAGCCCCTCCGCGGGGGTACGGCAGGCGACCGTACCCCCTAATCCCACGGACCGAGTCCCTGCCCTTTGTACACACCGCCCGTCGCTACTAACGATTGGATGGTTTAGTGAGGTCCTCGGATCGGCCACCCCGGGGCCGGCCACGGCCCTGGCGGAGCCCGAAAAGTCGATCAAACTTGACCATCTAGAGTAAGTAAAAGTCGTAACAAGGTAACAAGGATCATTACCGGTGGCTCGGGTCGGCCGACGTTCCCCCCCGGGGGAATCCGGACGCTCGGGTCGGGAAGCCCTCGGTCTTTGCTTAGGGGCGCGTGGGGATTGTCTCTCCGGAGATGTCCCCTCCGCCCCGAGGCGTGTAGCGGCGGCGGGGTCGGTCGCCGGGCCTCCGGGCTTGGCTGGCCTGTGCCCCGCCGCGCGCTGCTCTCTCGGTCAGCGACGGCGGGGCCGGTCGCCGAGCCTCCGGGCCCGGCAGGCCTGTGCCGCGTCGCACGCTGGCCGTCCCCTCGGTCAGCGGCGCCGGTCCCTCGTCTGCGAGGGTCCCGGCCCGTCCTCGGAATGAAACCTTGAGCCCGCGGAGCAGGACGCCCGCGCAAAGTGCGACGGGACGACAGTTGCGCTTAGACATCCGTGGTGGCCCACGGATCGTCGCGCCAGTCCCGTCGCCGCGCGGACCGCCCGACGGTCTACGCGGGCGCGCCTCCGGGCCCGTCCCGAAACTCGGAAACGGTCCGTATCCTCCGGTGGGCGGCTGCCTGGCCCCGGGCTCGCCCACCCGCAAGGTCCCGGTCGTCGGCGGGTACCCAACTCGCCTCGCTCCGTCCCGGAGACGTCCCGGGACAGCCGGCCCGCGGGGGCCGGTGGGCAGAGCCGCATGTGACGGGGCCGGGGCGCGGCCGATAAAGGGTCGCCCCTCTCCCATCCCTCACCTCATGTTTGAGGAGAACCTGGTGCAAAATCACTTGCAGACGACCTGATTCTGGGTCAGGGTTTCGTACGTAGCATCGCAGCTCCCTCGCTGCGATCTATTGAAAGTTACCCCTCGATCCAAACTTTTGTCGGCCGACCTCCGGGGACTCTCCCTCCCCTGAGCACGCCTAAACAGTACCAGGGTCGGTGTGCGGGCGGGCGGGCGCCCGGCCCTGGGGCCTGAGAGTCTGTTGAGCCCAAGTCTATTGGGTCTATGTGCTGGCTGTGCCCCTATGGAAGTCTGAGCCTAAGTCTATGGAGGGGCCTCACCCAGAGGCCAAGGCCCAGGGAGGTGCTCCTCACCTGGGCACGAGTGGTGGCTGTGGTCCTATGGAAGTCTGAGCCTAAGTCTATGGAGGGGCCTCACCCAGAGGCCAAGGCCCAGGGAGGTGCTCCTCACCTGGGCACGAGCGGTGGCTGTGGTCCTATGGAAGTCTGAGCCTAAGTCTATGGAGGGGCCTCACCCAGAGGCCAAGGCCCAGGGAGGTGCTCCTCACCTGGGCATGAGTGGTGGCTAGCCCCTATCATCCTCTGGATGTATAGAGCTCCGGGCCTGGAGGGGCCCTGGGCCAGAAGCCAAGGCCCAAGAAGGTGCCTCTCCCCCGGGCACGAGCGGTGGCTGTGCCCCTGCGGTCCTATGGAAGCCTGAGCCTAAGTCAATGCCGGTACTAGGGGCCGGCACTCGGCCGTGCCCCGCGCCCAAGACCCGGAGCACGTACCAGGGTCGCGGCAGGCACACTGGAACGTCTGATAGTTTCAAAAAATAGTACCAGGGTCGTTTTGTTCCAGCGGTGCGGGCTACCCTCTATAACCCGGGGAGGGGGCTTAAGAGTGGGTGAACGTGTTCGGGAGGTGCGCCGGGTAGTGGTGGGGGCCGGAGGAACCGGAGGCGGCTAAGTCCGGAGGGAGGCCGGGAGAGGAGTGTGTCGGGCGGGTTAGGTTGGTGGCAGAGGGTCCCTGGATGTATGTGGCTCCATGGGTGGAGGGGTGCTGACTTAGAGGCCAAGGCCGGGGAAGGTGCTCCTCACCTGGGCATGAGTGGTGGCTGTGGTCCTATGGAAGTCTGGAAGTCTGAGCCAGGGGCTCACCCAGAGGCCAAGGCCCAGGAAGGTGCCTCTCCTCTGGGCATAGGAGCTGGGTGTTCCCCTATGGTCCTACGGAAGTCTGAGCCTAAGTGTATGAAGGGGCTCACCCAGAGGCCAAGGCCCAGGAAGGTGCCTCTCCTCTGGGCATAGGAGCTGGGTGTGCCCCTATGGTCCTACGTAAGTCTGAGCCTAAGTGGATGAAGGGGCTCACCCAGAGGCCAAGGCCCAGGAAGGTGCCTCTCCTCTGGGCATAGGAGCTGGGAGTTCCCCTATGGTCCTACGGATGTATGGGGCTCCGTGCCTGGAGGGGGGCTCACCCAGAGGCCAAGGCCCAGGAAGGTGCCTCTCCTCTGGGCATAGGAGCTGGGAGTTCCCCTATGGTCCTACGGATGTATGGGGCTCCGTGCCTGGAGGGGGGCTCACCCAGAGGCCAAGGCCCAGGAAGGTGCCTCTCCTCTGGGCATAGGAGCTGGGAGTTCCCCTATGGTCCTACGGATGTATGGGGCTCCGTGCCTGGAGGGGGGCTCACCCAGAGCTCTGACCGGGTGAATCCCTGGACCCATGCCCGCTTATGAATCACACAATGCAGATATAGTTGTCACATTTTTATTAGTTTTGACAGGGATTGGAGCAGTGTGGCGCCATTAACGATTGTAACATTACACCGCGTGTGTTAGCAGTCTCCTGGGCCGGGGGATCCGCCACATAAAACCGTTGCGAGGTGCTTAAATCGTGGCACATTAACGAAGTGATCGCTTTCGCCTGCCTCTCATCCGCTACCTTCAGAGCGTGGGTTGCCATGGAACTTCGCAAGGTAACGAATGTAGGCAGTGGTTCTGACGGAAGCCCCAAAAGGACCCATGATCTGCGGAATTCATGTAATAGCAACCCGGCTTGGTTCCCGGTACTAGCGTAGAAGAAATATTTGGAATCACCCCCGAGGAAACAGTGCCTTAGCCGTATTAATCGCTTCATTATCCTGTATACTGGTTTGGAGATATGTACACGGGCGTCACCATAGGTCCGTCGAGTTTTATGCAATTTCACATATATGATATAACAGTCTGTAGTCTTCACTGCCTGTTCCACTTCGGCCACCAGCATATTGCGAAGGACAGATATTCGGTGCCCAGTCTCGGCCACAATGATTCCCGTCAGGACCCCGTACAACTCTTGAAGTTCCAGCCTCGATTTCCCCACTTTCAGCCGGCCTACGGAGAACAAAAGTGGGGTTAGAGGAGACATTATCGTATGGAGCTCCGTGCCTGGAGGGGGGCTCACCCACAGCCCAAGGCCGGGGAATGTGCTCCTCACCTGGGCATGAGTGGTGGCTGTGGTCCTATGGAAGTCTGGAAGTCTGAGCCAGGGGCTCACCCAGAGGCTAAGGCCCAGGAAGGTGCTCCTCACCTGGGCCTGAGTGGTGGCTGTGCCCCTATGGTCCTACGGCAGTCTGAGCCTGAGTCTATGAAGGGGCTCACCCAGAGGCCAAGGCCGGGGAAGGTGCTCCTCACCTGGGCCTGAGTGGTGGCTGTGCCCCTATGGTCCTACGGAAGTCTGAGCCTAAGTGTATGAAGGGGCTCACCCAGAGGCCAAGGCCCAGGAAGGTGCTCTTCACCTGGGCTGGAGTTGTCCAAATGTCCCCCCTCATGTCTGGAAGTCTGTGGCAGACTACCAGGGGGGGGGTCTGTACCATAATATTTAGACCGGGAAAGGTGCATCTCAGGCGGACACGAGTTCAGGCAGAGCCCCCCTCTGTCTCTGGAACTCTGGGCTCCATGCTCAGAAGGGCCCTGGAGCCAGAAAATACGGCCGGGAATAGTAACTCTTCCCGGGCATTAAAATCAGTCAAAGTGCCCAAACATATTACCAGGTGCCTTTCAACACTTAGACAGTTGAAAATAAGTGAAAAATTTCTAAGTGTTTTTCACATTTTTGTGAAAAACACTGAAAAGTGTTTTTCAGTGTTTTTCTCAAATTTGCAAAAAGCAGACACTCCCAAGGGACCATCATCATATATATAGTGGCAGCATATGGCAGAGGCTGAGGTCCCGGTTCTCCTGAGGCCGGGCAGAGGGGCACATAAGGCGGACAAGACAGAGGGGTCTTGCCCTTACAAAAGTCTGGAAGTCTGAAAATTTGAACTATGCCAATTTTCACCAGATTTGAACAGGCTGGAGTCCTGGTTCTCCGGTGGCCGGTGACAGAGCCTCTTGAGCGGGGAGAAGCCGCGGGGTTTCCCCTTACAAAAGTCTGGAAGTCTGAAAATTTGAACTATGCCAATTTTCACCAGATTTGAACAGGCTGGAGTCCTGGTTCTCCGGTGGCCGGCGACAGAGCCTCATGAGCGGGGGAGAAGCCGCGGGGTTTCCCCTTACAAAAGTCTGGAAGTCTGAAAAATTGAACTATGGTTAATACTCACGGTAGTAGAGTGGCAGGGCTCTATTCGCTACCTCGATGTATGTCCGATGGACTTCCAGACTGAGAACTGCGGCAGATTTAGCCCTTCTGACGGCCTGTTGGCAACTGACAACATCTTTGGCGTTGTTCCTCTGATGAGCGGACACGGCATCCCTCACACCGGCGATGGCTCTTGCTGATAGCCGGACCCCTGATGGAGCGGCAGCCTCCAGCCATTTGAGAAATACGGTGACATCGATCAGCTTTTTTTTGAGCGTGGTGGGCGCTAAACTCCGGGCTTTCCAAGCCGTGACTGCACTGTGAAAGATAGGATGGAATTAGTAATACCCACGGGTAACTTTAAACGGTGTCCTGACTTACTCTGAAATACGATCGTGTTCCCGCAGGAAGAGCAGGTCTTGGCGGGGAAAGTCACCCCTGGCAGCAGCCCGGAGGAACTCACGTACTGTCTGGACTCTTTGCTGCACATTGGAGAGATCTTTACTGGAAGCATTTTGGGTAGTGATTCGCTGCGCAAAGAGTCTTAGGATTCGCTCGCAACCAGGGACAGTACGTGTTTCCTCGGGAATTGCAATTGGCTGCGGCTCCGGCTCCGGTTCTTGGGTCACGGTCGGCGGCGGCGGCGGCGGTGGTGGTTGCCCGGGAGTTGCCTCCGGCTCCGGGCCCGGGTCCGGTTCTTGGGTCACGGTCGGTGGCGGTTGCTTGGGAGTTGCGACCAGAGTATGACCAGGGTCGGTGCCCGGTACCGGGTCCGGTTCTTGGGGTACGGTGGGTGGTTCCGCGGGGGTTGCTGTCAGCTGTGGCTGTGAGACTGGTTCTAAATGCAGTGCGGAGACCATTGGAGCATCCGGGTTCGATTCCCACAATGCTTTGAGCCGGATAATTACCCATCTTTTGCGTGCCAGGCGTAGGTAATGCTCCAATTCATCCGGGCCATATGAATGTGCAGCCCTAAAATGCTTATCCAACCGGCTGTAGGCATGGTCGCAAATGTGGCAATTGAGATGACCGAAGTTTCCACTATAAAGAGAAAAAGGGCAGTGAATCCCAAATGTTATGCCCAAAAAAGAGTTTGTCTGTGGGCTAGAGAGTTGGAGTTTTCCCCCTGTATCTCTGGAAGTGTCCTGGGTGAATATTGGCCAGTAAATCCCTAATGCTATGCCCAAAATACAGTCTGTCTGTCGGACTAGACAGTTTGAATTGTCCCCCTGAATCTCTGTAAGTGTTCTCGGGGACATGTCAGATCTAACCGGTCCACGTGGCGGATCTAATGTGTCAGAGAACCCGATTTTGGAATAATCTACTCACCGAAGGCTGCTGAACTGAATGAGCAGGGTCAGCTCCATCGTGTTGACTACGCGATGTGTTTTCAGAAGGTGCCTTTTAAGATGGGGATATTTCTCCTTGCAAAGCCCACATTCTAGCGACGCCATTTTGAGTCCAGGGCCCCCCAGTTTCCGGTCCTATTTATACCCTGGGGGGTATTCCACGAACGTGGCTAAACTTAGCCGCGACTAAGTGCTAAGTTCTCGCCTGGCTGAGACACAACTTAGACAAAAGCTTGAACCTGTTCCACAAACGCGTTTCAGCTGCGCCTAGTCAGAGCTAAGCTCAGTCTGGCCTAATCAGGCCGGGCCTAGACGCGTGCACGGGGAAGGTAAGAAGCCCTGAACAAGCGACTGTCGAAAACGCGATCATGTCGAAGATTCGGGCCGATTATTTCGGCGCATCAGAACAGAAGTTGCTTTTGGAACTCTACAACGCACTTGCGGTAACCAAGACCAGAGACATGGCGTGGCAGAAGATCGCCGAGCGCTTAAATACGTAAGTTAAGTCCTATGACAGTGCTGGACATTGACTTTTTTCTAAGTCTGTTTTTCACCATCCATGTCAACGCTGATTTGTGGCGCAGGGGTAAAGTCTCCGTCTGGGGTGCGGGAGTTTGTGAGTTCGATTCTCACGGTGGGTAGTTCATGGTATAATTATTATATATTTGTATAGCAGTCTTGTCAGTTGTAATTTATTTTTACTGTGTAAAAGTATTTGCGCCAACTAATACGTTAAATTGTGTTATCTTGTCTTTGAGCAGGAATAATGTGAAGAGGACTGTTTTGCAGGTAAAGACAAAGCATAAAAACATTTTGCAGAGTGGTAAGTAGGCTAATATTAATATTATTATTCAGTGAAATTAGTAATACTGTTGAAATGGTACCTTAATTTAATTTAAAATGAACAGTAGCTACCAAGCCACAGGAGGTGGGAGCCCCCCTCAAAACCTTTCACCTGCAGAGGAGCTGGCACTGGCCCTAAACCGGGGTCGCCCACTGGTGGAGGTAACTGATGGAGGGACCCCATCAAAGATCCTTCCTGCGAGTTCTCGTGAAGAGTATATTCAAGGTATTCTCTAGACTACTGCTTGCCTCAGCTGTGATCCAAGCATTTGTATTTTAATAGTATGTTTGTGTTCTAGTTACTGAAGATGGCGTACACTTGGACCCTCCTCAGCAGTCCTCCAGCAGTGCCTTGCCTGACCCTCAGCAGTCCTCCAGCAGTGGCCTCACACCAGAATGTCATACCTAATGTCTTTTATTGTTTTATGCCTATTGATGGAAATTGATAAATAGGATTTCATTAAAGAGACTTGCACAGCATCTCTGAAGCAAATTTGTTGAATCATTGAAATGTTGCATCATGGAGTGTGCCTGTTATTTGGCTACATTTTGTTTTAAAAGTAAAGGTTTACCTGTAACTGTATTCTTTGATAGAGATGTCACATAAAATATAAAGTGTCAATGTCGTCAAGTGAGAGTGATGTTAGGCCCAGCTGATATAAGTTATGTGATGATAACAATAATTGTAGGTTAAATTTATTTCCATTTCTGTAATATGTTGCAAATAGAAATGCGTGAAAATTTGACTTGGGCATCAATAGGTCAATAGCGGGAATCGAACCCCGGTCGCCGGCTTGAGAGTCAAAGCACCTAACCACTCGACCAAAGCCTCTCTTTAAGCTATTGGTGGAATTCTTCCATATGTTAATGTCGTAAAGACAGCGGTTCAAAAGCATATGTTTAGATTACCGGAGAATTGTCAAGAACCAAGAATGTAAGGTAATTTCTTTTTTTTTGCTGATATTGTTTTCGGACAACACAGATACTCATGCGGGAGGTGTGCGGAACTGTTTGTTTGACACTCTGTTTACGTCAGGTACGTATTCTCTGCGACACGGCCTAACTAAGACAGAACTTAGCCTCCCCGCGAGCAGACTATCTGCTAAGACCATGTTGCCCCAGTAACTCAGCGGGAACTAAGTTTAGCGAGCGTCGTGGAACCGAACTCTCACTTAACCTAGCGCCAACTGACGAACAAAGCCGGGCTTTGCGCTTAGTAGCTTTCGTGGAATACCCCCCAGGTTCCAACTTCCAACTTCCAATCCGATCAATGGTTGTGACGGGTTGTGTATACATGCATGAGATTTCAATGACCGGTATATGGTAAGAACCGTGCTTCCCCCCGGGTCTCGCCTAACCCTGTTTAGGCCCCCCTACCCCCCATGGTTAAAAGTTGCGAAATGTCTAAACTGAGCATTTGCTATCCTTTTCTGCGTTAGAAAAAATCAGAGCTCAAACGGGCGATTTTGAACAAGGCACCTTATTGACGTCAGCTCGAAAAAAGAAATGCAAATGCAGTTCCACCCCCGTCTGTCTGTACTCGGCGTCTCTGTAAATCACGCCCAGAGAGTTTGGACTGCGGAGGAGCTACGCAATGCGAAATGCGTTTTTTTATTTGCCTGGAGGAACTTGCGAGTGTTTCTAGGCTTGGAAGTCCTTTATCTGAGCCTGTGGATATCTGAAACAGCAGTGGTTTATTTTATTTTCTGTGGAAATGTGTTTTTTTTTCAATGGAACGTTTCTCATCTCTCCCTCTGCGCAAAAACACGGAAGTGGGTCAGAGCGCACAAGGCACAGCTGAAAAGGAAAGAGTGGAGAGTTTGGCCATGCCCCCACCCGCTACTATAGGCCATCTCTGTCCTCCTCATTTGCATTCAAGCAACAACGCCCATAATGGAGTGTTCCAGAGTGACATTTATGACTCTTTCTCATCTTATCTATCTTTCTCATGCACTGAGTCTTGATTTTGAAGAAGGATTCATTTACAGTATTAGGGAACCATTAAGGAGCCATATAAAAGCATCAAGAAGTACCATGTCATGGGACCTTTAATAAAGGGACAATGCATATTAAAAGACAAGATAATGTAGAAGAAAAAAAAATGCACTTGTAAATATGCAGGATTGCAGCCAAAGATCATTTCCATCCTTAGTCCCTGCTAGACTAAAACAGCCACATAGCCCCCACAATCCATAAAACATAACAAAAGATACAGTAACAGCCTACACATTCATCTCTCACTCACTCAAAAACACACTCATGCATTATAAAACACAAATATAAAACTTACAAACTGAATTGCCAGTCTCTACTGAGGAGCTGTTAACTGATTCTATCATAAAACCCCAACCAGTTTTCCATGTTATTTTTGTACGTTTTATTCCAGGCAGGGTCCAGCAGAGAAACTCCCCTTTGAGAGCGGCTCGGTGGACTTGGTGACCTCCATGACGGCTGCTCATTGGTTCGACCGGCCACGCTTCCTGGAGGAGACGAGGCGTGTGCTGAGGGGCGGGGGCTGTGTGGCTCTGCTCTCCTATGCCCTGGACATGTACCTGGAGCGTGGAGACTTCACCGACAAACTCACACAAGTCTGCATGGAGGTGAGAGCTTTAAGAGCTTTAACCAGGCCTGCATCAAGGACACGGTGTGGAGTAGTTTTCACAAATGGTATCTGAAATCTGAGCTATATTGTAGCCTGAAAACAAAAACACGATGCAATACCTAATTACTGTAGTATCTATAATGCTATATTTAGCACTCCTATTTGGAACAGTAAATGATTGAACTCTCCTCCTTGAGCCGCCACCTTAATGTGGTGGAGGGGTTTGAGTGCCCAAATGATCCCGGGAGCCATGTTGTCAGGGGCTTTATGCCCCTGGTAGGGTCACCCAAGGCAAACAGGTGCTGGGGGACGGGTCAGACTAAGAGCAGTTCAGAAACCCTTATGTTGAGTTTTACAACAAGGTCAGATATGTCGCCCGGACTGGTGTTACTGGGGCCCCACCCTGGAGCCAGACCTGGGGTGGGTGCTGGCGTTGCCCGCGGGGAACGGCGGTGGACCGGTGTGGGCCTGCTCATTGCCCCACAGCTCAGCTGCTGTGTGCTGGAGTTCACACCTCAATCCTCCCGTCACGTCTTCCAAGGAGGAAGCAGAGGCTGGGGACTCGGAGGCGGACTCGTTCATCACCCTGGCTGACGTTCCTGAGGTGGTTGGAAAGCTTCTCGGTGTCAAGGCCCCAGAGGTGGATGAGATCCGTCTTGAGTATCTTAAGTCTCTGGATGTTGTAGGGCTGTCTTGGCTGACACGTATCTGCAACATTGCGTTGCAGTCGGGGACAGTATCTTTGGACTCACCGACCGGGGTGGTGGTCCCTCTTTTAAGAAGGGGGACCGGAGGGTGTGTTCCAACTATCAGGGAATCACACTCCTCAGCCTTCCCGGTAAGGTCTATTCCAGGGTGTTGGAGAGGAGAATTCGACCGATAGTCAAACTTCGGATTCAGGAGGAGCAGTGTTGTTTTCGTCCCGGCCGGGGAACACTGGACCAGCTCTATACTCTCCATTGGGTGCTCGAGGGTGTATGGGAGTTTGCGGAACCAGTCCACATGTGTTTTGTGGATCTGGAGAAGGCATTTGACCGTGGCCCTCGTGGGGTCCTGTGGAGAGTGCACTGGGAGTACGGGGTTCGGGGCCCTTTGCTAAGGGCTGTTCGGTCCCTGTATGACCGGAAGAGGAGCTATGTTCGCATTGCCGGTAGTAAGTCAGACCTGTTTCCGGTGCATGTTGGACTCCGCCAGGGAGGAGCTCAGAGTAGAGCCGCTGCTTCTCCACGTCAAGAGGAGCCAGCTGAGGTGGCTTGGCCATCTGTTCCGGATGCCTCCTGACGCCTCCCTCGGGAGGTGTTCCGGGCATGTCCCACCGGGAGGAGGCCGCAGGGAAGACCCAGGACACGTTGGAGAGACTATGTCTCCCGGCAGGCCTGGGAACGCCTTGGGGGTCCCCCCAGAGGAGCTGGAGGAAGTGTCCGGGGTGAGGAGGTCTGGGCGTCCCTGCTTCAGGATTCAGTATTTATTGTCATTGCACACGAGAGAACAACAAAAGTATGTTTGGAGTATCCACATGCGTAGTTGTAAAGTGCGAAATAGTAAAGTGCAAACCCAGTGAAATAAATAGCCCTCAATAACCCCTAAATAACCCCAGTGTAAACATTTGTAAACATTTTGACATCAGTACAGCAGTATTGGCAGCAGCATCAGGGCATGTAATTAATATTATCATTAAAGTGCATTAGAGAGCAGGGCCATTCAGACAGATACATGAGAATAGTGACATTATGCAGCAATGCAAAACCAGTTCAGAACTATTGATTGGTGAGTGTGGTTATTGTCTATGGGAGGGGGGTAGAAAGGGGTGCACTGCAGGCTGCTTAGACTGTGGTCCCCGCGACCCGGTCCCGGATAAGAGGAAGAAAATGGATGGATGGAATTATTGAACTGAAAATGAGCTAACAGCTAATTAATAAACCATACATATTGTGCATATTGTGCTGGGACATCCTCTTGTGGAGGAGCAGCGACTCTGCTCCAAGCTCCTCCCGTGTGACTGAGCTTCTTTTTTTAATAATGAATTTCCTTCGGAATAATACTGCCTTTCTAATCTAATAAGCTGTTTGAGATAACAAAATGTGTAAGAAAACTATTGTGACACTGAACTGAAAAGTCCTTGTTATCCATGATTTGTTGTAACATTTGTTAACATAAAGAATTCAGTCCAATCCCATTCTGTAAAAGATAGAGTGGCTGTTTATACTAAATCTAAAAAGTGAGGAAAAGGAATGAAACCTGACTTTGGTAGATCTGTTTCATTGCAATGCGCTCCAAAGAACAAGAGATGAATATGTACGTTAAAACTCCAACACTGAAACAACGTGTACAAAAAAGAAGGTAACTCTGGGCATCCCCCCCTTCAGGCTAATATTCTATGAACTTTTTGCAAGCTTGCAATAACAAATTCTGTGTTTATTTCTCAGATTTACGCCGATATGCTCCCATACCGAAACCCTTACCTTGGCTCCAGTTCTATTCAGAACTACAGAGGCATGTTCAACCTCTGGCCCCATCCGGACAAAGAATGGTATGTACTGCATCTCTCCATCCTTACATTTGTCCATCATTCATAAGAACATTGTCTCATACGTGACAGTGCTTTGTGCATACAGGCACGAGGGTCTGGAGGTGAGGAGAGCCACCACTGTGAATGGCTACATCAGCTTGCTGGAGACTTTCAGTTCATATCAGAAATGCAAAAAAGATAATCCCCGAGAAGCCCAAGAAATGTCCAATCGTGCACGCAAAAAGTAAGTTACCACACTGAAGGACTGAGTTAACGTGTTGACTTTACACCAAGAACTTCAGACATTTTGAGTCTTAAAATGTCATACCATTTGACTTTTTCTTTTTTCTTTCTAAAGCTTTGTCAGGCTTCTGTTCATCATTATTTAAAGGTTCACTGTGTAACTTTCCTGGTGAGAGGTCCACCACCTGTTTAGGTTCAAAAAGATGTTACACTGTATGGCTATAAACGAAGTATCTTGCATTTATTGGATTTCAGGTGTATAAAATGTGCATTCAGATAGTGAGCTGGCTCACTTCTTCACAGATCTGACCTGTAACGTGGCCTGGTGGTGTAGATAAATATGTTTAATGCCATACGTGGAGCAAATCTCTATGGATACGAGCAGGTGAAAAGGTTGTGATGTAGTTTCCTCATCACAAACAGATGGAGTTGTGTTTTGGTTCATTCACACATGTTAACACACAAATTCTTCATATTCAGTTCTCTCAGAGAGAGAGGATTATTCTTCTTTCAAATCGAAAACACCTTGTAATGTCATGTGGTAATACAGGAAGTGCTTCAATTTGCTTTGAAACTCTATACACCTTCACTAGAATCATTTGGATGATTTCAGCCCTGGATTTGCCAATCTCTACTGAACTAAAGTTAAAAGGAGCTGTGAACATGAAAAAACTACCACTTTGTGACATCACAAGGTGGAACAGATTCATTTTGAGCTTTGGAGATGTAGACAAACTAATAATAAAAGGGTGACTCAAACCTGTGTGAATGAAAAACATGGCTTAAAGAGTCAATTTTGCATCAAAAAAAGTTCATATATAAAGAAAATACCAACTCCCACCACCAGGGGTCACAATTGGGAAAGATGAAAACTGGATTCATAACTAGCTGCAGTTGACCGGCCTTGTTCCTGTCTGTACAAACTCTTAAAATGTGATCCAATGTGTTTCTCTGTCTCTTTTTTTGTAGGTTACTGGATGTTTTGCAAGAATCCTCTCCTGAAACTGAAGTTACCTTGGTTACAAAGTACTTCTACTGGTTCGCCTGCAAACCTTGACCCTTGTGTGGACCTGTCCAGTTTTGATTGTGGAACTGGACACACTACACCGATGCACTGAAAACAAACATTCCCTTAAAATTATAATAAAATCTAAATCTAATGTGTATGTAATCACTTAAAAAGAATTCTATAGCTGTAATAAAAGCTGATGTTTCACACGTAATTCACTGCCTCACAGAATTTTGTTATTTATCTATAAAGACGCACTGTGTAACTTTTTCTAGACAAGTCACTCGCTTGTCAACAATGTCCCACAGTACAAATAGTATATTAGTATTAGTATAAATTATCTTTCATTTATTGATACTTCGATGATCAACAGTCCATGGGGGCGTGATGCTAACTGTAAGCACTGCTCTGTCTAAGGCTTGTTAAGACTTTAATCTGAGCTTTCTTGTAACACATCAGACCAGAAAGAACTGAGTTCAAGCGTAGTTCCAACCTAAGTGCTGTTCAACTATTAGGGATGGGAATTGATAAGATTTTTACGATTGCGATTCCATTATTGATACTGCTTCACGATTCGATTGTTTATCGATTCTCTTATCGATTCTAATTTGGGGAAAAAAGGAGAACAAACTGTTTGATTAGCAGCAAGATTAGCACTAGTCCTGGTGTAGTGCAGGTTTAGTCCTGGTGTAATCCTGGTCAATCCTGTCACCTGTAACATTTTGCTTTCAACCAAATCTAATCTGACCAAATATAATTGGTTTGTTATTAATGTTCATATAATGATTTATGAACAAAACAGAAATAAAAACCATGATCAAGTATTGGTTTAGACCTGGTTTAGACCTGGCTTAGACCTGGCTTAATCCAGGTTTACTTTTGGCTTAGATCAGTTTTAGGCCTTGTTTAGTCCTGGGCCCAGATCTGTATTTTATACTTTCTTTACTGCTACTTTAGACCTGGTTTAGTCAGAGTTTAGAATTGGTTTAGACCGATAGTTTAGTTTGTATTGCACCACTGCCACACCTCAGCACATCTGACTGTATTTTCTGCTAAAATATATTTTGCTTTTGAAATTCCGGTCTCAAACAGTATCTTAGAATCTCACTTTTATTTATGTTTTCTTGATATTATGAAAGAATTGTTTGTTTGTTTTTTGTGTATCTTGACAGTGAACTGAAATGGTTTTACAACATATTCTACAAAATGTTCTGACAGATGTTTTCTGAAGTTTAATGACAGAACAAACTCCATACTGGAGTGTTTTATCGTGTAGTCCACAGGCTGGTATATGCCGCCCTCTGCTGTCTGTTTGGGGCAAGTACTTCCTTTGTGTAAAGTGTGTTTTCTCTTTAGAATTCATATTTTGACAACTGCCATGTTACAACTCAAGTTTACAGACACCTGGTTATATTGTTGTTGTTTTTTTTTTGCTTAAATCACAGACGTAGTGAGGCTTTAATTCATTCATTCATTAAAAAAAAGTGTATTAATAAATTATGTTTTTAACACAGAGCTGAGACAGGGTTTCACAACATTTCATTCATTAATATTAAAGGGCCCCTACCAATTTTTTGGCCATGTATTCATAGTACAGTAATCCCTCGTTTATCGCGGGGGTTAGGTTCCAGAAATAACCCGCAATAAGAGAAATCCGCGAAGTAGGACAACTTTATATTTTACATGATCAAAGGAGAAGTTCAATTTGTCAACTGGACAAAGTTTGTTTGGTTGAAAACGTTTCGCCGCTCATCCGAGAGGCTTCGTCAGCGGCTAAACGTTTTCAACCAAACAAACTTTGTCCAGTTGACAAATTGAACTTCTCCTTTGATCATGGATTCTACCTGGACGACTGAGGGACTTTTCACGCATTTATATTTTACAATTATTCGACATGTTTTAAGGCTGTAAATGCCTCACCACACACATTATACACTTCTCAGACTGGAATTAACCTTTTCTCACATTTCTCTCTCGTTTAAACACTCAAACATAGATTTTCAACAAAATGTATTAATAGTGAAGCGTGGGGGCTCCGCCGGGAGCCCCGCCGGACGCGTGAGGGGAGCGTTGACATGAGTCACTGGATCCGCAGGAAGCACTGCGCTCATGCAACGGCACTGCCACATCCCGGGACGCGCACTAATCCCTTGGAGAAGTGTGCGACACGTGCACCCCTCATAGTGGTCAAATCCGTGACAGAGCAGCACGACCGGCGCGAGGCCGCGCGAACACCGGGGCTGCGAGCACGAGATCGAACCGCGGCGCCTGGACCGCGTCCTCTCAGCCCGAGCCACAAACCAGCCGCAAGAAACCAGCAAAGAGCGGCATGTGGTGGTTTAATCCTGGTTTAGACCTGGTCTAGTCCCAGTTTAGTCCAGGTCTAGACCTGGTCCAGTCCTGGTTTAGTCCAGGGCCAGTCCAGGTTTAGACCTGGTTTAGACCTGGTTTAGTTCTGGTCTAGACCTGGTTTAGTCCACGTTTAGTTCTGGTCTAGTCCTGGTCTAGTTCCGGTCTAGTCCTGGTCTAGTTCCAGTCTGGTCCCGGTCCCCCCGCGTCCCCCATCTATCAATCAGCAAAGGTCTATAGTCTCTTAGCCAATCAGGATGCAGAACACAGTGAAAAAAAAAGTTACATTATAAAAGAAATTGAAAAAATAAAAATCCGCAAAACAGCAAGGCCGCGAACAGTGAACTGCGATAGAGCGAGGGACCACTGTAGTACAATACAGATATGTTCTATAAGAAGCTCTTGAGGTCAAAGTAAGTCCGCTGTGTACCGTCTGCATCTATTTATAAAGTGTTTTATTTACAAGAATCAGGAAGTGAATAGTAGCATGCTAGACGTTGTTAGTTTTGCTGATGGCAAAGATTAAAAGATGAATAAACAAAATATACAAGGTAACTGAAAATATATAAATGTAAATATGTGACAGCCCTAAAATGTAAATACACACACGCAACTCCCCCTTCCTTTTATGTATTTATTTATTTTTATTTGTTTCATATATGTGTTAGTTTTATCTTTAGTTATTTTCTTATGTTTATTCTGTTATTAATGTGTCTGGTAAACACACCCTCAAAAAGTTCAAAATGATGAAAAATAACCCTAAAAAAACTCTGTTCTCTGAAAGTTGTGAAAAGTGCTTATAAACTCATCGTGGTGAATAATTACGATGCTCTGAATACATAAGGGACGAAGAACTTTGGACCACTGCAAAATGTTTTCAGGACAGTAAAAATCAGATATATTGCAGCTCCATTGGCTTTTATCTGTATCCATCCATTTGTTTCGCTTTATCCAGTGCCGATCGTCGAGTCAGCAGTCTGAGCAGGAGGCCCGCACTTCCCTTTCCACACACACTTCCTCCAGCTCTTCCTGTGGCGTTCCGAGGCCAGCTTAGAGACATGTCGCGAGGAGCAGTGGGTCTACTCTGAGCTCATCCTGTGTGTTCTAAAGGACGGCCATAGACTGTGTAACGAAGTGGACTAAGGGAATTTTATGTTGCGCATTTACATTTCAGTTGCAACCAAATGAATCTGCAACCGGGGGCCTGTTAGGGATTTTTCCTAATAAACATCAACAAAAGGGAACAAATGAGAAAACAGACACAGAAGTATTATACTCGTACGAGGGAGAATGAGGTGTAGCATGTGTTAAACAGAGCCGCCTCTGCTTCCGTCTAGGCCACACACCCAACTCTCAAAGAACACCTCCTCGTCCTTCCTTTTTATTTAGGATCACATGGAACGGAAATTTCCAGAAACACCAAGCCAAGCCTACAACACATTCCTCAGTAATCAGTAATCAGTAATTACATTGATTGTTTGTTTAAACAGTTGACCAGTCCTTGTCCTTATCTCATCCTGTGGTTTTACAACAGGAGATGAACCAACTTCAAGGAAACACTTTGATAATTCATTAAAGGCACTACATACAATTTCCTTTAACAGGGCCATATTTGGAAATCATCATAGCAGTCAAAGAGCCAGTCAAAGAAGACACCTCATTTGGTCTATTTTTGTTGTTTATATATTGATTTATATCATGTGTGATGTCTCCGTGGTTGTTTAATGTGTATATGGATGGTGTGGTAAAAGAGGTGAATGCAAGAGTGTCAGGTAAGGGTGTGAGCATGGTGAATGTTGATGGCAGCGAATGGAGCATGAATCAGTTGTTGTTTGCAGATGATACTGCACTAGTGGCTGATTCAGAGGAGAGCTTGGCACGTTTGGTTGAGGAGTTTGGAAGGGTGTGTGATAGAAGGAAGCTGAGAGTGAATGTGAATAAGAGTAAGGTGATGAGGTGCACGAGGTCAAAGGATGAACGTAGGTTGAATGTGGCATTAAATGGGGAGTTGTTGGAAGAGGTAGAGTGTTTTCAGTATTTAGGGTCGCATGTTGGTGTGGATGGTGGAATAGGGGGTGAGGTAGAGTTTAGAATGAATGAAGTACGTAAGATATGGGGGGATGAAGAGAGTGTTTGAATGTAGGTCACTGGGAATGGTTGCGAAAAGGAGATTGTATGAGGGTGTGGTGGTGCCTGCTGCGTTGTATGGGGCTGAAACGTGGAGTTTGAAAGTTGCGGAGAAGAGGAAGTTGAATGTAGTTGAGATGAGATGTCTGAGGAGTATGTGTGGTGTGACGCGCATGGATCGTGTGAGAAATGAAGAAATCCGAGAGAGAACTGGTGTGTTGCGAGAGTTGGCTGAGAGAGCAGAGCAAAAGGCATTGGGATGGTTTGGACATGTTGAGAGGATGGAAAGGGAGCGATTGGTGAAAAAGGTGTATGAATCTGCTGTGAGTGGAGTGAGAATGAGAGGAAGACCGCGAATGGGATGGACAGAGGGTGTAAGAAGAGCGTTGAATGCAAGAGGGATGACTGTGGTGCAAGGGAGAGAGGCTGCTCAGGACAGGGATGAATGGAGAGAGTTTGTGTATGAATGAATGGATGGGTGTGGTAGAGGGCGGGTCTTGATATGAAGCGGCAGGGGAAACCAGCTTTGGCTGAGGCCCTGCTGTGGAAGTGCCCACACTGGGCTGTGCAGCTGACCCTGGTGCAGTGTGGTGTGGTTTTAGATCGGTCCTTAGACCTTAAACCAAGGTGTCCTTTCCCCCAACATCATCATGCCTCTCCGGTGACGTTTGGGTGGTGCTGGCGTCTGAGTGCTGGTTTGTTCTGAGTGCTGGGTTGTTTGGGGGGTTGCTGGCGGGCTTGGGTGGTATCACCAGGTCTGGTTTCGGGGTGCCGAGGGGGCGACTGGCTGGTGCTTGGGGGTGTGGTCCGGATGGCCGGCTGGATCCGGGGTTCTTTGGGGTTCTGTATGGTGGATGGGGGCACCTGGAGGGGGGCGACGTTATCTAGGTGCACCTTTAGTTATTACTGTTACTGCTGTTGTAGTGGGATGATTGCGGATGGTCTGGACCTGGACCCTCTCCCAATGTTTTGGATTGTTTTTAATGCATCATTTCTTAGTCAGGGCAAGCTGAATACCTACACCTAGGCTGCAGGACAATGTCCTCCTTCTTTTAATGCATCATTTCTTAGAGAGGGCTGAACACCTACACTTAGGTTTGCAGGACAATGTCCTCCTTCTTTTAATGCATTTAGACACATTATAAATAGCATACACATTATACACAATATAGGGCAACATAGGATATGAAGAAATGTTCGGAGAGGGGGGAGAAGTGGATTTTAAAGTGGGGCGACAGCGGTGATGGTGATGGACGGAAGGTGTGCTTGGGTGCTCGTCCCTCTCTAGGTGCTGTCCCTGTGTGGTCCTCTGGAGGATTCCTGGGTGCTGGCGGTGGTCCGGTTTACGCTCTAGGTCTGGCCGGTCATCCCTTTGTGCCGCCTGGGGTGGGTCCTGGGGGTTTTCCCGCTCGGGTTCGCTGGCTGCCTTCTCGGTTGTCCAGTGCATGGATGGGGGGTGGGTGGACGCCAGTGTGGGAAGAGAGTGGTGATGGTGATGAGGAAAGGACGCTGGTACAAACGAAGGGAAAAAATAAATAAATAAATAAAAAAAAAAAAAGTCACGGAAGGAGGGTTTGGGGAAAGGAAGGAAGGAGGGAAAGGAACAAAAATGTATGCCCTGTCTAGGCTACCCCACTATGGTGGGACACAGCCTTTGTATATAGATAGATAGATAGATATTGATTTATGGACAAAACAGCGAAACATAAACCAGGATTATGTAAAGCTGGTTCATACCAACATTTTAAGACCAAAATGGCAAGCCTGTGGAGGGAACTCATTTCTCCTGGTTGTATCTTGTTCATTTGGTCATTACCCAAAACTCATGACCATGGGTGAGAGTAGGAACAGAGATCTGACTCAGGACTAAACCAGAGAATGGGACCGGAGATCTAAACCAGGACTGAACCAGAACTAAACCTGGAACAAACCAGAACTAAACCAGGACTAAACCACGGGAAAACCAGGACTAAACTAGAACGATACATGAGAGCAGGACGAGAGATCTAAACCAGGACTAAACCAAGACCACAGAAGAAAGTTTTGTTTTTTTTTTCTCTCTGTTGGC
This sequence comes from Paratrypauchen microcephalus, assembly GCA_036785185.1. Lineage (NCBI taxonomy): Eukaryota > Metazoa > Chordata > Actinopteri > Gobiiformes > Gobiidae > Paratrypauchen > Paratrypauchen microcephalus. The sequence continues at coordinate 2,265,007 of JAVJIX010000147.1, read as the reverse complement.
AGCACGGTGGCTGAGTGGCTAGCACTCAGGTTCAGGTCGCCCGGGCCTTTCTGTGTGGAGTTTGCTCCCCGTGTTTGTTCTCCCCGTGTCTGGGTGGGTTTCCTCCGGGCACTCCGGTTTCCCCCACCAACCCAAAACATGCGCCTTAGGTAAAATCCTCCAGTTTGGGTCCTGACCAAGCCTAAACAACAAAATCATGGGGATGGTCCCTGGGTCAAATGTAGAAACAATTTCTCCTGTGTGAGATCAATAAAAGTCAATCTTCTAATCCTTAACCACTGTAAGGCGCTTTGTTTTACATTTTTTGTATGAAAAGCGCTTTATAAATATTGTTTGATTGATTAGTCCTGGGTTCAATCAATCAAACTAGAACCATAGGTGAGAGAAGGACCAGGGATCTAAACCAGGACCACAGAAGAATATAGGACCAATGATATAACCCAGGACTAAACTAGAACTCAAACCATAACATAAAATGTCATTGCTTTTGTCTCAGTTCCTTTATCAGTCTCAGTATTGTTATAAAGCACGAATGTTGGACCCAAAAGCAAACCAAAACTCAAGTAAGGTTAAGAGGTTTACTGTACAGATGGATATGGTAATGGACAAAAGGGTCAGGTGGGCGCTAGGCAGGGGGGTCCAGAGGAACACGAGCCACAAAATGAACAGGAGTGCAATGAAGAGGGGAGATCTGGGAGCATTGGGAGTAGAAAAAACAAAAATTACAAACGGTCCAGGAACAAACACCAAACAGTTTTCAAAACCAAGATCTTGCGAATCCACGAGCTAGTTACCAATGTGGTAAAACTGAGGAACTGGCAGGGAGTAGAGGAAGAACCGGGAGGAAGAACAGGCAGGAGTAGACTGGAGAAGAATCTCAGGTGTGTGATGACGAAGGCTGCGTCTCATTTCTCTATCTTACCCCTTCGTCTTACCCCTACCCCTTGGTTTTGTGCATTCATGTGAGGGAAAGGGGTGTCCCGATTCTAATTTTGATCAAGGGCTAGAGCCATGACCAAGGGTTACATACCTTTTAAAACGAAGTAAGCTCTCGACCGGATTTGAAACGAATGCCTGAGCTTGTAGGGTACGTCTACAAGCTCAGGCAGGTTTTGGGATCAGGACGGCAGCGTCACATCGACCAGCCAAGGAGTCTCATAAATGTATTTTCAGCAGTTGTAATTATCGACAGCTAACAGTTTAGCAGGTTTACAATTATGACGCTTATGTTCTACGTTACTTTTAGTGAACTGTTGTTGTGGTTTTAATTTTAGCCGACATGATGTTTTCATCGAACTTTCATGCATAAACAAGCTAGTTTTTTTTTTACCTGAGGTACCCGGTAATCTTTGACATTTGTTTACGTTTGTTTGCCTCAACTGTTGTCACCTCTTTAGACGTAGCAGCGAGGTAGAGGCGAGGGATGATGACGCAAACGGTAATCGATCGGTGTCCCATTCCTCCCAGGCAGGTGAAACAGAAGGGAGGGGAGGAAAGGGAGAGACTGGAGGATTATGACAAGTGTCTTATCAGCATTTCATAACCCTTTCATTTATCGGCAAGCCATCTTGACATTTAAAAGCTAAACTGGATATGTGTTGCAGATATCTGTAATTCAGTTTTGCCTAGTCAAAAAGAACATTTCAGATATCCGCAACTACATTCTTCTTATCCATAATTGTCATTTCAAATATCCACAAAGACATTCTTCCTAGGGCAAACAACGTCATCATTACAGATATCTACAATTCACTTCCAGATATCCACTAGATGAATTACGGATATCCACAAATGAATTATAGATATCTGTAATTCCAGTTTGAGATATCTACAATTAGATTTTTTGACTAGTCATAACTCCAGTTCAAGACATCTTTAATTCACCTCAGTTCAAGATATCTTTATGTTCCTTTTCAGATTAATTCAGATTAAATTAAGTTTTGACTAGGCAAAATTAAGTTGTAGATATCTTTAACTGGAATTACGACTAGTCAAAATGACATGGTAGATATCTCAAACTGTCATAATGTAATTGTAGATATCTATTATCAAGTTATAGATATCTTGAAATGAATTTTGATTAGAGATATCTGAAATTGGAGATATCTTTAATCTTCATTTTGTCGAGGCAAAATATAATTACACATATCTTGAATTGGAGTTTTGACTAGGCGAAATGACGTCACTGTATGGAAATGATCACACTTTAGGCGGGAGCGGTATTTTCAGTTTATGCACTCGAGTGAAACGTTTGTTGAAAATTATATTAATGACAAAAACAATTTTTGACACTGACGGTTGTTTAGAATTGGATGGATCGTTGCGCTGCTCGTAGCTCGAGACAACGTGGTGCTTCCTGTGCCATGACGTCATAATGACGTTTGAGATCTTTAACTTTCAATCTGCCTAGTCAAAACAGAATTGTCAAAACAGTTGTCATTTATGATGTGTGATGAGTTGAATGTTGTTTTCAATGACGTAATTGCAAATATCTGTAATTCTGTTTTGCCTTGTCAAAACTGAATTGCAGACATCTCTAACTGTCGTTTTGTCTAGTCAAAATTACGTTACAGATATCTCAAATGACAATTCCCACTATCTATAATTTTAATTCCAGATAGTCAAACTTCAGCTGCGTCTCATTTCTCTGTCTTACCCCTTCGTCTTACCCCTACCCCTTTTTTTTTGTACGTTCATGTGAGGGCAAGGGGTGTCCCAATTCTAATTTTGATCAAGGGCTAGAGCCACGACCGAGGGCTACATACCCCTTGAAACGAAGTAAGCTCTCGACCAGACTTGAAACGAAGGGGTACGCCTACAAGCTCAGGCAGGTTTTGGGATCAGGATGGCAGCGTCACATCGACCAGCCAAGGAGTCTCGTAAATGTATTTTCAGCAGTTGTAATGATCGATTAACAGTTTAGCAGGTTTACAATTATGACGCTTACGTTCTACGTTACTTTTAGTGAACTGTTGTTGCGGTTTTAATTGTAGTGGTGTCTGTTTAGCCGACTTTATCGTTTTCATCGAACTTTCGTGTATAAACAAGCATTTTTATTTATTTTTTCAACCTGAGGTACCCGATAATCCTTGACATTTGTTTATCGAGGGGCAAGCCAAAGACGTAAATAAAGGGGAAGGGGTAAGACCAATGTTCCCCCTAATTTTTCATGTGTCTGAGCAAACACACGAACTCCCTGAGCGTTCCTTGGACTCCTGTGAGCAACATCCGACATGCACACTGTGGCCACACCAGCATCACACCTGAGATCATGGCAAGTTACAGCTTATGAATCAAATGACTGCTGTTATTTCTGTTAGATTACTTTTAATATAACTGATTTTTTTGGTCCACTTCTCAAAAATCTGTTCATGAACTTTGTACATGTTGTATGTCAGTGTGAGGGTCCTGCTGTGGTCAGTGAAACATTGAACATTACAATATTTTGAAAAATAACCTGTGTATATACCTGTGTATAAACCTGTAAAACCACATGAAGAGAGATTTTTTTCAGCTTGATAAATATAGCCTACATGTAGCTGCAGATTTTTTAGGGATGATTGTAGGACCTATAGGACACTATAAGATGGGTCTTTCTCAAAATAATGATCTCCAAAATAAGTATACATTTTTATCAGTTTATATCTTGCTTTTTAATCATTACCCAGTTTAAGTAATTCTGTGAGAGTGACAGAGCTCTGTGGTTTAACGCTCTGGGGAGAGGATTCACACTTCACACAGAAAGTCCCGTCTTTTTGCTCACAAAAACCTATGGCTTGGACAGAAACAAAGAAAACAGCCGAGGATTACATTATGGCTCTACCTGTCTCCTCTTCTGTGCGGGCGGCGCTCCCGTCGGCTGGTGCGGACCCGCCGCTCTGACCCACGGCGATGCGCACGACAACTCTTACTGAAGGAAGCGAGCGAAATGCGATCGAAATGTATCTGTTTGTAGTTGGCTTGTCCCTAAAGCATGTGCACATTCACATGTGCAAACTGAATCTATCAGACTGGATTCCGTGTGTCAAACCAGCGCTGAGTTCAGGTTAGATTTTATTTTATGCGCTGAAAAGGATTTGATGTGCGCACTGAACGTCTGGGCAGTGCGCGATTGCGCACGCGCGCACCTTAGAGGGAACACTGGGTAAGACAGAGTAATGGGACGCAGCCTGAGAGACTGCAGCTGGTGTAAGGCGACTCCTCCCAGGCAGGTGAAACAGACTAACACAGAAGGGAGGGAAAGGGAGACCCTGAAGGACCATGACAAGTATCATCAGCATTTTATTTTAAAGGTCCCATGGCATGAAATTTTCACTTTCTGAGGTTTTTGAACATTAATGTGAGCTCCCCTACCCTGTTTAGCCCCCCCTCCCCCCCCCCCATGGTTAAAAGTTGCGAAATGTCTAAACTGAGCATTTGCGATCCATTTCTGCGTTAGAAAAAATCGGAGCTCAAACGGGCGATTTTGAACAAGGAAACTTATTGACGTCAGCTCGAAAAAAGAAATGCAAATGCAGTTCCACCCCCGTCTGTCTGTACTCAGCGTCTCTGTAAATCACGCCCAGAGAGTTTGGACTACGAATGTGCTAGGCAATGCGAAAGGCGTTTTTTTATTTGCCTGGAGGCACGTCCGAGTGTTTCTAGGCTCGGAAGTCCTTTATCTGAGCCTCTGGACCTTTGAACAGCAGTGGTTTAATTTTATTTTATGTGGAAATGTGTTTATTTTTCAATGGAATGCTTCTCATCTCTTCCTCCGCGCAAAAACGCGGAAGTGGGTCAGAGCGCACAGGGCACAGTTGAAAAGGAAAGAGTGGAGAGTTTGGCCACGCTCCCACCCGCTACTCTGGCCTATCTTTGTCCTCCTCATTTGCATTCAAGCAACAACGCCCATAATGGAGTGTTCCAGAGAGATATTTATGACTCTTTCTCATCTCATCTCGCTTTCTCATGCACTGAGTCTTGATTTTGAAGAAGGATTCATTTACAGTATTAGGGAACCATTAAGGAGCCATATAAAAGCATCAAGAAGTACCATGTCATGGAACCTTTAAACATTCAAACAGCTCTTCGCCCCCACACGACTAAGTTCACGGTTTTGTTCCCCTTAATCTCTTTGTTACACATCACCTTGAATCTGTCATGGGAGCAAATGTAAACTGTGAAACCTCATTGAACCTGAATAAAGGGCTGACCTCAAACACAAATTCAACTTAAAGGTTTACTGTGTAACTTTTCTGATAGAGTCTTGGTAATCACAATAAAGAAGGGTTAACGGTTAGATCTATGGAGAAGCAAGTCTGCGCATATAGAGAATTCAAGATTTTTAAGATCTTTCTAAGCTATAACATACCTGTAACTGAGCAAATGCAAGGCAGATAAGTAATGTAATGCCCTACTGTGGAACATTCCGTGCAAAGAATTAACATCTTTCTGGAGACGAGCAAGTGGCAGACTCTCCACCAGAAAAGTCACATAGTGCACCTTTAAAACGGATTCATATTTTTACCTAACTATTCAGATATTTGGGAAATTGGACAAAAATGTGGCGTATTCCAGATTCGACTGTGCTCGCAACTTTTCAGCAGCAGTTACTGAGTAACCTGGAAAACGGGGAACTAAGCAAACCAAAGTCCTTTCAAGATACTTTGAAAAATCTAAAACTCTACTGCAATTTCCAAATTTGTTTCAAATTGAATTCCTTTCTCTGTCATATCTGGGGTCAAAAGTAACTGACGACCCAAATATTCATGTTACATTTAAAATCACAAGAGTTACAGACCTAATACTACTATTACTTTCTTAGCCATGTACCCATATTTTTACTTGAGTGCACATTTTTCACCACTGAAGAAGAGGCGACTAGTACCCAGTTACAATACTGATTTACTTCTATATTATATTTTTAATTCTACATTTCTAATATTTCAAATTTATTGCACTAAAAACTTAAAAAGGGGCTATTTTGGTACTTGTGATAGCGCTCTGGAGGGGGAGTGAGTTAGAACGGGGAGCAAAGGGAGGCTCAGAGCATCAAAAACAAAAGTATTAGCTCCTCTTCTCACTGTGAGTACGTCTAAAGTGACAAAGGATTTATGTTACAATATTAAATGGTTTAGCGGAACTATTAAAGTTCCATAATGCAGCTTTAACTTCACATTAAGAGCAAGATCAAAGTCAGCTTTATTGTCAATTCTGCCATATGTGTTCAACATACAGTGAATCGAAATTTCGTTTCTCTCTGGCCGAGCAGTGCAAAAAGACAGTGTACAACAGAGGTCTTCAACAGGGGGGTCGCGACCCCTAGGGGGGTCGCGGAGGTACTGCAGGGGGGGTCGCGAAATCTTTTGATTTCACTTTAAAATAATATAATTTTATATTTTATAGTGTAAAATACAGTATTAACCTGTGTATTATTTCCTTGTATTGGATGTACCATAACAGAGTAGCAATGTTTATACATGACACTAAGCTCAATTTAATATAAAACACAATTCTATGCCGTATATATAGTAGGGGGTCCCTGGCCCAATTCGCCATCTGTTTGGGGGTCCCTGGCCTGAAAAACGTTGAAGACCCCTGGTGTCCAAAATACAATTTAAAGACAAAACACAACAAAAACTATCTAAGACAAAAATCTAAAAACTAAAATCTAAGATCTAAAATCTGAAAGCAGTGCAACAGAATAAATAAATACCTATTTACAGTGTGAAATATTTAATGTGCAGTGTGGATAAAAATGTGCAATGGAAGATACAGCAGTGAAATGTTAATGTGCAATAGAATGTGCATTGAGAGTAAAGGTAAAATAAATGTGCAGCAGTAGTAATTCTAGTGCAATAACAGTAATAAACAACAGTACAACAGTAGTAAAATTCCAGTAGTAAATGTAAATGTGCAACAGTGCAACAGTCGTCCTTAGCAGCAGTTGTTAAAGTGTCTAGATTGATGTGTCTTTTTATGGAATACAGGTTATGCCAATATGTCTTACTTGAGTAGAGCTTTTCTCAAATACGTTGCTCAGTTCCGTCCTTGTACTGTCCCTTTAACTCCACTGGCCTCATGCAGTTTCAGCCAGGGGGATGTGGGAACTTTTAATTCATGCTCCATTTGGCACGAGCTCACTACAGTTTGGAGGAGGAGGAGTCTAACTGCTTTATAAGTTCACTCTGTCTCACCCAGCCCACACAGTGCCAACATGGCCGTGAGACTGTTCGAGGACAAGGATCATGCTGCGGACTACCTCAAATACAGAGTCACCCCCAACGAAGTGGTGAGCCACATCGTGGAGCTGCTCAAGAAAAGGGTGAGGAAAACTGTTCATTTATGTGGTTAGACTAGCAAAATAAAGTAGATAAAAAGTGCAGTACTGAATGTAGCCTGCTTAACCGGCTTAACAAAAGTACTGCAATTATGACTGTTACCAGTATATGAACTTGCAGAAAGAGGAGAGCTCAGAACATCCAGAATTACCTCCCTGAGCTGCAAAGGCTGCACTAGCACTGACTCATGACTGGTGCAGGTGCTGGGGTTTAGGTAGAGACCGTTCAGATCAGAGGGACATTTTAGATTTAAACCAACTGGATTTCAGCATTGGAACCCAAACACTTGTAACAGTGTAACAGTACTTTGACCTGAGTAAATATTTTACAGTATACCAGTACTTTGACCTGACTAAATACTGTACAGTTCAAATAAAATTTAAATAAAAGACACAGGGGATCACACAATTCACACAAAAAAAAACAAATAATAATTTGAATTAAGTCATTTACACATGATTGAATTGAACATTGTACCATTTGGGAGTGTCCTGGGCAAACGGCTGATCCAAAAACAATCGCCGTTACCAATTTTGATAAATAAGACATAGTGGCATGGACAAATCTTGTTACAGTTTGGTCATATTAGAATATAAGTGGTGTATCGTGGAATATTTTCAACAAAAAAACATCAGCTTTGTTGATTTTGCATTCCTAGTTTTATAATATATTTACAAACTGCTCTCTTGTTCCTCTTGCAGATGGCGTTGCCCGCTAAACTAGCCGTAGACGTGGGTTGTGGGTCGGGTCAGGGCACCGTTCTCCTGGCGCCATATTTCAACCAGGTCATTGGCACGGACATAAGCCCCGCCCAACTGGAGTACGCAAAGAAGTGTGACAACGTTACATACAAGTACGGAAGTTTTATATCGTTATAGACATTAAAAGGCTCATATTACTCTAATGTTTCCTCATCACAAACAGACCCGGAGTTGTGTTTTGTTTCATTTACACATTTAATCAACACACAAAACCTGCATATTTAGGCTGAGTTCTTGTCTCAAACTGAAAACACTGTTCCACTTTGTGATGTCATGTGGCAATACAGGAAGCGCTCCACTGTTTTTAAAATCCATACACCTTCACTAGAATCATTTGGATCATTTCAGCCGTGGAATTTGTATTTATTTAATAAAGGGACAATGCATATTAAAAGACAAGATAATGTAAAAGAAAAAAAATGGACTTGTAAATATGCAGGATTGCAGCCAAAGATCATTTCCATCCTTAGTCCCTGCTCGACTAAAGCCAGCCACATAGCCCCCACAATCCAAAAAACATAACAAAAGATACAGTAACAGTCTACACATTCATCTCTCACTCACTCAAAAACACACTCATACATTATAAAACATCTAAAAAAAAATCTAAAACAGCCAGTCTCTGCTGAGGAGCTGTTAACTGATTCTAAAATAAAACCAGCCAGTTTTCCATGTTATTTTTGTACGTTTTATTCCAGGCAGAGTCCAGCAGAGGAACTCCCCTTTGAGAGCGGCTCGGCGGACTTGGTGACCTCCATGACGGCTGCTCATTGGTTCGACCGGCCACGCTTCCTGGAGGAGACGAGGCGTGTGCTGAGGGGCGGGGGCTGTGTGGCTCTGCTCTCCTATGGCCAGGACATGTACCTGGAGCGTGGAGACTTCACCGACAAACTCAAACAAGTCTGCATGGAGGTGAGAGCTTTAACCAGGCCTGCATCAAGGACACGGTGTGGATTACTTTACGCAACTGATATCTGAAAACTAGACTATATTGTAGAAAAAACTATACTGTAGAAAAAACAAAAACACGACGCAATGCCTAACAACTGTAGTATCTATAATGCTATATTTAACACTCACATTTGGAACAGTAAACAGCTAATTAATAAACCATACATATTGTGCTGGGACATCCTCTGGTGGAGGAGCAGCGGGTCTACTCCAAGCTCCTCCTGTGTGACTGAGCTTCTATTTTATTTGAGATAATACAGTATTTCTAATCTAATAAACTGAGATAAAATGTGTAAGAAAACTATTGTACACTGAACTGAAAAGTCCTTGTTATCAGTAATTTGTTGTAATAGACGGACATTTTTGTTAACATAAAGAATTCAGTCCAATCCCATTCTGTAAAAGATAGTGGCCGTTTAGACTAAATCTAAAAAGTGAAGAAAAGGCATGAAACCTGACTTTGGTAGATCTGTTTCATTGCAATGCGCTCCAAAGAACAAGAGATGAATATGTACGTTAAAACTCCAACATTGAAACAACATGCGTACAAAAAAGAAGGCAAGTCTGGGCATCCCCCCTTCAGGCTAATATTCTATGAACTTTTTGCCAGCTTGCAATAACAATTTCTGTGTTTACTTCTCAGATTTACGCCGATATGCTCCCATACCGAAACCCTTACCTTGGCTCCAGTTCTATTCAGATCTACAAAGACATGTTCGACCTCTGGCCCCATCCGGACAAAGAATGGTATGTACTGCATCTCTCCATCCTTATATTTGTCCATCATTCATAAGAACATTGTCTCATACGTGACAGTACTTTGTGCATACAGGCACGAGGGTCTGGAGGTGAGGAGAGCCACCACTGTGAATGGCTACATCAGCTTGTTGGAGACTTTCAGTGCATATCAGAAGTGCAAAAAAGATCATCTCCAAGAAGCCCAAGAAATGTCCAATCGTGCACGCAAAAAGTAAGTTACCACACTGAAGGACTGAGTTAACGTGTCGACTTTACACCAAGAACTTCAGACATTTTGAGTCTTAAAATGTCATACCATTTGACTTTTTCTTTTTTCTTTCTAAAGCTTTGTCAGGCTTCTGTTCATCATTATTTAAAGGTTCACTGTGTAACTTTCAGCACATGCTCAAGCAGTGGCGGCTGGCCCATAGGGGGCGCTTGGGCGCCGCCCTTCCCAAAGAGGAGAATGTATAATACAAAATTTTTTTTTTTTTTTTTAATCAATGTCAGTTTTAATTATTTGTGTGTCTCTACGTGTAATCTGAATTATTCAAACAACATTTCCACCAAATGACTCTTATTCAACAGTGAATTACATAGTTGGTTCTCTTCTTGGGGCTCGCGTCCAGAGCGCCCTCGAACTCTAGCGAAATAGCCAATCGTGTGTGGTTGCTAGGGGAAAATGAAAAAAATATGATTCCTATCAGCCTATCAGCATCGCCGAATAAAATGGTTTTGGGGCGCCGTAAATTCAGCACCTGCTACAGAAAGTTTGGATCGCTATTCGCCCTGTCCCAGACTGATTAGTCACGTGATAGGCGTATCCACGTATTAATCCGCAGGGAATACGCGGATGAATTATTGTGAAAGGACGTCTGAATTATTGTTTTAGTCTTAGTCTTATTCGGGAGATGCATTTTTGGAAGAAGTCACGTTTTCAGCTTGTCCCAAGTCTGATTCACGGAAGGTGAATTTGATGCTTTATTGCCAGATAAGTTTTCGGATGGACTTTGCGAGTAAGCTAGCTACACCGGAGAGGCGCTACGACTTCTCAACGTGCGAGTGGCGGAGGAGCAATGGAGGTACCATTTTTGCTATTTCCCAATGCGGTGAAGGAGCCAGTTCCGTACCCAAGCAACGACCCAGGCCTCCAACGGTAGAACTGGGGGTTGGAGAACTGACAAAGCTATTTATCCTATAGCTTTGCCGGCTATAGGATAAATTTTTTATTTGGGCCCTTTAGAATATTGTGACTGTTAAACATTTTGTGTGTTGAGGTTTACCCTTGAGATGTTCATCTATAATGCTTGAAAGCACTTTTCATTAGATGTAATATAATTCATATTTACTTATAACTTTGTGGTGGTCATTGAGTGTCATGTTTGTTACAAAAGTAGTTCATTTAAGAGTTTACTCACATCATACTAATAAGAATCATTTCATGTGTACTGTGCATTTTAATAGCCATAATACTGTACTAAAAGGTGTAACCACACTAGTATAAATGTGTAATAAGAACTCAGGTTAGTCTCTCTCACATAACAAACACAATAATAGGCAGGGAAATCTATTGGCACATCAGCCCCACCAAGATTTTTTTTCACCAGCCGCCACTGTGCTCAAGGCATGTGCTGACCAGCTAGCACAGGTCTTCACTGACATTTTCAATCTGTCACTGAAGTAAGCCGTTATCCCTGCCTGCTTAAAATCTGCCACCATCATCCCGGTCCCCAAAAAAATCCCCTGCAGCCAGCCTTAACGACTTCCGTTCTGTAGCACTCACCCCAGTCATCACCAAGTGCTTTGAGAAACTGGTCCTGAGTCACATCAAAGCCTGTCTCCCCCCTACCCTGGACCCACATCAGTACCGGTCAAACAGATCCACAGAAGACGCAATAGCCATCGCCCTCCACTCTGCGCTGAGCCACCTGGAGAAGCAAGGGAGCTACGTCAGGATGCTCTTCATTGACTATAGCTCAGCCTTCAACACAATAATACCGGACATTCTGATCCCCAAGTTAGTCAACCTGGGGATCCCACCATCTACCTGCTCGTGGATTAAGGACTTTTTAATAAACCGACCCCAGCAGGTGAAACTGGGCCAGCACCTCTCCTCCATCCGCACTCTCAGTACTGGCTTCCCCCAGGGCTGTGTGCTGAGCCCACTTCTCTACTTGCTCTACACGTATGACTGCAGCCCCACCCACCCAGAAAACATCATTGTCAAATTTGCTGATGACACGACGGTGGTGGGGTTGATAACAGGGGGGAACGAGGAGGCCTACAGGGATGAGGTCCTGAAACTTGGGGAGTGGTGCGCAACCAACAACCTGGCACTAAATATCTCCAAGACAAAGGAGCTCATCCTGGACTTCCGGCAGAATAGATCTGCCCCTGCCCCCCGTACATCAATGGAGAACGTGTGGAGCGAGTGGAGACCTTCAAATTCCTGCGTGTTCACATTACTGCAGATCTCTCCTGGTCAGTCAACACCTCGGCTCTGATAAGAAGAAGAAGAAGCGACTTTATTGATATCACACTGGAGAAATTCTTCTCTGCCTTTACACCAACCTGTTATCAGGAGCAGTGGGCAGCACATTACTGCGCCCGGGGACCATCTCCATGATCTTCATGCTTCGGTTTGGTCAGGACCTCAGTTGGAGGATTTTACCTATGGTGCATGTTTTGGGTTGATGGGGGAAACCGGAGTGCCCGGAAGAAACCCACCCAGACACGGGGAGAACATGCAAACTCCACACAGAAAGGCCCGGGCGACCCAGGGATCGAACCCAGACCATGCATGCAAACTCCACACAGAACACACATGGAAAGGCCTGGGCGACCCGGGTATCGCCCAGAAAGAAGGCCCAGCAGCGGCTACACTTCCTGAGGGTGCTCAGGAATGAGAAACTAAAGACAAGCCTGCTGGTGACCTTCTACCATTCCACCATAGAGAGCCTGCTGACCTACGCCGTGTCAGTGTGGCACTCCAGCTGCACAGAGGCTGACAGGAAGAGACTGCAGAGGGTGACAAATACAGCACAAAAAATCATTGGCTGCCCTCTGCCCTCCATATCCTCCATCTACAACTCCTGCTGTCTCAGCAGAGCCCGGAACATCCTGAAGGACAACACCCACCCTGGCTTCCATCTCTTCAACCTGTTGCCCTCTGGCAGGTGCTACAGGTCCATATCAGCCAGGACAAATAGACCCAAAGCTGTCACCATACTGAATTTGCACTAGAACTGCCATTTGCACTTACGTAGTTTTGGACTATCTCTACCACTACCTCTACCCGGTATGCTGTATGTGTGTATACGCGTCTTGTTTTTAGCGGAGTAGTTTTATAGTTTTTAGTGCTATTTATTCTGTTATACTTGCGCTGAGTGCACTTTGAAGGGGGGCTTCAAATCTCATTGTACTGTGTATAATGACAATAAAGGCTTTCTATTCTATTCTATTCTATTTCCTGGTGAGAAGTCCACCATCTGTTTAGGTTCAAAGAGATCTTACACTGTATGGCTTTAAACGAAGTATCTTGCATTTATTGGATTTCAGGTGTATAAAACATGCATTCAGATAGCTTGCTCGCTTCTTCACAGATCTGACCTGTAACTTGGCCTGGTGGTGTAGATAAATATGTTTAATGTCCACGTATGGCATTAAACAAATCTCTATGGATACGAGCAGGTGAAAAGGTTGTGATGTAGTTTTCTCATCACAAACAGATGGAGTTGTGTTTTGTTTCATAATTCACACATGTTTAACACAGAAACTCTTCATATTCAGTTCTCTCAGAGAGAGAAGAGGGAGAGAGTTCTTTCAAATTGAAAACACCTTGTAATGTCATGTGGTAATACAGGAAGTGCTACAATTTGCTTTGAAACTCTATACACCTTCACTAGAATCATTTGGATGATTTCAGCCCTGGAATTGCCAATCTCTACTGAACTAAAGTTAAAAGGAGCTGTGAACATGAAAAAACTACCACTTTGTGACATCACAAGGTGGAACAGATTCATTTTGAGCTTTGGAGATGTAGACAAACTAACAAAAGGGTTACTCAAACCTGTGTGAATGAAAAACATGGCTTAAAGAGTCAATTTTGCATCAAAAAAAGTTCATATATAAAGAAAATACCAACTCCCACCACCAGGGGTCACAATTGGGAAAGATGAAAACTGGATTCATAACTAGCTGCAGTTGACCGGCCTTGTTCCTGTCTGTACAAACTCTTAAAATGTGATCCATTGTGTTTCTCTGTCTTTTGTGTAGGTTACTGGATGTTTTGCAAGAATCCTCTCCTGAAACTGAAGTTACCTTGGTTACAAAGTACTTCTACTGGGTCGCGTGCAAACCTTGACCCTCGTGTGGACCCGTCCAGTTTTGATTGTGGAACTGGACACACTACACCGATGCACTGAAAACAAACATTCCCTTTGTCGAGTTAATATGAAAACACAAAATTATAATAAATATAAATCTAATGTGTATGTAATCACTTAAAAAGAATTATATAGCTGTAATAAAAGCTCATGTTTCACATGTAATTCACTGCCTCACAGAATTTTGTTATGTAACTTTTTAGTCTGTGTTGCACTGGGACAACTTATGCTGTGGCACACACTAGCAAAACAAGGTGTTAGTCAGACACAAACCTGAGATGTTCACTGGTTATTGTATTTTCACTGTTGCCATGCTGCAATAAAGCAAGTGAACAAATGGAACATGGTTCTTATTTATAACCAAACATGTGGAAAAGAACGCAAGTAAACGGAGTGGACCGTGAGTATATCAACAAGTAAGCTAATGTGGCTAAGAACCTGAATGAGTACATCGGCTAAAACAAAACAGAGAAAGAAGTACAAACCCGTGAAACCAAGAATGAATGTGCCCTGCCCCATCGAGAATTGTCTACATAGCATTGACTACATAGCTACGCATGCGGAGACAGCAGTAATAGCGGCTATGCTGAACATACCCGCGACTACGCACGCTGCAGGGAATCGCACGTAAGCGCCAAAGTGGAGAAACTCCGGCGACCCTCCATTGCTTTAGCTGGAACAGCCAAAACCTGGTCATACTTCCTCACTCGTTGGGGTGAGCACAAAATGGGCACAAAATTAGTTGGGTCTGATGTTACACACTACTGGAATGCTGTGAGGAGGACCTGAGGAAAGACCTCACCCGTGTGGCAGGCAAGAGCCTGCTTCCAAAAGTCTTCCATGAGTTGAAAGAGTCCATCGTCCGGGAGACTGAGCATGGCGTTCACATCTTTGACAAATTCAAGCCAACATGCCTCGCCACGGACTGGTCAAAAGAGGGTGTTGGCTTTTGGCTGTTTCAGAAGCACTTGTCAATGCATGCCGGTCAAGCCCTTCTGCAGCGCTGATGGGTGGAAGGTGACCGTGGTTGGCAGCAGGTTCACACATGCTGCTGAGTTCAGATACGCACCCATAGAGGGCGAGGCTCTTGCGGTTGCTGATGCCCTAGACAAGGCACGCTACTTTGTATTGGGCTGCAAAGATCTGATCGTGGCAGTTGCCCATAGGCTGCTGCTCAAGCTCCTGAGCGAGAGAGCCCTTGACGACATCCCCAACCCCTGCCTCAGGAACCTGAAGGAGAAAACCCTACGCTATCGTTTTCGCATCATTCACGTCCCAGGCATGAAGAACAGAGCCGCGGACGCCATGTCACGCAGGCCGGTCGGCACTCAAAGCCCACAACCTTTGGATCTTCCAGACGACAATGCTGCCGTGCACCCCTCACCCAGCACACATGCTGATGTCCTGTCTCTCATTCGGCCGACAACCCCAGTGAATGATGACATCGATGGGGGTGACCTGACCTGGTGCGCTGCAGCACTCAAATCACTGCAGTCCATGACGTGGGACTGCGTCAGGGAGGCCACCAGCAGTGACGACGCGCACACTGGAGGAGATGGCGGCGGACGGCATCCCTGAATCAAGATCTGGGATGCCAGTGCCAATTCGTGCCTTCTACCAGTATCACGAAGACATTACGTCGGCTGACGGGTTAGTCCTATACAAAGACAGGGTAGTTATTCCACCCTCTGTGCCGAGGTGCTGAGTGCCCTCCACGCCGCTCACCAAGGCATCTCAATGATGACTGCCCGTGCGGAGTCATCCGTGTTCTGGCCGGGAATGTCAGCTGACATCTTTGCCACTCGGAATGACTGAACATTGTCACCGGATGACCCTCCCTTAGCCTGCAGCGCCACCAACCCCCCCTATCCTGGCCGTCTACCCCTTCCATGCTGTGTGCTCAGACTTTTTCGCGCACAGAGGTGTGCACTATCTTGTGATTGTCTCAAGGTCATTGGGTGGCGCCGCAGACCTCATATGCCACCTCCGCCGTGTCTCTGTCACATACGGGACGCCTGAAGAACTTGTGTCCGATGGGGGGCCTGAATTCACCTCCGCATACAGAATCAGACGGGGTCTCCCAGCAAATGGGACAGGACGGGCATTGTCATGGAGGTGTGCCAACATGACCAGTATGTAGTCAAGATCGATGGGTGTGGCAGGGTCTCACTTCGGACCAACCTCCACCCCGATCAGTCTATGACGATCTTGTGCCCCCCGTATTGCCTCACCAACTTCCATTGCGCCACTGGACCACGCGAGTGGCCAGGTGATGCCAAAAATAAGCAGACTGACCTGAGAGCAGCTTCACTCCAATGCTGTTTAACTGTTTTTGGAGGCACGCAGTTACCTTAGCGCTTTAATATCACCATGCCAACAGGGCCTCAGGTGCAGCCAGACGGGCGGACAGCACAAACACCCCCTCCAGTACCCTGGCACAGATAGAAAACACAACTATAACATCACCACTATGCTACACATTACACAACATTGTAGACAAAATGAACAAAGGAGCACTTACACGGAGTAGCACCCGTCTCAGCCACAGCCCCGAAAGAACGAGCACCCCCGGTGAGCACACCTTAAACTAATCCCGTAATCAGCAACTGGACCTAAGGGAGACGCAGTGCGTTCACAGGCACACCAAAAAAAAAAGAATTTACAACAAATGCCTGAAACCCTCATTTTAGGCTACCCTGTTACATATGTTTCCTTGGTATTATGAAAGAATGACATTTTTATTTGTATCTTAAGTTTCAAGATTCAAGATTGTTTATTTGTCATATGCAGAATCAACACAAGGTCAACAATGCAATGAAATGCTTAGGATCAGAAGAACCGTTGACTCGCTGAGATAGTCAAGAAGTACTAATAACATGCAGGGCTCTCAAGTCTCACGCATTGAGAGTGTGGCACACGCAATTTGACGTGTTCACACGCAACACATGGTATTTCTCACGCTGAAATTTAGTTATGCAATTCAAGCGCAGCGCTTAATGACAGAACAGTGTTTTATCATGTAGTCCACAGGCTGGTATATGCCGCCCTCTGCTGTCTGTTTGGGGTAAGTACGTCCTTGTAAAGTGTGTTTTTGTTTAGAATTCATATTTTGACAACTGCCATGTTACAAGTCAAGTCTACAGACACCTGGGGGGTATTCCACGAACGCGGCTAAGCGCTTTATTCGACAGTCCACGATAGTTTTAGAGAGTTCGGTTCCATACCCGTTTCTCAATTCAGAGAGTGCACGGTTCAGACCGTGGTTTGAAGGGGGCTCAGACTGCAGTCAAGACTGTGCATACTTGCTCAGCCCTGAGTGCAGTCCGTGAAGCGCATGGCCGTCTGCGAAATGGGACAGGTGTCGCAACTACGGGAAGCAGCCGCCGACTCCATTTTCTCCCGTAGAAGAAGTAGCGCACTGTGCATGCTCTGATATATGAGTGCATTTTTGCACGCTTGGTCCACGCCCCGATTTCCATGGAAACGACTGCGGTCTTCGGACTGCGTGTTAACTGTGCATGGGACAAAAACGAAATGGAACAGCAGTTGTCACGCCGGATGTGACGCACATCCCCTTAAAACCCCGCTCCGAACCGTGCACTCTCTGAATTGAGAAACGGCACATGACTCTCGCTAACATTAGTCCCAGCTGAGTTACTGCGGCAACATGGTTTTCCCGGCTAGCCTGGTCTGGAGCAGGCTAAAGACGAGGCTTAATCAGGCCGTGTCGCAAAGAATACGTACCTGAAGTAAACAGAGTGTCAAGCAAACAGTTCCGCACACCTCCCGCATGACTATCTGTGTTGTCCAAAAACAACAGTGACAATATCAGCAAAAAAAAATTACCTTACGTTCTTGGTCAATTTTAACAAATTTCCACTAATTTAAAATATTCTCTTAAACCACTGTCTTTACGACATTATCAGATAAAAGAATTCCACAGCTGGTAGTGAGAAAGCCCTTGGCCGAGTGGTTAAGGTTAAGGTAGTGGTTACTCCATCAAGCATGTGAGAATCCCGGGTTTGATTCTTATTACTGACGTATTCATGTGCAAGTCAATTATGTGTTATATTTTCATGAATTTACATTTGCCACACATTACACAAATGTGAATGAATTTAACCTACAATTATTCACATCATCATCGAACTTATATCAGTTGGGCCTAACATCACTCTCACTTGACGACATTGACACTTTATATTTTATGTGACATCTCTATCAAAGAATAAAGTGACAGGTAAACCTTTACTTTTAAAACAAAATGTAGCCAAATAACAGGCACGCTCCATGATGCAACATTTCAATGATTCAACAAATTTGCTTCAGAGATGCTGTGCAAGCCTTTTTAATGAAATCCTATTCATCAATTTCCATCAATAGGCATAAAACAATAAAAGACATTAGGTATGACATTCTGGTGTGAGGTCACTGCTGGAGGACTGCTGAAGGTCAGGCAAGGCACTGCTGGAGGACTGCTGAGGAGGGTCCAAGTGTACGCCATCTTCAGTAACTAGAACACAAGCATACTATTAAAATATACAAATGCTTGGATCACAGCTGAGGCAAGCATTAGCAATATCGTAGATCAGGGGTCGGCAACCCGCAGCTCCGGAGCTTTGATCCCTCTGATGCGGCTCAGTACAGCGGTCCCTCGTTTATCACGGGGGTTACGTTCTAAAAATAACCCACGACAAGCGAAATCTGCGAAGTCGTCAGCTTTATATTTTACAATTATTCTCCATGTTTTAAGGCTGTAAACGCCTCATCACACACATTCTACACTTTTCTCAGACTGGAATTAACGTTTTCTCACATTTCTCTCTTGTTTAAACACTCAAACGTTCAAAAAACGTTCAACAAAAAAGCACACTATTATAGAACGAAACCAGTTTTGTGTGTATTTCACAGTTCTTTTCACCGCTTCGCTGTGGCGGGTTTTGTGGTGGAGAAAACTTGCAAACATACAGCACTTCAGAGTCACACTGCGATCCAACATTTATATAAATCTGGCAAACTGAACGCATTCAGTATAGGAGACACGGAGGAGAATGATTGACGAATCGGCAAAGGTCTACAGTCCCTTAGCCAATCAGGACGCAGAAATGCACGTTAATACACTATAAAAAAAATTGGAATTAAAAAAAATCTACGAAACAGCGAAGCCACGAAAAGTGAACCACGATATAGCGAGGGACCACTGTATTTAAGTATTTAGTTGTTTTTTAAAATACCCAAAGGTGGCGCTGTCCCTGACTGCAGCAGGCAGAGTGTTCCAGCTCAAACAGCCCTTTATAGAAAGAACATTTTGGGCAAAGGTGCACTTTCTAAACTGGACTTCACAGTCTCCCCTCATTGTGGATCTCGTGCTGGTCTCACGGTTCCTTTTTTTTAAATGAATTCTACCATAGGTGGTGGGGCAATGCCATTTAGGACTTTACATACAAGACAACAATATTTAAAAAAAATTAGATTTTCGAAACTTAAAAACTTATATTTGTCTAAAAGTGGACATATGTGACATATATTACTTCAATACCGTATAAAAATATAAACGATTTTCTAGTCTCTCACTCACTTCGAATATGGAAACAGATTGTACGGCAGTTAGGTCTACAAGCCAATCCACTGCTGGGGCCTGTTGTAAGAAATCATTTGTTTGCACCTTCCCTTGGAAATGACACCTTCGCCGACTGGTATAGAATTGGCCTTTGTAATTTTATGGACCTTTTTATTGATGGTTTATTCCCCACATTTGAACTGCTTAAAGAAAAATTTAATTTACCAAACTCTCACTTTTTAAATATTTACAAGCTTGAAATGATGTTAAATTCAACAATGTAAATTATCCAAGGATCCCAGCACAAGCACCTATTGATTCATTATTCTTGAACAATCCTGGTGCTAGAGGGGGCATATCAATCCTATATAATAAATTATCTCAATTTAACGGCCATAATACTTTGCAATACTTAAGGCAAGCTTGGGACGAAGAACTTGGCACTGCTATCTCAGAGGTGCACCCTGGTGTGGATCCCATATGTGTCCGTTGTAAACAGGCCCCAGCTTCGTTGTCACGCATGTTTTGGGGATGCTCTGAGCTGTTAAATTTTTGGTCAAATATTTTTCTAATATTGTCAAAAACTCTACATAAACCTGTTGACTTAAACCCTCTTATAGCAGTATTTGGGATAGTTGACCCAGAAGTTTAGAAAAAAAAAAATCAGAGCGTCAGGTATTACAATTTACCTGTCTGCTTGTGCGAAGACTGATTTTATTGAAATGGAAGCGGGCGGAGCCTCCCTCACGTGAACTGGTTCAGAGATGTTATGATGTATTTGGATCTAGAAAAAATTAGATACTCTCTGCAGGGTCGGGAAGATGAATTTAATAGAATATGGTCATCTTTTAGTAGTTTATTTAAAGACGGTATTTAAACTTGTACTTAAAGATCCCATGACATGGTACTTCTTGATGCTTTTATATGGCTCCTTAATGGTTCCCTAATACTGTAAATGAATCCTTCTTCAAAATCAACACTCAGTGCATGAGAAACAGAGATAAGATGAGAAAGAGTAATTTTTTTCTCTCTGAACACTCTATAATGGGCGTTGTTGCTTGAATGCAAATGAGGAGAAAAGAGCTGGCCTATAGTAGAGGGTGGGGGCGTGGCCAAACTCTCCGCTCTCGGCTCTGAGCTCTCAGCTGATCCATTTCCTTGTTTTTGCACGGGGGAGAGATTTGAAGCGTTCCATTGAAAAATAAACACATTTCCACAGAAAATAAAATTAAACCACTGCTGTTCAAAGGTCCAGAGGCTCAGATAAAGGACTTCCGAGCCTAGAAACACTCGGACGTGCCTCCAGGCAAATAAAAAAACGCATTTCGCATTCGCAGTCCAAACTCTCTGGGCGTGATTTACAGAGACGCTGAGTACAGACAGACGGGGGTGGAACTGCATTTGCATTTCTTTTTTCGATCTGACGTCAATAAGGTGCCTTGTTCAAAATCGCCCATTTGAGCTCCGATTTTTTGTAACGCAGAAAAGGACCGCAAATGCTCAGTTTAGACATTACGCAACTTTTAACCATGGGGGCTAAACAGGGTAGGGGAGCTCAAATTAACGTTCAAAAACCTCAGAAAGTGAAAATTTCATGCCATGGGACCTTTAAATCTGAGAAATAGGATGGTCTTTGTAATATCCACCGGGGTGAATGTTCAGTTGTTTTTGTTTTTGTTTTTTATTTCTGTTCTGTTTCAATAGGTATATACGTAATAAAAAGCATAATTTCATGGATAAAGGTGCTCTGGGATATTGTATAGGCACCCATAATGTATGTATGTGTGTATATCTTGGTTGAAATGTGGTAACGCTGTCATTTTGGGGACTGTTACTTTGTGTTATTTTGTATGAAATGTCAAAAAACACAATAAACGGTGTTAAAAAAAAAAAAAAGTAACTGACTTCCCAAATATCCATGATACATTTAAAATCACAAGAGTTACAGACCTACTACTACTTTCTTAGCCTTACTTGAGTACACACCACTGAAGAAGAGGCGACTAGTACCCAGTTACAATACTGATTTACTTCTATATTATATTTTTAACTCTACATTTCTAATATTTCAAATGTATTGTACTAAAAACTTGAAAAGGGGCTATTTTGGTTGTGATAGCGCTCTGGAGGGGGAGTGAGTTAGAGCGGGGAGCAAAGGGAGGCTCAGAGCATCAAAAACGAAAGTATTAGCTCCTCTTCTAACTGTGAGTACGTCTAAAGTGACAAAGGTTTTATGTTGACAATGACTGCGTGCACATGGAAAACCGATTGCAAAGTGATTGGGGTCGTAACGGCTGCATGTGCACAGGGATTGGTTTGGATTGGGATTGGTTTGCCCCATCCCCAGGAACCCCTGGCCTAGGCCGATAGCAAACCACTTGGCGTCGTCATGTGAACGATTTCGTATTGGATTAGCATACTGCGCATGGACGCCAGGAATTTCAGGAATTTCACCCGGAAGTTGTAAGAGTGGTAGGGGGTGCCTCTCAGTACCAAGTACCAATTGTTGTTTCAGACGAAAACATGGCTGCGAAGAAATCAACAAGCACGCACTACTGGACAGACTAACAGTTCATGCTGCACCAGGTGCGAGAGATAAACATTTAAAATTTTATGGACGGACGGCGCACAAGAAACGCTAGTCTTTATCAGAAGATAGCGTTGAAGATGGAGCAGGCAGGTTTTGTTCGGACGCCTGAGCAAATCAAAATCAAATGGAAAAACCCAGGGCAGCGCACGCCACAGCCAAGAAGAACACCGGGAGAGCGCATTACGATGACTCAGGACAGCGGTCCTGCATGGCACCAACAAGCCCCATCTTCCACCATATCTGGACTATGAACGTAACGCACAGGGCAATTCCAGAAAAGAAGGAGTTTACCGCACACTCGCTTGACTTTACTTATTATTCCTTTATTGGGCTCAGCGCGAACAACGCGTTTCGCTAGGTAAAATCGAAACGCGTTGTTTGCTCTTAGCCCAATAAAGTGTGTGTGTGTGTGTGCGTGTGTGCGGTAAACTTCGTCTTTTCTACTGGACTGAGGCAGGGTTTGCTCGGACCCCGGAGCAAATCAAAATCAAGTGGAAAAACGCCAGGGCGGCATATGCCACGGCAAGAAAGAACAACGGGAGAGCGGTCAAGACCGTACAACTTGCCCGCATTACGACAGCGTTCTTCACAGCACCAACAAGTCCCATCTTCCACCATTTCGGGACTACGAACATAACGTAGAATCGAAACGCGTTGTTTGCTCAAAGCCCGATAAAGGAACAAGAGTATGCGGTAACTTTCGTCTTTTTCTGGGATTCCTGTTGTTACCAGCACCTGGAAGCTGTGCATGGAGTTTTGAACTTTTGAAATAACGCACAGGGTACTTTTACAAACATTTTGAGTTATCTATTGTGACCTCATAGTATCAGAAGAGAGTGTGTTTTTTTTAAACTGTTGTACAGGGGGTCCTCGGGTTACGACGTAGATCCGTTCTTAAGACGCGTCCCCCGTAACCCGAATTTCGTCGTAAACCGGATTTTGCCTTTGATCTTCCAACCAAAGCACCAATAACCTTTCCATCTGAATAATTAGACCACTACGCTGTTTGGTTTTCACTGCCGCTTTCATTGGAGCAGATCAGAGCCCACATCAGGTACTTCCGCCCACATTGGACACGCACATGAGGCTGTCTTCTTCTCCCTACAACCACAACAGAGCGTATTCTTCCGCCGTGCGCCGCGCGCTGTTCGCGTTTGTTTACATCTCTTACCACGCTAAACCGCGTAAGACGGAATGACGCGTAATATATACATATTTTTTTTAATGGGGGCGCGTTCGTAACCACGAAACGTCGTAACCCGAGACCGTCGTAACCCGAGGACCCCCTGTATAACTTAAATATTAAAAATGTAAATATTAAAACCAGTGTGGAAATTTACTTAAGTTGTTCACTCAGAGAGGACAAAACAGAGAGTGGAAGAGACAACAGAATATACGCTAAGCATTACAAAGACATACAAAATGAAAGTCTGGTTGTGTAATTTTCCCCAGACCTTACATAAATGAACGATAAACCCATAGCTACAAATTGAATGCCTTTATTTGTGGCACAAAAGATGCAAGCAACAAAAAACAACAAGGCAGAACATGATTAAAACATGTGCGATATAGCTCCCAGTCCTCGTAATTTTCGTTGTCCTCGATTGCTTGTAATATCAAACGCCGACAACACAGTTTGTGTCGTATTAAAGAAACCAAAAACGCTGTTTTGTCGTTCATACGAACAACCTAACTGCAGAATGCACAACAAGTACGCCACTGCCGCTCTGTCAAACTCCTCAAAAAGCCATCGCAGTATACTGCCAGATAGTGTGTTGTGTTGTGTTTTTAATTGAGTAGCCATCACCCGGAAGTAGTTGGACTACAGCGCCACATAGCGTTGCGGAGCGTGCCAGGTCGCTGACCTGAATCTGATTGCGCGACATGCATGTGCACTCGGATTGGACGACAGACCACCCGCCGAGCAAGTGTGAAAAAACCAACCCAATCCTGATCCAATCCTACCATGTGTACGCAGTCAATATTAACTGATTTAGTGGAACCATTAAAGTTCTATAATGCAGCTTTAACTTCACATTAAACATCTGTGGTCACGTTTAAAGTTCTTCTTGCACTTCGTCTTACTTGAGTAGTACTTTTCCCAAATACTTTGCTCAGTTCCATCCTTGTACTGTCCCTTTAACTCCACTGGCCTCCTGCAGTTTCAGCCAGGGGGATGTGGGAACTTTTAATTCATGCTCCATTTGGCACGAGCTCACCACAGTTTGGAGGAGGAGGAGTCTAACTGCTTTATAAGTTCACTCTGTCACACCCAGCCCACACAGTGCCAACATGGCCGTGAGACTGTTCGAGGACAAGGATCATGTTGCGAACTACCTCAAATACAGAGTCACCCCCAACGAAGTGGTGAGCCACATCATGGAGCTGCTCAAGAAAAGGGTGAGGAAAACTGTTCTGGAAAAGTTGTTCATGTGGTTAGACTAGCAAAGTGCAGCAGACAAAAAGTGCAGTACTGAATGTAGCCTGCTTAACCGGCTTAACAAAAGTACTGCAATTATGACTGTTACCAGTATTTGAACTTAGACTTAGACTTAGACAAACTTTATTGATCCACAAGGGAAATTGCTTTGGGTACGGTAACTCACTCATCAAATATAATATACAATATAAAACAGAGGGTAAAAGAACAAGAAGAAAAATAGATGGAATAGCAACCAAAGAGCTAGAGACCTGTGTCAGATGAGACACAATTATATACATAAGATAATGGTAATAAATATATATGTACAATCAGATTTAAATAGAAAAGTAGTAGTCAAATACAAAATACAGTATCAAATATGATGTTCAGTACCAGCTGTATACAGTTGTAGGGAGTATTATCTGTTACATAAGGTGAGTTGTTGTACAGTTGTATGGAGTATGGTATGAATGTCGTCCTGTATCTCTCTCTGTTTGAGTGGAGCTGTAGGAGTCTGTTGGAGAATGAGCTCCTCTGTCCCTCTATGGTCTGGTGCAGTGGGTGAGCAGGAGTGTCCATGATGGAGAACAGTTTGTCCAGTGTCCTCCTGTCCCTCACTGTGACAAATGTCTCCAGCTCACAGCTGATCACGTGACCAGCTTTGCGGATCAGTTTGTCAATCCGTCCGATGTCTCTTTTACTGGTGCTGCTCCCCCAGCAGACCACAGCAGAGTACAGGGCATTGGCAACCACAGACTGGTAGAAGATCTCCAGTAACTTACTGCACACATTGAAAGACCTGAGCTTCCTCAGGAAGTAGAGTCTGCTCATGCTCTTCTTGTACACAGCATTACAGTTGTCCCTCCAGTCCAGCCTGTTGTTCACATGAACGCCCAGGTACTTGTAGCAGTCCACGATCTCCACCTGGTGACCCTTGATGTTAATAGGCTCCACAGGTGACCTCATCCTCCTGAAGTCAATCACCAGTTCCTTGGTCTTGTCTAAGTTCAGGAGCAGATGGTTTGCCTGGGACCACTCCACAAAATTTGCAATCAGTGTCCTGTACTCCATCTCCTGTCCATCCCTGATACACCCAACCACCGCAGAGTCATCAGAGAACTTCTGCAAATGGCAGGACTCTGAGCTGTACTGGAAATCAGGTGTACAGTGTGAACAGGAACGGAGACATGACTGTACCCTGAGGGGCTCCTACATTACTGACCACAGTGTCAGGCAGGGTGGTCCCCAGTCGCACGTACTGAGGCCTGCCTGACAGGTAGTCAGTAATCCAGGAGACAGTGGAGGAGCTGACACCCATCCTGAGCAGCTTCTCACCCATCAAAGAGGGCTAGATTGTGTTAAAGGCGCTGGAGAAATCAAAGAACAATATCCTCACAGAGCCCTTAACACTATCCAGGAGAGAGTGAGCCCGCTGCAGAAGATAGATTACAGCGTCATCCACACTCATGTGGGGCTGATATGCAAACTGGAGAGGGTCCAGGGATGGTGCCACCAGGGGTCTGAGCTGAGCCAGAACAAGTCTCTCAAACACTTTCATGACATGAGATGTCAGCGCAACTGGTCTGAAGTCATTGAGTCCAGATGGGACAGGCTTCTTGGGCACTGGCACAATGCAGGAGGTCTTCCAAAGTACCGGTACCCTTTCAAGCTTCAGACTCAGTGCAAAGAGAAATTGCAGGACCCCAGTGAGCTGTGCTGCACAAGTTCTTAGCACACGGGGATTGATTTTGTCAGGTCCTGGAGACTTGTTCTGGCGCACTTTCTCAAGCTGCCTTCTCACCTGCCCAGGTGACAAGGAGATAGAGCTGGGTTTCTCCGTGAAGGTGGGGGCAGGCGTGGGAGCAGAGGTGATGGGCTGTTGATTGGTCTGTATAGAGGTGTGGATTTGGCATCTGGGAGGTGTAGAGTTGGAGGTGCCAGTTGAGGAAAAGCGATTAAAATGTAAATTAAGTAAGTTTGACCTGTCTGGGCTATTGTCTTGCTGTTTGGGTCTGGAGAGACCAGAAATAGCTTTCATTTCCCTCCAGACCTCTCTAGTGTTATTTTGTTTGAGTTTAGCCTCCAACTCCCTCCCATAAGCCTCCTGACCCCGCCTCAGTTGGACTTTTAGCTGTTGCTGCACCCTCCTCAACTCATCCTTATCACCAGAGTTGAAAGCCCGCTTCTTCTTATTGAGTAGAGCCTTCAGCTTACTGGTGATCCAGGGCTTGTTGTTGGGGTAACAGCGAACAGGGCGTGTGGGGACGCCCGTATCCTCACAGAAGTTAATGTAATCTGTGATACGGTCCGTCATGCTGTCAGTGTTTTCCCCATGGGGTGAGCAGAGCACATTCCAGTCCGTGGTCCTATAGCAGTCTTGGAGAGCACTGATGGCATCGTCACTCCACCTTCTCACAGTTCTAGTGGTGACAGGCTGCCTCTTCACTGCAGGGACATCCTGAGGTGTTAACAGGACCAGATTGTGATCAGATCGTCCCAGTGGGGGCAGTGTAACAGTGTAACAGTACTTTGACCTGAGTAAATATTGTACAGCATAACAGTACTCAAGTAATACATTGTACAGCAACCCAAATGAAAGACTCATGGGAGGCTCATTCTGCTTTCTGATTGGATAAGAAGAAGAAGCAACTTTATTGATCTCACACTGGAGAAATTCTTCTCCGCATTTAAGCCATCCTGTTATTATTAGGAGCAGTGGGCAGCACATTACTGCGCCCGGGGACCATCTCCATGATCTTCTTGCTTCAGCTTGGTCAGGACCTAAGCTGGAGGTACCTATGGTGCATGTTTTGGGTTGATGGGGGAAACCGGAGTGCCCGGAGAAAACCCACCCAGACACGGGGAGAACATTGTGCTACAATTTTTGTATGAAAAGCACTTTATAAATATTGTTTGATTGATTGATGAACATGCAAACTCCACACAGAAAGGCCCGGGCGACCCGGGGATCGAACCCGGAACCTTCTTGCTGTGAAGCAAGAGCGCTAGCCACTCAGCTACCGTGCCGCCATAATCGTCTAAAGCGTTTATTCCCAAGTCTGCTGTGTTGTGTAGATTACTTAAAACAATGTATTAGTATTAATGAGCCAATGGGAATGTAAATAAATATAAACAAACATTTTACATAAAGTTCATTTAAAGCTCAATTTTATTTCTTGCTTGTGGTGTGGACAACCATTAGGGGCCCCCCTGCAATACCAGGGGTCACCGGGCCCCACTTTGGTAACCACTGTTCCAGAGAACCAAAACACAGAATTATAACATCAATGGGCCATCCAGTCCAGTGCTTTTGTAAACAAGTATAAATCAGCATTACTTGTGTTAGCAGTAAAAGTTAAAGCAAACTCCATCATATGTGAAAAAGCGAAGCAAGAAACTGTGACTGAGCAGTCCCGTTCCTAAGGGCGTTGTCCACGGGGAGACCATGTGAAGACGTGCGCGCCCGTTTCCTTATCTGTTGCGCTCCGTGCACCGAACCCTTTTCCATTATCCAACATATACTAATTCTCATAACCTCTCCAGCGTGCTCTGCCGCTTCTAGGTGTGCACACTTAGAAGTGCCAGTTTTGCAATCCTGACCGTGCTAAAAAAACGATAATTTGCTTACCTGCGCACTGCTGCGTTCTCCCTATTCCCATGATGCGTTCTGGCGAAACCGGACACTTCCGCACCAGGAGTTTAAATCGGCCAGTTTTGCGGGTTGTGGTGGTCATGTGAGTCAGGAGTAATTGGCCTGGGCAATTATTCATATATTCTGTATATTTGGAGTGTTATATATGATGTGGCATGAAAGCTATTGTCTGTGCTCACTTGTTGGCACCATAAATGTTGGCCATTTAACAGTTGAATGATGTAAATATATATACCCCTCCTTGAGCCGCCACCTTAATGTGGTGGAGGGGTTTGAGTGCCCGAATGATCCTGGGAGCTATGTTGTCGGGGGCTTTATGCCCCTGGTAGGGTCACCCAAGGCCAACAGGTCCTGGGGGACGGGTCAGACTAAGAGCAGTTCAGAAGCCCTTATGTCGAGACATAAAACAAGGCCAGGCCCGGACTGGCGTTACCGGGGCCCCACCCTGGAGCCAGACCTGGGGTGGGTGCTCGCCAGCGAGCGTCTGGTGGCCGGGCCTTTCCCCACGGGGCCCGGCCGGGCAAAACCCGAAGGAGCGACATGGGGCCGTCTTCCTATGGACCCACCACCCGCAGGAGGATCCATAGGGGCTGGGTGCAAAGAGATCTGGGCAGCAGTCGAAGGCGGGGGCCTCGACGGCCGGATCTCCGGACATGGAGACTAGCTCTGGGGACATAGAATGTCACCTCATTGGGGGGGGAGGAGCCTGAGCTCGTGCGGGAGGTTGAGCGTTACCGACTAGATATAGTCGGCCTCACCTCCACACACAGCTTGGGCTCTGGAATCCAACTCCTTTAGGGGGGCTGGACCCTCCATTTCTCTGGTGTTGCCCGCAGGGAACGGCAGCGGGCCGGTGTGGGCCTGCTCATTGCCCCACAGCTCAGCTGCTGTGTGTGTTGGAGTTTCCCCCCGGTGAACGAGAAGGTTGTGTCCCTGCGCCTTCAGGTCGGGGACAGGTCTCTCACTGTTGTGTCGGCCTACGGGCCGAACAGCAGTGCAGAGTACCCGGCCTTCTTGGAGTGCCTGGGAGGGGTACTGGAGAGTGCACCGACCAGGGACTCCGTTGTTCTCCTGGGAGACTTCAATGCCCACGTGGGCAACGACAGTGACACATGGAGAGGGGTGATTGGGAGGAACGGCCTCCCTGATCTGAACCCGAGTGGTGTTCTGTTATTGGACTTCTGTGCTAGTCACGGTTTGTCCATAATGAACACCATGTTCGAGCATAAGGGTGTCCACCAGTGCACGTGGCACCAGGACACCCTAGGACGGAGGTCGATGATCGACTTTGTTGTCGGGTCATCTGACCTCCAGCCACGTGTCTTGGACACTCGGGTGAAGAGTGATCAACTGATCACCACCTGGTTGTGAGTTGGGTCCTCTGGCAGGGAGGGAACCCGGAGAGACCTGGCAGGCCCAAGCGTATCGTGAAGGTCTGTTGGGAGCGTCTGGCAGAGCCCTCTGTCAGGGGTACCTTCAACTCGTACCTCCAGGAGAGCTTCTCCCGAATTCCAGGGGAGGCTGGGGACATAGAGTCCGAATGGGCTTTGTTCTCGGCCTCTATTGTCGATGCGGCCGCCCGTAGCTGTGGTCGTAAGGTCTGTGGTGGCAGGTCTGTGGTTCGGCAATCCCCGAACCCGGTGGTGGACACCGGAATTGAGGGATGCCGTCAGGCTGAGTCCTATCGGGCCTTGTTGGCTCATGGGACTCCTGAGGCAGCTGACGGATACCGGCGGGCCAAGCGTGCTGCAGCCCGGGCGGCAGCAGAGGCAAAAACTCGGTTTTGGGAGGAGTTCGGAGAGGCCATGGAGGAGGTCTATCGGACGGCCTCAAAGAAATTCTGGCAAACCGTTCGCCGCCTCAGAAGGGGGAAGCAGTGTGTAACCCACCCAAGTTTTACTCATTATTTTGGGAATGTGTTCCTTTAAATTTGGTTTAACTGAGCAGTACCAAAGGTGCCCAGTAGATTGTGCTGTAGGTTCTGTTGCGAATGCACTGCCATCTTGTGAAGGAAGTGGACAGCACATGTAAGCTATATGGTATAAAATGTGGTAAAATATTACCCAAATGGTTCAATAACAACTTGTTTTTGGTTCCTAGAGATAAATCAATTTGCAAAGGGGTACTAGAGAAGAAGATTTATCCAAGTTGTTTGTTCCTTGTTTTCCGTTGAGTGTGTTAAAATGCTATGCTAGCTTCAGTTTTCTTTTACATTGACTTTGATTTCATGATACAGTGAAAGTTTGTTATTTACATGATTCTGTGAACATATTATAAAAACCAACAGGAGAAAATGTGTAACTATTTACACATTAGAACTTATTTAGAGAAACAGATTTTAAAGGGGCTATTACACTACCATGTGCTCTGCTAGCGCCACATGTTGAATACTGCGTATTGTGTAAGAACCTGCAAGCTACTGTAATCCAGTTAGATGTAGTTTGAAATGAACTGAACCAGATCTGATTTTGTGCTTTATAAGAATGATATATTAATATTACCCTGCTTATGCAGGTTGTTTTTTTTTGTTGACCTGATTTGATTGGGACTGTTCGGTGATCCGGGACCCGAGACTGGCTGGATGCTTTAACCCTCCCTGGTGGACCTGGTCTTCATCATAATACCGCTGAATTAAGCTAAGACATTGTGCACCAACGAAAGAACAAAAACAAAATCATAATACCCGGGTAGATGCAACACAACATATTTTATTTTAAAGCTACAAGTTAATTTGATTTGCACAAAGGAGTGATTTATAAAGGGGTAAAATAATAATATTTGGAGGTATTGATCCTGCTCAATAAATGCCGGCTTTGTTCACGCTTCTTATTACAAGCTGTGGTCCTAATTCATTACACCTTCTTTCCTCCTTTAAAACCTAGATTCTTAGGTACGTGTACCATTCACATCTTGCTAGTTCAATTGGTACCAGTTACAAGTGCTTCACCAACATTGTTTACAGTGTTGACCTCTGCGACAGCTCCCCACTGCGACTGGGGATGTTATCGGACGGTGGAAGGAATACTTTGAGGATCTCCTCAATCCCGCCGTCACATCTTCCGAGGAGGAAGCAGTGGCTGGGGACTCGGAGGCGGACTCGTTCATCACCCTGGCTGAAGTTACTGAGGTGGTTGGAAAGCTCCTCAGTGGCAAGGCCCCGGGGGTGGATGAGATCTGTCCTGAGTATCTTAAGTCTCTGGATGTTGTAGGGCTGTCTTGGCTGACACGTCTCTGCAGCATCGCGTGGCGGTCGGGGACAGTACCTCTGGACTGGCAGACCGGGGTGGTGGTCCCTCTGTTTAAGAAGGGGGACCGGAGGGTGTATTCCAACTATCAGGGAATCACACTCCTCAGCCTTCCCGGTAAGGTCTATTCCAGGGTGCTGGAGAGGAGAATTTGACCGATAGTCGAACTTCGGATTCAGGAGCAGTGTGGTTTTCGTCCCGGCCGGGGAACACTGGACCAGCTCTATACTCTCCATCGGGTGCTCGAGGGTGCATGGGGTTTGCCCAACCAGTCCACATGTGCTTTGTGGATCTGGAGAAGGCATTCAACCGTGTCCCTCGTGGAGTCTTGTGGAGAGTGCTCTGGGAGTATGGAGTTCGGGGCCCTTTGCTAAGGGCTGTTCATTATATTTATGGACAGAATTTCTAGGCGCAGTCAGGGGCCGGAAGGGATTCGGTTTGGGAATCACAGGATCTCATCTCTGCTGTTTGCAGATGATGTTGTCCTGATGGCTTCATCGAACCGGGACCTCCAGCGTGCACTGGGGCGGTTTGCAGCCAAGTGTGAAGCGGCTGGGATGAGGATCAGCTCTTCCAAATCCGAGGCCATGGTTCTCGACCAGAAAAAGGTGGCTTGCCCTCTCCGGGTGGGTGGGGAGTCCTTGCCTCAAGTGGAGGAGTTCAAGTATCTCGGGGTCTTGTTCATGAGTGAGGGGAGGATGGAGGTGAGATTGACAGGCGGATCGGTGCAGCGTCGGCAGTGATGCGGTCGCTGTACCGGACCGGACCGTTGTGGTGAAAAGGGAGCTGAGCCGAAAGGCAAAGCTCTCAATTTACCGGTCAATCTACGTTCCTACCCTCACCTATGGTCATGAGCTCTGGGTAATGACCGAAAGGACAAGATCGCGGATACAAGCGGCCAAAATGAGTTTCCTCTGCAGAGTGGCTGGGCACACCCTTAGAGATAGGGTGAGGAGCTCGGTCACATGGGAGGAGCTCAGAGTAGAGCCACTGCTTCCCCACATTGAGAGGAGCCAGCTGAGGTGGCTCGGGTAACTGTTCCGGATGCCTCCTGGACGCCTCCCTCGGGAGGAGGCCCCGGGGAAGACCTAGGACACGCTGGAGGGACTATATCTCCCGGCTGGCCTGGGAACACCTTGGGCTCCCCCCGGAGGAGCTGGAGGAAGTGTCCAGGGTGAAGGAAGTCTGAGAGTCCCTGCTTAGACTGTTGCCCCCGCGACCTGGCCCCGGATAAGCGGAAAAAAATAGATGGATGGATGGATGGTGGATATAAGCTTTCCAAGTAATGTTATGTAATGTGGGCCAGGCGAATGAGGGTATAAAGGTGCGCTCCGCAGCGCTGCCATCAGTCTTGTCTGGTCATGGTTACAGTGAAGGTAACTTGCCCAGAGAGAGAGATTTTGTTGAAGTTTATTATTTTACTTCTGGTCGGACCCAGACAGCAGATATGACAGATATAAGTAATTCTATAACTGTTACCTGGGCAACAATATGGTAAAAAAGGACCAAAGCTCAAGTTATTGTTTGACATACGGAAATAAATGACAGCTCCTTGATTTAGTTACATCAATGTTTAAACGGTCAGGGGGGAAAAAATGAACGAAAACTACAATAAATATTGACCACAGGAACGAACCTTACCCATGACATTATCAAGTGTGTACATTTGTTACAGGATATTCTGAATGAGGAAAAATAGCTCCTTCTCGTGGAGAAATGTCAAAGCAATGTAAAGCAATTAAGTCATTTGAGTAATGGGAAAGATGGAAAAGAAAAAGAAAAAAACAGTGTAACAAATTTTTTTAAAAGAGAAAAAAGGAAAGAAAAATCCAGTGCATAAAATAAAATAATATAAAATAAATGAAAAAAAAGAATAAAAATCAAATTCAAATAAAATAAATAAAAGACATAGGGGATCACACAATGCACACAGTGTTAAAAGCCACAGAATAAATGTGTGTCTTAAGACTAGACAGAAAAAAAAATCAAATATTAACTCCTTCATTTTCAACCATGTTATTTCACCAAAAAATAAATAAATAAATAAAAAATCTAATTTGAATTAAGTCATTTACACATGATTGGCACATGATTGAATTGAACATTGTACCATTTTGGAGTGTCCTGGGCGAACGGCTGATCCAAAAACAATCGCCGTTACCAATTTTGAGAAATAAGACATAGTGGCATTGACAAAACTTGGCACGATTTCATCATATTAGAATATAAGTGGTGTATCGTGGAATATTTTCAACAAAAAACATCAGCTTTGTTGATTTTGCGTTCCTAGTTTTATAATATATTTACAAACTGCTCTCTTGTTCCTCTTGCAGATGGCGTTGCCCGCTAAACTAGCCGTAGACGTGGGTTGTGGGTCGGGTCAGGGCACCGTTCTCCTGGCGCCATATTTCAACCAGGTCATTGGCACGGACATAAGCCCCGCCCAACTGGAGTACGCAAAGAAGTGTGACAACGTTACATACAAGTACGGAAGTTTTATATCGTTATAGACATTAAAAGGCTCATATTACTCTAATGTTTCCTCATCACAAACAGACCCGGAGTTGTGTTTTGTTTCATTTACACATTTAATTAATACACAAAACCTGCATATTTAGGCTGAGTTCTTCTCTCAAACTGAAAACACTCTGTTCCACCTTGTGATGTCATGTGGCAATACAGGAAGTGCACTTTGTACTCTTTACACCTTCACTAGAATCATTTGGATCATTTCAGCCGTGGAATTTGTATTTGTATTTTTTTAATAAAGGGACAATGCATATTAAAAGACAAGATAATGTAGAAGAAAAAAAAATGCACTTGTAAATATGCAGGATTGCAGCCAAAGATAATTTCCATCCTTAGTCCCTGCTCGACTAAAGCCAGCCACATAGCCCCCACAATCCAAAAAACATAACGAAAGATACAGTAACAGTCTACAAACTATGAACTATGAATTGCCAGTATCTGCTGAGGAGCTGTTACCTGATTCTATCATAAAACCCTAACCAGTTTTCCATGTTATTTTTGTACATTTTATTCCAGGCAGGGTCCAGCAGAGAAACTCCCCTTTGAGAGCGGCTCGGTGGACTTGGTGACCTCCATGACGGCTGCTCATTGGTTCGACTGGCCACGCTTCCTGGAGGAGACGAGGCGTGTGATGAGGGGCGGGGGCTGTGTGGCTCTGCTCTCCTATGCCCTGGACATGTACCTGGAGCGTGGAGACTTCACCGACAAACTCACACAAGTCTGCATGGAGGTGAGAGCTTTAAGAGCTTTAACCAGGCCTGCATCAAGGACACGGTGTGGAGTAGTTTACACAACTGATATCTGAAATCTGAGCTATATTGTAGCCTGAAAACAAAAACACGATACAATACCCAATTACTGTAGTATCTATAATGCTATATTTAGTACTCACATTTGGAACAGTAAATTATTGAACTGAAAATGAACAGCTAATTAATAAACATACATATTGTGCCCTTTGATAAGGGCTGTTTGGTCCCTGTATGACCGGAGCAGGAGCTGTGTTCGCATTGCCGGTAGTAAGTCGGACCTGTTTCCGGTGCATGTTGGACTCCACCAGGGCTGCCCTTTGTCACCGGTTCTGTTCATTATATTTATGGACAGAATTTCTAGGCGCAGTCAGGGGCCGGAGGGGATCCGGTTTGGGAACCACGGGATCTCATCTTTGCTGTTTGCAGATGATGTTGTCCTGATGGCTTCATCAAACTGGGACTTCCAATGTGTACTGGGGCGGTTTGCAGCTGAGTGTGAAGCGGCTGGGATGAGGATCAGCTCTTCCAAATCCGAGGCCATGGTTCTCGACCGGAAAAAGGTGGCTTGCCCTCTCTGGGTGGGTGGGGAGTCCTTGCCTCAAGTGGAGGAGTTCAAGTATCTCGGGGTCTTGTTCAC
This sequence comes from Paratrypauchen microcephalus, assembly GCA_036785185.1. NCBI lineage: Eukaryota > Metazoa > Chordata > Actinopteri > Gobiiformes > Gobiidae > Paratrypauchen > Paratrypauchen microcephalus. Next base: position 2,229,466 of record JAVJIX010000147.1, on the reverse strand, counting down.
GAGTGAGGGGAGGATGGAGCGTGAGATTGACAGGCGGATCGGTGCAGCGTCGGCAGTGATGCGGTCGCTGTACCGGATCGTTGTGGTGAAGAGGGAGCTGAGCCGAAAGGCAAAGCTCTCAATTTACCGGTCAATCTACGTTCCTACTCTCACCTATGGTCATGAGCTCTGGGTAATGACCGAAAGGACGAGATCGCGGATACAAGCGGCCGAAATGAGTTTCCTCCGTAGAGTGGCTGGGCGCACCCTTAGAGATAGGGTGAGGAGCTCAGTCACGCGGAGGGGCTCGGAGTAGAGCCGCTGCTTCTCCACGTCGAGAGGAGCCAGCTGAGGTGGCTCGGGCATCTGTTCCGGATGCCTCCTGGACGCCTCCCTCGGGAGGTGTTCCGGGCATGTCCCACCGGGAGGAGACCACGGGGAAGACCCAGGACGCGCTGGCGGGACTATGTCTCCTGGCTGGCCTGGGTACGCCTTGTGGTCCCCCTGGAGGAGCTGGAGGAAGTGTCCGGGGTGAAGGAAGTCTGGGCGTCCCTGCTTAGACTGTTGCCCCCACGATCCGGCCCCAGATAAGCGGAAGAAAATGGATGGATGGATGGCATATTGTGCTGGGACATCCTCTCGTGGAGGAGCAGCTGCTCTACTCCAAGCTCCTCCCGTGTGACTAAGCTTCTAATATTTTGTTAATAATGAATTTCCTTCGGGATAATACAGTATTTCTAATCTAATAAGCTGTTTGAGATAACAAAATGTGTAAGAAAACTATTGTTACACTGAACTGAAAAGTCCTTGTTATCCATGATTTGTTGTAACATTTTTGTTAACATAAAGAATTCAGTCCAATGCCATTCTGTAAAAGATATAGTGGCTGTTTATACTAAATGTAAAAAGTGAGGAAAAGGAATGAACCCTGACTTTGGTAGATCTGTTTCATTGCAATGCGCTCCAAAGAACAAGAGATGAATATGTATGTTAAAACTCCAACACTGAAACAACGTGTACAAAAAAGAAGGCAAGTCTGGGCATCCTCCCTCAGGCTAATATTCTACGAACTTTTTGCCAGCTTGCAATAACATAATTTCTGTGTTTATTTCGGCATGGTGGCTGAGTGCTAGCACTCATGCTTCACAGCAAGAAGGTTCCGGTTCCGGGTTCGATCCCCGGGTCGCCCAAGTTTGTATGTTCTCCCCGTGTCTGGGTGGGTTTCCTCCGGGCATTCCAGTTTCCCCCATCAACCCAAAACATGCACCAGGTAAAATCCTCCAGCTTAGGTCCGGACCAAGCCGAGCAATAAGATCATGGAGATGGGTCCCCGGGCGCCTGAAAGACGACCTGCCCACTGCTCCTGAAGGATGGGTCAAATGCAGAGGAATAATTTCCCTACGGGGATAAATAAAGCATTTCTTCTTCTCAGATTTACGCCGATTTGCTCCCATACCGAACCCCTTACCTTGGCTCCAGTTCTATTCAGATCTACAAAGACATGTTCGACCTCTGGCCCCATCCGGACAAAGAATGGTATGTACTGCATCTCTCCATCCTTACATTTGTCCATCATTCATAAGAACATTGTCTCATACGTGACAGTACTTTGTGCATACAGGCACGAGGGTCTGGAGGTGAGGAGAGCCACCACTGTGAATGGCTATATCAGCTTGTTGGAGACTTTGACTTCGTATCAGAAATGCAAAAAAGATAATCCCCGAGAAGCCCAAGAAATGTCCAATCGTGCACGCAAAAAGTAAGTTACCACACTGAAGGACTGAGTTAACGTGTTGACTTTACACCAAGAACTTCAGACATTTTGAGTCTTAAAATGTCATACCATTTGACTTTTTCTTTTTTCTTTCTAAAGCTTTGTCAGGCTTCTGTTCATCATTATTTAAAGGTTCACTGTGTAACTTTCCTGGTGAGAGGTCCACCACCTGTTTAGGTTCAAAAAGATGTTACACTGTATGGCTTTAAACGAAGTATCTTGCATTTATTGGATTTCAGGTGTATAAAATGTGCATTCAGATAGCTGGCTCACTTCTTCACAGATCTGACCTGTAACGTGGCCTGGTGGTGTAGATAAATATGTTTAATGCCATACGTGGAGCAAATCTCTATGGATACGAGCAGGTGAAAAGGTTGTGATGTAGTTTCCTCATCACAAATGGACGTGGAGTTGTGTTTTGTTTCATTCACACACGTTTAACGCACAAACTCTGCATGTTTAGACTGAGTTCTTCTCTCAAATCGAAAACACCTTGTAATGTCATGTGGTAATACAGGAACTGCTTCAATTTGCTTTGAAACTCTATACACCTTCACTAGAATCATTTGGATGATTTCAGGCCTGGAATTGCCAATCTCTACTGAACTAAAGTTAAAAGGAGCTGTGAACATGAAAAAACTACCACTTTGTGACATCACAAGGTGGAACAGATTCATTTTGAGCTTTGGAGATGCAGATAAACTAATAATAAAAGGGTGACTCAAACCTGTGTGAATGAAAAACATGGCTTAAAGAGTCAATTTTGCATCAAAATATATAATATAAAATACCATATATAAATAAAATACCAACTTTTTTTTCAATTGGGAAAGATGAAAACTGGATTCATAACCAGCTGCAGTTGACCGGCCTTGTTCCTGTCTGTACAAACTCTTAAAATGTGATCCATTGTGTTTCTGTCTCTTTTTTTCTAGGTTATTGGATGTTTTGCAAGAATCCTCTCCTGAAACTGAAGTTACCTTGGTTACAAAGTACTTCTACTGGGTCGCGTGCAAATAGGGTGACCATTCGTCCGGACAGTCCGGTTTTAGAGCTGTCTGTCCGGCCGTCTGTCACGTGTCCTCCTTTTTTACATTTTGTCCTCCTTTCGGACCCTCGTCGGCCACCGTTGCATAAATCGTCATAAATCCCCACCCATTATTTACACTTGCTACTCTGCGATGTTCGCCGTTTCCCAATTCAGAGAGTGCACGGTTCGGAGCGTGGTCTCAGCCTGCAGTCGAGGCGGTGCATACTCACTCAGCCCTGAGTGCAGTCCGTGGATCGCATGGCCACAGCTCAATGAGCCGGGTGGTCTGCTCCTTGTTCCCTAAAGACAAAATATTATTCTATTGCGACTAGTAATACTTGGAATTGGGACATGGCCAATGTTCCCCCTAATTTTTAATGTGTCTGAGCAAACACACTAACTCCCTGTGCGCGACATCACCCCCCCCTTGCGCGGCTCACACTTTGCAGATATTAAAAAAACGACCCTGCGGCTGAAATAAAGCGGAGATCCGCTAAAAGCTCTTTCATCCCTGATTTACAGTGCGCTGCATAGGTTTTTTTGTGCGCTGAGAATGTGCGAGCAGTGCGCAATTGTGCAGGCGCGCAGCTTAGAGTAAACGTGATGGACATGGCTTAACCCCCCACACCCACCCCCGAGGGAAAAAAAAACAAAAACAAGGTGTCCTCACTTTAGGGCCTTTGTCCTCCTTTCCTGTTTCATGCCGGTGGTCACCCTACGTGCAAACCTTGACCCTCGTGTGGACCCTGGACAAACTACACTGATGCACTGAAATCAAACATTCCCTTTGTCGAGTTAATATGAAAACACAAAATTATAGTAAAATCTAAATCTAATGTGAATGTAATCATAATAAAAGCTGATGTTTCACACGTAATTCACTGCCTCACAGAATTTTGTTATGTAACTTTTTCTCGTCACTCGCTTGTCAAGAATGTCCCATAGTACAAATAGTATATTAGTATTGGTATAAATTATCTTTCATTTATTGATATTTCACAGTTGCTTTCATCAACAGTTCTAATCTAAGTGCAGTTCAACTATAGTTCCTCTCAAATTTTTTCTTAAATTGTGTTGAAAAAGTCAGTGACTATTGTGCACATTGTGTTTCCATGGTAACTGCTGAACATTCCACATGTAGATGCATGTAGAACACACCCAGCATGATGGTTTCAGGCCAAGTTCACCTTTCAAGTTCTTTCTTCATCAGGTGACACTACCAGGCCAGGAAATAATTTTTAGAAATAAAAACACCTGACTACTTAGACTACAGAGTTAAAGAGGAGTAAAGTCAGCATGCTTCTGCTAATGAAACTATTGCACTTCACATCAGGTTTGTGAAGTCGTAGTGTGTTGTTTTGCATCATATTTTTGTATATTTATGGAGAATTGTCATGTGGGAGCATGTAGGGTGACGTAGGCTTGAGGGGGGAGCACTGACCAGAATCTTACAGATTACTGAACAGTAACGTGCAGTCAGGGGAGGCCTCACCTGTCATCACAGAGAAAAAAGGAAAAAAAGTGAAAAAATGAAAAAATAAATGGTTATATTTTCACTTTTACCGAATACTGGTGCAGAGAGGGACCAGCGGGTCGTGCCTCACATGGACTGACTGTGCTGTAGCTCAGAAGTGACAGATTCTGCCCTAAAGCGGCTGTGGAAAGGCGCCGGGTGAGGCACGTAGTTACCTGACCTCATGGTCGGGGCACTCTTGAGCCCAGGGGTTCTTCTGTAACTCCTGGGGCAGCAGATTAGAATAAGTGACAGCAAGCTACAATTTAGAGTTAGCAAAACAAGTTTAATAGTCCGTTCAACTTCACTTTTTTCTTCTTGTCTCGCCCTATTTTTTAAATGGAGGAAGATCTCATATTAAAGCTCAAACAGTTTTCTAAACTGGACTTTCGGTTGAAGCAGGAGGTTATAATTAAAGGAAGACCAATGCCGGAGCTAAAGGGTTTGCTCCAGACTACGGGACGAAAGACTCGCTCTTTTCAAACAGTGTGGTACACAAGAAAAGTCTGGCTGTGTGGAGGTCCAATAACAAATCCTCTTTTCTGCTTTTCCTGCCTTCTTTTCTTAACCTGCTGTGACAATGTCTGGACTCAGATGGATATTGTGACCTAAAAAATTTGCAAAGAAGCCTTGTGAAACATGAGCAGTCCACCGCTCACATTCAGAGTCAGATCGAGCTAAAAACATTGATATTTTAATTTATAATGCTACTCGGTGCGCTCTGGAAAATGCACTGAACAATAATCATTAATTTTCAGCTTCACATCAAAAATATTATGAGCTCCAGTCACTTACAGGGAGAGAAATTGTCCCGAGGTCAAATTTACGTGCCGACACCTGGTTTACATATTTGCAAATCTGATTGTGATGACATCAGTGCCTCACCAGCCATGACCCGCACGTCACTGTTACTCAAACATACACGGAATACAGGATTTAAAACCTCTTCAGGCATGTTTTTGATGAGGGAACGATGTTATAACGTGGTAAAAAGCTCAAAAAATTGCATTGCAATTGCAATTTTGCATAATACCCCCTCTTCAATATAATATTTCAGGTTTTACTAAATATTTTTTAGAATTTTACTTTCTGGTTGTGTACAGGCTGCAGATGATGCATAGGTAAACAAATTGTGTTTTTTAAACTCAGATCTCGCTTCATTGTTGTGCTCTTCTCCAGTTTCTCCACAACCTGGCACTTAACTGATGTAAAACTATGATAAATATTTAACCATATGCACAGGGTTAACCTGCCTGAGCAAGAGAGGGCGTGGTCAGGGAAAAAATAAACACCCAGTGTCATATCTCACTGGCTAGAGCCTGTTCCCTGTACAGTTACTATCACCAAGAGTTATAGTGACAGGCTTATTTTTTGGAAAGTCTTATGGAAATTTGGATTGCTTGCTCCTGAGAGGCACTTTCATATCATAAAAGAGGTAATTTAATGTTTATATTTATTTATATTTTCATGTTAGCAAACCAAATAACTGAAATACAGTCTTTTAATATTTGTTAATGAAGTGCTCAAACCAAAACAAACATGGTGACACCAGCAGATGGACTTCAGCCGATTTGAATGTCACTACAGACTATTTAGTTTGTGAAAAACATGCAGAGAGAATCATTTTGTGCATTTGTGTGACAAATCAGGTTGCAATATTCTGCATCTCTCTCAGTGACAGCCGTTCCAGATTAATAATGTGTAGAACTCAGTTCAGAGTGACACACATAATTGAGTTCTACACATTATTAATCTGTGACCTTAATCTGGTAGGTCACTTGTTGCAGGTTAGGTCACTTGTTGCTTGCCGATAATCTGTTGTTCCTATAGCAGGAGGACTACACAGCTCCAACATGTCCACTGTGAGTCTTTTCGAGGACAGAGAGCATGCTTCTGCGTACCTCCAGTACAGACCGGCTCCTCGTGAGATGGTCCACACCATAATGAAATACGTGAAAAAAAGAGTGAGTCTCATGTTTTTGTTTGAATTGAAAAAGTCATTCTGCTAACTTTAAGAAGACATTTGACACTTTATGTGGTTGTTGTAAGAGGGATGTCATGGGAAAATAAACTAATGCTAGATAACGACCATGTTTCAACATGGTCATGCAAACACGCAGTTGTAATGAAAAACAAGCTTAAGCATGAATCATGGTGACTGAGGATTACTGAAACTGAAACAGTGATGGGACTTTTTGACTCTTTTATGAGTTCTGAAGCTTTTGATGGTGGTGTGAGACTCACTTCCATCAGTCTAACCCAGGGCAGATGTGTCTACAATAGAATCTTACTACCACCAAGTGCTGAAGGAATGTTTTTTTTTTTTTTTTTTTTAAAGGTCCCATGGCATGACATTTTCACTTTCTGAGGTTTTTGAACGTTAATGTGAGCTCCCCTACCCTGTTTAGGGCCCACCCCCCATGGCTAAAAGTTGCGAAATGTCTAAACTGAGCATTTGCAGTCATTTTCTGCATTAGAAAAAAACAGAGCTGAAACGGGCGATTCTGAACAAGGCACCTTATTGACGTCAGCTCGAAAAATGCAGTTCCACCCCCATCTGTCTACTCAGCGTCTCTGTAAATCACGCCCAGAGAGTTTGGCCTGCGAATGCGCTAGGCAATGCGAAATGCGTTTTTTTATTTGCCTGGAGGCACGTCCGAGTGTTTCTAGGCTCGGAAGTCCTTTATCTGAGCCTCTGGACCTTTGAACAGCAGTGGTTTCATTTTATTTTCTGTGGAAATGTGTTTATTTTTCAATGGAATGCTTCTCATTGCTTCTCCACGCAAAAACGCGGAAATGGATCAGAGCGGACAGCTGAGAGCTGAGAGCGGAGAGTTTGGCCACGTCCCCACCCTCTACTATAGGCCATCTCTGTCCTCCTCATTTGCATTCAAGCAGGGCTGGACAAAAAAACGGCCCTGGCATTTTTGGCTCAGAACGGCCCCTCATAATTAGCGGAGCACAACGGACTAATTTATGTTTGTGTTCCCCAAAGTAATGTATTTTACTATTGTTACGTCTTGGCCGAGGGGAAACACCTTCTTCACTACAGGGTTTGTAGCATCTTGCTTTGGGGGGTGATTTAAAAATTCTTGCATTCTAGCAGGCTCTGGACGGGAAAAGTGGTCTACTCTCTCTTCTCTCTCCTCAACAGCTTGGCTTGACTACACAGGAAGAGGGACAGATTATTACAGTTTATTAAGTGATAAATAGAAAACCTAAATTAAAAATAAAAATATTGGGAACTACCTGGAAAAACTGTGGAACTATCTAAACCATCAAAACATTTAGTATCTTTAGGTTACATTTTTACTTTTGATAATGAATGATCAGATAAATCTCATACTAAGGCAGCACGAGGCAAGATGTCTGACCGGAAGTAACGATCCTCTTAAATCGGCCTATTCAATGTATGATGTGTGTGGAATTTTTTGTTTATCAAAAAAAGTCTGACCAATATGGATGTCACCAGTGGAGTCAGTAGTGTGGAAACATTTACATGATTAAAAAGTTTCTTGTTAACCTAAAGTGTATTCTTAGACTTTATTGATCCACAAGGGAAATTGTTTTGGGTACAGTCGCTCACTCATCAAATATAATATATGATATATGATATAAAACAGAGGGTAAAAGAACAAAAAGAAAAATAGATGGAAAAGCACCAAAGATCAATAGACCTGTGTCAGATGAGACACAATTAAATACATAAGATAATGATAATAAATATATATGCAAAATCAGATTTAAATAGAAAAGTAGTAGTCAAATATAAAATACAGTATCAAATATGATGTTCAGTACCAGCTGTATACAGTTGTAGAGTATTATCTATTCAATCAACATGGTTTGTTGTTTAGGCTCGATGTAAATATAATCAAGCAAATAGACCACTGTAGATTGCCATCTAAACCTTTATTTTTTTAGTTAGCTGCCCACTAGCTAGTTAACTACGTCTCCTATCCATTTACTGTGTGCTGAAGTGGGCTAATATCGTGAGGGAAACAATAAATGATTCAATGATTTACGTGACCTTGTTGTAACCATGAACATGGATTCTTGTTAATATGAATTATGTTCTTAGTAGAGGCAAATAATCATTAGAGCTTATACAACATATACACTGGGTTTCTGGGGTTTACCGTCGGCACGACCCCGCCTGGTGCCGCTGGTCTGCTGTCAGCCGCTGATGCAGAGGCTATAGCGCGCAGCTTTCCCACGGACTCCCGACTGAAGCTACTATCCAATGCGCCGCCACACACCCGCGGGCCCGGCCGTTCCCCGTGCAGCTCACCGACAGACCGCCCCGGTACCGCGCCATCCACAACATCGCCGTCAACTTCCCGGACAAACAGCTCAGTCGCGTTTGGCGACGGGCACAGAGTAAGCAGAGGATTAGGATGTTGTGCCGAAGAACACAGAGGAGTACCTAAAGAGCATACCTGTAAGGTAGGAGTGACGCGTGTCTCCTCCGCGAGTGGGTGAGCCTCTCCCGGCGTTTCGAAGTGGTGTGGGCCCGGGCACGGGTGGATGTCCCCAGATAACATCAAACATATGGCGATAATAAGTCCTGTTGACAGTGTTGTTGATTGTGTTGCTGTTTTATTCCTCTTGTGCATTGTGTTGTATAGAGATGGATAGATGAAAGTCGCGGCCAGTGTGTAGGATCCATAGCCGGTGCAGTCCGCTAATTCTCCGCACCTCCTTTCTTGCGCGTTTCCTCGTTTCCCCGCTCATTCGCTCAACAGTATGATTATGAAACTGGCGGGGCTCAGCGCAGAGAGAGGGGTGGGACCGCTCTCTATATCCTGATTGGTTTAGTCCACTGTCTATATTGAAGATGGACCAATGGGCCGCCTCCTTTAAATTGTGGGCCGGTGACCGGGCTCTAAGTTTAAAAAAAACAAAAACAGCACCGGTACCGGCCCCCGAGGACTGTCGGCCCACCGGGAAAATGCCCGGTATGCCAGATGGCCAGTCCAGGCCTGCATTCAAGCAACAAGTCCCATAATGGAGTGTTCAGAGAGAGAAAAATTACTCTTTCTCATCTTATCTCTGTTTTTCATGCACTGAGTCTTGATTGTGAAGGATTCATTTACAGTATTAGGGAACCATTAAAGGGATATGCCACCCCCAGGTCAAACTTGGGCATCTCCCCACAGTCCAGAGACTAAAATAAGTGGTGGAAAGCGTTTTCCTGGTCACCCAGCCATTGTCCGAGTCTGTCGCCACTGACCACCGCGGTATCTGCAGCTCCTCCGCCTTAGACTGGAGTCTAACGGCGCCAGAGAAAGATTTCGGCCAAAAGGAATTAATTTGCTCGATGCGTTTCCCAATTACTTTCTGTGTAGTGCGCATTCATATCGAGTGCAAATAAATATGCAAATCAACACGAAGAGCTTGACTTGGTCATTTTGGGTGGGAACTATTTTTCAGTGCGGAAAAAGAAAGCCGAAGCACAGAGCACGTTGTCAGGGGAATCCCTGTTATGCACCAGGAAGGCAGTTCCCCTGTTGCGCAGCGTGGTGTGTGCTTCGGCTTTCTTTTTCCGCACTGAAAAATAGTTCCCACCCAAAATGACCAAGGCAAAATACCGTGGAACTTGAAAGATGGACATTTTGTTGTAATGCTTTTGTTCATTTTTAATTGAAATAAAGCACCCGTTTCCTACATATCCCATGTTATTTTTAGTGTTTTTACCAAAACACCAAATCCACCTGCTCCCGGTCCGGCCCTTCTGTCAAATTTTAGAACCCTTTCCGGCCCACGAGTCAAAAAGTTTGCCCACCCCTGCTTTAGAATGATTGAAAAGTCTGTGAAATGTAACCTAATATTTAAATCCACTTCTGTGCTTTCTCCCAGATGCCCTTCCCTCTGGAGCTGGCAGTAGATGTGGGCTGTGGTTCAGGACAGGGCACAGTGCTGCTGGCACCACATTTCACCCGAGTGGTGGGCACGGACATAAGCCCCGCCCAACTGGAAAATGCTCGAGCCAATCAGCAGCCTCCAAACGTCACATACAGGTGAAGCATCTTTATCCCTTGTACACGCCGTGGTTCGTTGTGAGTTTCTACAGTTAGTTTCTGATCAGTGTTTGTCAAACATGTTACAGTTACCTCAGGTGCTCCTCACAGTTACCTCCAGTGCTTGTCATAGTGTCTGTGTGGGTGTCCTGCATGGAGATGGGTCCCCGGGCGCCTTCATGTGCTGCCCACTGCTCCTGAAGGACGGGTGAAATGCAGAGGAAAAATAATAATAAAAACTACTCTGCACTTGTGTACGTTTTTCTATTATTATGGTATTTTACTGCTCAATATCCTCCTGGGACCTGAAGAAAAAAAGTGTATCTAAATGATTATTATTATTATTTTAATTTTCTATTTGGACGTAAATGAACACCTTAGCATTTACATTTTGTTAATTTTATTTTTATTCATAATGTTATAACATGTCCTCTGTAATGGACGTCGGGGACATTTTGGTGTTAAATCCACGTGAAGTTAACAACCTAACCGTTTTTTGTTTTTTTTTGATGACCAACATCTCTGACAAGCTTCTACAGTCACCTCAAAAAGTTTTTAGACTCCCTTTTAAAGGAAAAGTAACGTTTTTTACAATTTGAGCCTTATTTCGGTAATAAAACAAGTTGTTTTACTCACCCATAGCACTTTGGTGTCATATGGAGCACTTCCACAGATGTTTTAGATTTGTGGTTAGCCTAGCGCGACTTCTAGCCATAGCTCGAGGCATATAATATATTCCCCGAGTATGTAATATGCCCCGTGCGGGCTCCAAATAACACAAACTTTAGCACTTTTCAAATCATAGAAGCTCGATGTCTTAGTCTACGATTTCGTTTGAGTCAAAAGTGGATTTATCCATAGTTTACAGCTTTGCGTTTCATGTTTGGGTCCCGGGAGCTGAGAGCACAGTCCGCACATGCGCACTGGCGTCCTCATCTACTCGAAACTATGGCAAAATCTCGGATTACAGGCCACTTTTGACCAAACGAAATCGTAGACTAAGGCATCGAGCTTCTATGATTTGAAAAGTGCTAAAGTTTGTGTTATTTGGAGACCGCAAACATGTGCCCCGAGAACTTACATTACGGAGATCGCAAATCTAAAACATCTCTGGAAGTGCTCCATATGACACCAAAGTGCTATGGGTGAGTAAAACAACTTGTTTTATTACCGAAGTAAGGCTCAGATTGTAAAAAAACGTTACTTTTCCTTTAATTTCTTATTTATTTTTTATGTATTATGTATTATTATTTTATTTATTTATATATTTGAGAATTTATTTACATATTTATTTTTATTTTTATGTATCATTTATTTATTTATTTATTTATTTATTACTTATTTATTTTTACATTTTTATTAGATTTTTATTATTTTATTTTTATTTTTTTTTAAATCATAGTGCAGAGTCTCAAAACACTTAAAAAGCAGACTGGTTAACTCAGGGGTCGGCAACCCGCGGCTCCAGAGCCGCATGTGGCTCTTTGATCCCTCTGATGCGGCTCAGTACTTTGGTTCCTCATATAACGCGGGGGTTACTGTTCTGTTATGCAAAAAGAGGTTAAAATGTATAATTCGCCTGTCTTTAATTTCGTTTAGTTTCAGTTTTGTATGGCGACATCTAGTGGACATTTTCGAGTTTGCAATCAGAGCACATGTTCAGAGCCGAACTTATTGAACCGGAAGTAAGAGCTGTAAGAAGCAGACATGGCCGCATGCAGCACGTTTTGACTGCAGGAGTTTCTTTATTTTGAGGTTGCATCGCCGGTATGTATTTTTTATGTATATTTAACAACTTTAGTCATAATTATTTTGAAATCCAGCATTGTAAGGTCTGTTTGTAAAGCTAGTATTTTAATGGGTTAATTACACTTGAACCACGAGGTTTTCAAAATGGCGTCGGGTGTTTTCAATGTGTGGATTTGCAGCCTTGTGTTTGTTTGCTGTGTGTTTTTGTGATTGGCATGTTGTAATTTACATGTGTTTATTTTACAGTTTCACCTTTTTGAGCGTCAATAAACCTGCTTAAAGACAACCATGTCTGCAGAGTCTTTGATGTTAGAGAGGAGTTTTATCGCCATAATTCCCATTACGGCACAGTTACATTGTAAAAATAACCTGCGATAGGCTAAATCCGTGAAGTAATCAGCTTTATATTGCGTGTATAAATATGTGTGTATTCCACAGTTCCTCTGACCGAGGCGCCGCTGCGCTGTTGTGGGTTTTATTGTAGTGAGAACGCTTCCGTGCGTTCTCAGGACTGGTTCCACCGCCTGGACTCCAGGTTCGTTCTGCGGAAACACAGCCGCTACTTCCCGATGCACATTAACCACCCAGAGAAGTGTGCGCTCGGACATGTGCACCTGCACTCGTGGTCAAATCCGTAATAGAACAGCATGACCGGTGCGACCAGCCCCAGGCGAGACGCACGGCCGTGGCCCTTCTGGCATGTGCCGAAATGCCAGACCGCTCAGTCCTCACTGCTTCAGAGTCACACTGCTCGTGATCACGTTTAAATAAATTTGGCAAACTGAACGCATTCTGTAGCTACTGTACAGGAGACACGGAGGAGAATGACTGACGAATCGGCAAAGGTCTACAGTCCCTTAGCCAATCAGGACGCAGAACACAATGCGTATTGATACACTATTAAAAAAATCTGCGAAACAGCGAGGGACCACTGTATTTAATTAAAATATATTTTATTTTAGTTTGTTCATTTTCAAAATGTAATTCTATGGCACAAAGATGTTATAAAAAAAAAAACGTTATATGCAGTATTATTTCATTTTAAATTTCAAAAGGGTTTTGTGGCTCCCAGTGTTTTCTTTACTGTCTGAAACGGGTCCAGATGGCTCTTTGAGTGGTAAAGGTTGCCGACCCCTGGGTTAACTCGATGACCACTATAAAGGACACAAATGAATGGGAGGGTCTCAGGAGGATATGCTTAAATTGCCTCTCAGGGACAAATAAAGTGATTGCTCGCCATCTGTGGGAACAAGGAACATGTTTCAACATGGTCATGTAAACACGCCATTGAAATAAACGGCATGTGATGACAGACATCCTTTAGCCTGAATCATGGTGATTCATTAAAGCACGAGTGATTTATGGACTAGACAAACGCAAGAGTTCTACAGTATGTGTGACGCAACACTCTGGCGAATTCAAACGAATTCAGAGACATTTACAGAGGATTACTGAAACCAGTGTGAATGAAGTAGTGAGGGGGCTTTTTGGCTCTTTTATGGGATCTGAATTTTTTGGAACAATCCAGGTCAAAGTTAGCAGTTAGAAAGACTGGCTCCTATGACAGAAGACATGTGAAATCTGTTTAAAATGGTTCCAACAGAGAGTGGGAGTGTGAAATGGTGAAAATCTAAATGAAATGTTGCATTACAATGACAATAATTACAGGACTAGATGTTATTATGATGATTAGGATCATTTGGATTTGATTTGATTACCACATATTAAAATTTAATTCAGTCTCCTCTGTCTTTCCTGGTACATAACACATCGTCTTGTTGCAGACTGGCTCCCTCAGATGCCCTCCCGTTGGACGATGACAGCGTGGACCTCGTCACAGCCATGTCTGCAGCTCACTGGTTCCATCCGGAGCACTTCCTAGAGGAGGCCCATCGAGTGCTTAGGCCTGGGGGCTGTCTGGCTCTGTTCAGTTACCCCATAGAGATGGAGCTGGAGTATGGAGACGACTCACTCACACATCTGTGCCAGGAGGTCAGTGCTGGGGATTTTACACACGTCTTTGGTTCATTTTGCCTCTAAAATCGGTCTCAATATGAACATACGCGTATATTAGCGTGACATTCTCTAATGCATATACTGTATATCACTGACTGTATATAAGCAGACATAGCTAACCTGCTATCCTCCCAAATAGGAAGTGAGCATGGTTGCTCTTCCAGCTCCATCAATTTGGCTCCAATTCACCTTCTATTAAAACCCCTCTCTCTGTAACTGCTGCTATGAGCTTTGTCATTTCGGTTTTAAAATGTTTGTATTATCCCGCTCTACGTGATCACTATTCTGTCCGTAAATCAATATATGAACATTAATAACAGACAAACCAGGTGTCTTCTTTCCCCAAGGTCACTAGAATTAGCAAAAGGTTTGAGTGACAGAGATGCTAATGGAACTCGGTTCCAAAATTTGCCCCTCTAGCATAATAAACCAGCCTCAATGAGCTTCATTTGACTGGAGCCCAAAGCTAGTACGTGATACTCCCTTATTCCATTTCGTTCTACAGACTGTAATATCTATTCACTTGGAAATGTGCCGGACAAACATAGACATTGTTAAAGGAGAATTAACGTTTTTTACAATCTGAGCCTTATTTCGGTAATAAAACAAGTTGTTTTACTCCCCCATAGCACTTTGGTGTCATATGGAGCATTTCCGGAGATGTTTTAGATTAGTGATCTCTGTAACGTGAGTGGTCGGGCCACGACGCTGCAGTCACCAAAATAACACAAACTTTAGCACTTTTCAAATCATAGAAGCTCGATGTCTACACTTTCGTTTGAGTCAAAAGTGGCCTGTAATCCGAGATTTATCCATAATTTACAGCTTTGCGTTTCATGTTTGGGTCCCGAGAGTTGAGAGCGAAATAAGCTGTGACTCCGCACATGCGCACTGGCGTCCTCATCTACTCGAAACCAGTGGTGAAAGTAAAGCGGTGCGCACCGGAACGCAGCACCGGTATAAAATTCACAGCCGGTACGCAGCACCGCTAAGAGAATATAGTTAATGGTGGAAAGTATAAAACACAACCACACTATGCCATTCGAGAATAACTGAAAGCTACCCGAAACTCTGGTGCAGAGATATCTGCAGTCTGTTAAGCAAGGATTGTCAAAACTTATCTGACTGTAGCCGTGAAAGTAGCCTAAACCATTGCGAGGCGGTGCTGCGCACTGGTAGAAGATTTAAGGCCGGCGCGCTGCCTGCACCTGTAAGAGAGGGTTTATGCTGACTAAAAAAATATGAAATAATTAAGTATATTAAAAAAGTTATTTATCTATGAAAAAGGTGTAAAACTTAAAAAAAAAAAAAACAACAACGGGTAAAACGAGTGTTTAAAAAAAAAACGGTACTGGACAACGGTGATGCACTGGACATTATAGCACCTGTAAGAAATGAAAACTACTTTCACCACTGCTCGAAACTATGGATAAATCTCGGATTACAGGCCACTTTTGACTCAAACGAAAGCGTAAAGTAAGACATCGAGCTTCTATGATTTGAAAAGTGCTAAAGTTTGTGTCATTTTGGTGCTCTAAAACATCTCCAGAAATGCTCCAAATGACACCAAAGTGCTATGGGTGAGTAAAACAACTTGTTTTTATTACCGAAATAAGGCTCAGATTGTAAAAAAAAACACATTAATTCTCCTTTAAGCTGACCAAATACATGTTTAAAAAACAAACACTGAATGAGAGGGTGTGCCTATTTTTTTTTTTTTAATTTAATTTAATAAATGACAACCCCATCTGTGTCAGTTTTACAGCGCAGTATCCGCCTTCAGACACCCCCGCATAGGAACCAAGTCTGTGGACATCTACAAGAAGATGTTCCACTCCTGCCCGTACCAGGACAAAGAGTGGTGGGTTCGATTCCCTCTCCTCCCCTTCTCGCTCCACTCCTGATGTCTCACTACCGTTTTGGTTCCTTTAGGCAAGACACCCTCCCCGTGCGCCGCAGCCTGTCAGTAAAAGAGTTCATCGAGATGCTAAAAACCTTTTCTACCTTTCGACAAATGCAGCTAAAGGATCCGGAACAAGCCCAGCTGATCTGTGCCCGCCTAAAGACAAAGTAAGTTGAATCAACTCATTAAAACTTCATTTTTATTGTTATTTATTAATTTCATTATATACATTACCAAAAAAAACCATAAACATAAACTGGATGATAGTTAGAATAGAAATGATAGAAAAGAACACAAACACTGTAGATTTGTTAAGTGATGATGTCACTTCTGGGTTTCTAGCTTTGTTTTGTTCCTTATTCATCAAACAAAAGACATTTATCAAAAGAGCATGTTTAAGATGATATAGAGGGATTATCAGACTAAGTCATTTCTCGTTCTACTGCGCATGTCAGAAAGAGCTGCTCTTCTATCTCGTATATTGTCGTCTTGTAGGATTTCAGTAGTTTTCAGGCTCTTCCGGGGGGCCAGAGATAGGTGTATCCATCAGGTATGAGTGGATGGCCGGACACTGAAGATTGAGACATTTCTTCTCGTCATTTATGCACTCATCTGCATTTAACACCTACAGGTTAAGTCGTTTCCCACTCACTAATGTTCATTTAGCATCAGAACTTATTTTAGTTAGCCAGTTAGCTGTGTCCATGTATTTATACAGTCTATGATTTTAAGACATGCTGTGGAATATTATTATTATTAATATTATTTTAGTCTATTTTTTGACTAAGATGTTACTCAACAGGGCTTTAAATATATTGTGGAAGCTTTTAAAAATTACACATTTATTATTATTATTATTATAAGTAGTAGTAGTAGTAGTAGTACAGTATATACATTTCCAATCTTTAAGTTAAGGAGAATTAACGGTTTTTACAATCTGAGCCTTATTTTGGTAATAAAACAAGTTGTTTTACTCACCCATAGCACTTTGGTGTCATATGGAGGAGTTTCGTAGATGTTGTGTTGTAGCGGTATCCGTAACGTGAGTTCTCGGGGCACATATTTGTGGTCTCCAAATAACACAAACTTTAGCACTTTTCAAATCACAGAAGATCGCTGTGTCAGCGTAGACTTTAAGTGGAGTCCAAAGCGTCCTGAAACCCGATATCAGCTATAGTTTCATCTGATGACGTCATCATAGAGGACAGCGCGCATGCATGAAGTCTCAGTTGTTTAGCAGATAAACACCGCTAGTCCGAAAGAAGCTAACACCGCTCTGAACTTTTCTGTTGCGAGACATGGCTGAAGATTCGGACTTTGAGATTGAAGAGGACTTATTTGAGTAATGATGGCCGTCCCTATCGTTTTGAGCCTGAGTATACGGAGGAAGAGATATTAGAAGGAAGTGGAGACAGTTTGAGGAGCAGCGCACAAGAGAACAGCGAGCGACAGCCCGTCTACGAAGACAGTACCTTGTGGTGTTTATGTGGACATTGTATGTCGATGGCCACAGAGGAAGAATGCCTTTGCTGTCTCGAGTGGGATATCGGGTTTCAGGCCGCTTTTGACTCCACTTAAAGTCTACGCTGACACAGCGATCTTCTGTGATTTGAAAAGTGCTAAAGTTTGCGCAAACATTTGCCCCGAGCACTCACGTTCACGGATACCGCTACACCACAACATCTACGAAACTGCTCCAAATGACACCAAAGTGCTATGGGTGAGTAAAACAACTTGTTTTATTACCGAAATAAGGCCCACATTGTAAAAAACGTTAATTCTCCTTTAAAGTTTTACAAATTTTAACAAATCTCTTTCTGTTTTGCAGATTACTGTCCTCCATGCAAGTGTGTACTGCAGAGACCAAAGTGGCAGTCATTGTGAAGTACTTTTACTGGTTAGCCTGCAAACCGAAACAATGATCAATAGGCAATACTACTACTACAGTACTACGCTACCACAATACTACTATAGTGAAGTAATTATTTTTTATAATGGGATAAAAAATATATACAGTATATTTATTCAAGCATTTGTGTTCAAGTCTTGATGTGTGGTAGTAGTAGTAGTAGTAATATTAGTTGTTATATTAAGAGAAGTAATAGTAGTCATATTAGTATTAATAAAAGTTATAATAAGAAAAATAACCACAGCCTCCCAAGTGAATGAATGTGCAGTTCTCCAAATGGACACTAGATGGAGACATTTGAACAAAACACACGCCGTACACACTAACTTTTCTGGTGGAGGGAGGGTCCAGCACCTGCTTGTCATTGCTTCAGTCCACATTAAAAGTGCTTGGATTCCATGGTGACAGTAAAATAGTACTAGGCCAAGTTACAGGTCAGGTTTGTGGAGAGGCGGCTCCGCTCACAGTCAGAACGCCTGTTTTTTCCATAGTATTTTTGAACAATAAAAACACTTTTAAATGAATAAATGAAAAATAAAATAAAATACCTACTATGAAACATCTCAGGCAAAGGCACAGGCAATGGCCCACCAGAAAAGTTGATTACTGCATCTTTAAACATTTATTTAAAGGTGCATTGTGTAAGATTTCTGTTTATTATTTTAATTTTTGGTTATTAAGTTTTTTTTATATATACTTGTTCTTTTCTTTTATATATTTACAACATACATGTATTTTTATTATTTTTATTATTTTGATTGACTTTTTAATAACACCTTTAAGAACTTTGGATTAAATTATGAAACAATTTGTATTTTCTTTATGATAAAAACAAGGTGGGCTTCTGTTTTTTCAGTCGCTTATTGGTTTTTGTGTGAATCATTGTGCATGTATGAAAAGTGCTATACTGTACATTGATTGACATAAACGTAATTGCAGTTCTGTAACCTAGCAACTGTAATACCCCATTGTCTCATAGTGGCATTTTAGATGAACTTTTCCGTATTGATGGCACAGGTTGGGGAATTCTGTTTTAGATCAGAGCTACTTCATGTATTTTTGTACTTTTCTTTTCAACTTCTGTATTTTTTTTCCACAAAGTTACACGAAACTGACTCTTGTGAGCTTTAAATCATGTTAAAATGTTACTACCTCCTCAAAAATATACCTGGAATTGTTTAGCTTCATTCACACGTGTTTGAGTAAACCTTTATTATTAGTCGGTCTACATCTCCAAAGCTCAAAATGCTCTGTTCCACCTTGTGATGTCATGAAGTAGTAGTTTTCAAGCTAACAACTACTTTATTATTCAGTAGAGATTGGAAATTCCAGGGCTGAAATTATCCAAATGATTCGCGTGAAGGTGTATGGAGTTTAAAAAGACAGTGGAGCATGCACTTCCTCAAACTATACAGACTAAAAAAATAAAAAAAGATATACATTTATTACTATGAATATATTCTAACTTGCATGCCTTCACTGTATTACAAGCTTGATACAAAAAACAAACAACAAAAAAGTCCATTATATTCTTTATAACACTCCCTCTGTGCGCTTACTCCTCCACACCACCAGGGCAGTCATGAGCAGCGTGACCAGGACGGGCACGCCGATGAATGGCGCGAGGATGCTGACGGGTGGGTCGCGCAGTAGCCGGCCGGTGAGCGCGCAGTCGTGGAAGTAGACGCGGTGGATGTCGGTGAAGAATCGGTCCACCTCGCGATTGGGCCAGAAGCAGTCCATGAGGAGGGCCACCTGGAACGTGCAGTTGGTCACGTCTTCGTAAATACTGCGATAAAAAAAAAAAGACAAAAAGTCAATTATGTGCTAAAGTGGAACCGTAAGCTATAAGACCGTAGAAAGAAGTCGACTAAGGGAGTGTGACATTGGGATATCGTAGCAACCAAAGAGCCAATCAGGAGCGAGGCTTTTGAAGGTAACGCCCCACTTTTTGGCAGGGGGCAACCGCTTAGCAACGCTGTCAATCAAACCTGTTGCTAACGCTAGAAGGAGCAACCTTGGGGAAAGAAAGTGCCTGATCAGTGTGTTAAAGGAGAATTAATGTTTTTTACAATCTGACCTTTATTTCGGTAATAAAACAAGTTGTTTTACTCACCCATAGCACTTTGGTGTCATATGGAGCACTTCCAGAGATGTTTTAGATTAGCGATAGCCGTAGCGCGAGTTCTCGGGGTATATGCCCCGAGCGGTCTCCAAATAACAACAAACTTTAGCACTTTTCAAATCATAGAAGCTCGATGTCTTAGTCTCTCAATTTTCTCGTCACCCACTCTCGCATTCAGATCTCCCATCAACACTACATTCACATTTGCTCCAAATCCCTGCAGGCACTCATCCAAGTCATTCCAGAAGGACACTCTCTCCTCTTCATTCTTCTCACTGCCAGGACCATACGCACTCACGAACACCCACAACTCATTCAGAAATTTCACTTTCACCCACATCAGTCTTGGTGAAATCTCCTTCCATTCAACCACACATCGTCTCACCTCACAACTCACCAACAAGGCCACACCTTCTCTTGCTCTCCCACTCTCTACACCAGACCTTCTCCCACTCACACTTCCAAACACACACTCACCCTTCCCTTTCATCTTTGTCTCACTCAGTGCTAACACACTCAATCTCCTTCTTCCAAACATCCTTCCAATCAGATCTCTTTTACTTTCATTCGTACTACACCCACGCACATTCAAGGACCCAATCTTTAGGGTTTGGGGAGACAACCTCCCCTTCCCTACTCAGCCCTGTCCGTTTCTAGGAAACAGTTACAGGGGAGAGGATTCCCAGTCCTCTCGCCCTGTCCCTTTTAGTCGCCTTTTACGACACGCAGGGAATACGGTGGTAGTATTCTCTACCCCCCCTCTTTTAGGGGGGGGGGGGGGCCCTAACCACAGTAAAACAACTTGTTTTATTACCGAAATAAGGCTCAGATAGTAAAAAACGTTAATTCTCCTTTAATAATGTTCATATCTTGATTTAGGGTCAAAATAGTTAAATAAAACATTTTAAGACCAAAATGCAGTTATGCAGAGACGGGCAACAGATTTTCAATACAAAGTGAATTGGAGCCAGAGGCAGTGGAGCCGGGAGCACCCCCATGTTCACTTCCTATTTGGAACGCAGCGGCTTGTGGGTTAGCTATGCCCATTTATATACTATATATGAAAAAATGTGTATAGCAGATCTTTTTTCTTCATGGAGACCAAATTAGACCAAGTTACAGGTCAGCTCTGTGGAGTGGTCACAGTCAGAATGCCTGTTTTTCTAGATATTTTTGAGCTATAAACCCACCTGTAATTAAATAAGGCTGTGTAATGTCATCCAGGCTAAATAGAGTTCCTTTAATTACAATATGGATGCAGTGTGCTTCAACAATGTATTTATTGTGATAAGAATAATCCATCTAAACTTGAGCGCGCGCCTTTGAAATGTCCTTGGACGGTGGAGATTCCAGTTGTCAGAATACAGTCCGAGCCCGTGTCAAGTTACGGCGGGCTTAACGCGGCTAAATATAACACATGGCCACATGGAGCGTAGCCATACCGCTAGGCTCGCACCCTCATAGCGTGCAAGAATTCTGCTCAAAATGTAAGCTATATGCATGTGTTTATATTTATTTATTTATATATTTATTTGACAGGGACAATGCAATCGGACATAGTTACAGAACAGAGCTTGCAGCTGATGTGATGCATACAGAGTTTAGCAAATGCTAATTTTCAGTACATGTATAAAAAAAAAAATACAATTTCATCTATATAAATACAGCAGTGACATGTAACACTCATTCACTCACTCGGCTGATTCATTCACTCATTCTAACACTATTTACATATGGGTACAGCTTTGGTTCATCTTGAGCCAAGATTTAGGCTACGTTTATACGGCGACGATCAAAAGAAGACGCAAAAGTGGCGTCTCGTCTTCAATTTTTTATCCGCGTTTAGACGAGCGTTCTCAAAGGGAAAAGTGGACGCAAAAGCCAGTGAAGGGAGGCGCAGTAAATAACTGGACTGAGTTCAGCGTGGGAAACGACAAAAAAAAACAAAAAAAAACATCACAACAGCGTCAAGTTACATTTCTAACCACGACTGTACCGGAAAAGAGAAAGGTAAAACTTCAAAATAAAATGTTCTAGTTGCATTTTAAATGAGTTGTTAAGTTCCGCTCCAAACATTTCAGTGACTTGTATTTTTGTTTACCTGTTTTTAAATATTGTACTGAAAATAGTCACATTACAGGAGGATTACAGTGAATTAGAAAATATAAAATCACATCAGGTTTTACATTTGAAGTGCCTCATGTGGAAGTCACTTGTCTTGGCGTCTGTGGCTGTGAGAGTGTGAGAAAGACTTGTACGGGAAGAAGAGAAAAGACCGTAGACGTGTGTGGGTGCAATTTATACAATTGTTGAAATTACTCATCTATGTGACGTAAAAGCGTACGCGTACGTGAGCAGATCTGACCAGTTTTGCGTCTTGGGCAGTTTACACGATAATGCTACAGCGGCGCGCATTTAACTTTTCCACTCTGGAGGGTGGTCTCAGATTTTTGCGTTTTTAGGCCCCAAAAACACTGTCACCGTGTAAACAAAAGACACTTCCGATAAAATATTTTGTCGTTTTTACCTGTAAGCATTCTTGTGTAAACAGGCCCTTAAGTTTAATGGTGAACAGTTTCAACTCGCAGATGGACTTAATTTCTGTGGGCAGGGAGTTCCACAGTTTACACCTCTTGTCGTCCTGCTGCTGTTTGGTCTTTGTATAAATGTACTGAGCGCTTCTGGAGCCAGATTCTGGAAACATTTGAAAGATAATTTGAGAGAACATAAATTGCTGGAACTGTCAAAACTTTAATTATAATGACTGAGAATTTGACAGTGATGAAAGCGGATAGGTTTCCTATCCATAATTTTGATTGTTTCGTGAACAAATGCGCTTTGTGGCTGAGGGAGCTGTCTAGGCGGCGGCGGCGGCGGCACCACCACCACCTGGGCCTGTGCTGTCATGCAGTAGGACGTGTGTGGAAAGATCGTCCCATGCAAGTAGAGCAGGGCCGCCTGGTCGGGGATGTAATGTCTGATTAGTTTAAAGCAATTTAGGTTTCTTTGTATTGTTTTGGATATTTTCTTAATGTGTTTGTCAAATTTTAATTGCAGGTCAAGAACAAATCCAAGATATTTTAATTCTTTCACCAATTGTATTTTATCATTTTGCAAACCTATTTGAAAGTTCTGTTCTAGATTTAGCTTTTCAATAGAAAAGCACATAGAAACTGTTTTAGTAATATTCAGGACTAGTTTATTTTTGTGGAGCCATTGGTTAACCTCAGCCATGCATGCAGACAAAACATCTGCAGCGGCAGGTGCATGGAAAACAGCATCATCCGCGTAAAGCTGGCAGCAGACACCAGGGCAAATCAAAGGCAGATCATTTATGAAAAGGCTAAACAGCAGCGGCCCCAATATAGATCCCTGAGGTATGCCCATTGAGATGTTTATAAATGAGGATTTGTCCTGGGCAACTTTCACGCACTGTTCCCTACCATGAAGAAAAGAGGCAAACCATTGCACTGCCTCAGGGGAGATGTTAAATGAAGGCATCTTGGATAAAAGAAGACTATGACTGACAGTTTCAAATGCTTTTTTAAGATCAAGAAATACTGCTCCTACCACCTCACCCCTATCCAGGAACTTCTTTATATTCTCAGTGAAGCAGCAGTTTGCGATCTCTGTAGAATACCCAGATCTAAAGCCAAACTGCTGTGGGTGGAGGAGTTGGCTGGCCTCCAAATGGTCAGCCAGTTGTCCCGCTACTATAGAGCTGTTTCAAAGCTACGTCATCACTGAATGCGCGCGCAGTGCTGACTCAAAACAAAGCCACTGCTGCCATAAAACCACCAGTGAAGATATAGAAGAGAAGAACTTGAATAAAGAGAAACGGATGGAATAAATGATAGTTCATATCATTCAACTGACATACACAAGTGAACACCTGCTGCTTGTTTAGGGTAATTTGCCCAGGTGTTCAATGGTGTTTAATCATGCTGATTAACTAACAAGCACAGGACACCGCAAAGCTCACAGACATTACCCGGGTAACCTCTACGACAGACACATGTAAACGAACACGAATAACTTGACCATCATAAATGGCATTTGACATGACTGAGATCACATCTGTGACTCGTGAATTAAGTCGCAGTATGTTACTTACCCTGCAACGCAAGTGCAGTTGGCGGTCAGAACGTAGTTCTCGCGCTTGTTGATGATAGCCCAAGCATTGTACATGGTCGTCTTGTGGCCTTGTCTTTGACTGGGGAGAACATCAGATGCCAACACGCAAAACTCCCCATCGATATCGTGATATTTTACCTCCTGTACATGGCCACACACGTCAACTGGTAGGCATCCATGGATTTGTATGCCTGCACTTTCTCTCTCTTGTATACACGCTGGGCTTCTCGACTAAATAACAGTGGATATCTGTCCACTGTAAATCTGGCCACATTCTGCGATCGTACTGCCACTCCGTGATCGCATAAGGATCTGGTAGTCGAACCCCGTTGCTCAACGTGAGCTTTTGAATGTAGCTCTCCCTATCGTTCACTGGCATGCGCGCGCATGCCAGTGACATCACGTTTGTTTACTAATGGTAAAGGGGTCTATAGAGTTGTTTCCTGGTGAAATGTAATCTTGTGTACTTATGTTATAGTTTTTAGTATTTTCCAGGTCAGTTGCAGTATAATGTGATTTTAGTGTGACGAGTCGGCTCTGCTCAACGGTTCCTTAAAGGTGCGTTGTCTAACTTTTCTGCAGGAAGGTCTGTCGTATGCTTTTCTCCATGGAGATGTTATTGCTTTGTCTGGAATTTTTCACAGTATGGCATTAAACCTTTCTGTCTTCATGGAGACCAAACCAGACCAAGTTACAGGTCAGATGTGTGGAGACACAACCCCGCTAACAGTCAGAATGCTTGTTTTTCTTTGTATTTTTGAGCTATAAAACCACCTGTAATTGAATAAATGTAAAGTAGAGCTGTTTAATGTCATACTGTGGAACATTCCAGGCAGAGCAATGATATATCCATAGAAACAATCAGGTGTTAAAGTTCTATAGTGCACCTTTGACGTTAACGGTTGTAACTCCATCTCAGTTTTGAAAAGAGACGTTTCTTTTTGCACTAACAGATGCTGAACCAACACAAGAATCAGCATAAAAAGCAGACTGGGTAACACAAGTGACAGATGTGCACACAAAACTATAATTAGAAATGATAAAAAATGACCCTATGCACACTTTTAACGAGTAAACGCATTCCCACTCCGTTCTAATCAAATCTTGCCTCGGTCATTTCCCTCGGCGATTAGTGTGTAGCCTAAAAATAATGTCTGGCCTCATTAAACGTAGAAATGGGATCTGAATCTTTTGGATCTGTTCATTTAAAAGAGCCCACACTGCAAAAAGCAACATCTAGGTAATTTAAAATGACTTAAATTTAAGAATATTTGACTTGATTTGAGGAGATGAGGAACATTTGCTTTCTTTCTTATTTTAAGTACAGTGTTATTTTTCTTATCTTGTCGTAGTAGTAGTAGTAGCCTAATTATAGCAACAGTAGTAGTAGTAGTAACAATAGCAGTAGTAGTAGCAATAGCAGTAGTAGTAGTAATAGTTTCAGTGATTTTTTTCAGCACAACAAAAAAAATTAATTAATAAAAAAAACAAAAAACTGACTACAACCCCATGGATCATGACTGAAAGGGTTTAGGCTGAAGTTAAAAAAAAAAGTACTTATAATGCCTAACCCTATGTAATAAATGTAGTAAGATGTATTTTCATGTTTTAAGTACAAAAAGTCTTGTACGGAACAAGACTTTTTATACTTAAAATATCATTTTAAAGATCTCATGACATGGTACTTCTTGATGCTTTTATATGGCTCCTTAATGGTTCCCTAATACTGTAAATGAATCCTTCTTCAAAATCAACACTCAGTGCATGAGAAACAGAGATAAGATGAGAAAGAGTAATTTTTCTCTCTCTGAACAGTCCATTATGGGAGTTGTTGCTTGAATGCAATTGAGGAGAAAAGAGCTGGCCTATAGTAGAGGGTGGGGGCGTGGCCAAACTCTCCGCTCTCAGCTCTCAGCTGTGCGCTCTGACCCACTTCCGTGTTTTTGCGCGGACGGAGAGATGAGAAGCGTTCCATTGAAAAATAAACACATTTCCACAGAAAATAAAATTAAACCACTGCTGTTTCAGAGGTCCACATGCTCAGATAAAGGACTTCCGAGCCTAGAAACACTCGCATGTTCCTCCAGGCAAATAAAAAAACGCATTTCGCATTGCGTAGCTCCTCCGCAGTCCAAACTCTCTGGGCGTGATTTACAGAGACGCTGAGTACAGACAGACGGTGGTGGAACTGCATTTGCATTTCTTTTTTCGATGTGACGTCAATAAGTTTCCTTGTTCAAAATCGCCCGTTTGAGGTCTGATTTTTTCTAACGCAGAAAAGGATCGCAAATGCTCAGTTTAGACATTTCGCAACTTTTAACCATGGGGGGGGGGCTAAACAGGGTAGGGGAGCTCACATTAACGTTCAAAAACCTGAGTGAAAATTTCATGCCATGGGACCTTTAAGTAAAATTGACTCAAATCAGATTAAACTTTCCTAATTCAATACTCTTATCTTTTTGTAGGGCAGTCTTATCTATTCATTTTACAAAAACACATTTTCTTGTGTATCAACTTGTACAAAAGCTACTCAAATCACGCACAACACTCGCTAAGAATCATGGGAAACCAACGTCGGACACTATCCCAGGCACTTGGTTCTCTGTCAAGGTGCATTTTCAAGAGATAAAGAATGAAGTACTTTTGTTACTGAAGTAAAAGCACAGATACAGAAGCAATGTGTTACTCAAATAAAAGTAACACATGAAAAATGTACTCCATTCTTTCTTCTTCTTTCTTGGGTAACTTTTCTGGTGGAGGGTCCATCAGATGTTTTTCTCCATGGAGACGTTATTGTTTCGTCTGGAATGTTTCACAGTATGGCTCCATCTTCATGGAGACCAAACCAGACCAAGTTACAGGTCAGATCTGTGGAGAGGCGACCCCGATCAGAGTCAGAATACCTGTTTTTCTAAATTTTTTGAGCTATAAAACCACCTGTAATTGAATCAATGTAAGATAGAGCTGTTTAATGTCATATTGTGGAACATTCCAGGCAGAGCAAAGACATCTCCATAGATGGACGGACCCCGAACCAAAAGGTTACATAATGTACCTTTAAAGTAAAAGTACAGATACAGGCAAAATGTTACAGTAAAAGTATTAAATTACCTAAAGTAATGTACTTTAAGAGTACAAAGTAGAAGTATTTCACACAAGTGCTAATTTGTAATTGCTGCTGCTGGACTCGGTGCTTCTGCTCCGCGCTGACGAGTTGTGTCCAAGGATGCTGCTGCTGTTTTATTTTATGTTTAAATGAGCTTATGGCAATAATTGAGTTGTGTTTTAAAGTTTTAAAAGTGTAGCCTCAACAACTAAGCTAACTAGCAAACACGCTTTGTCAAACTTAAAACATTAACCGCATTTTTGGCTCAAATGATTCTAAAAAACAAATGTATTAGTGGCAATACATTGCATGCAGTTAAAAGTTGTTTGGCGTTTGTCTGAATGTGGTACACCCCCTCCGGACCTGCACCGTGCGCTCACGTCAGTTCTGATAAATCCCACAGAGTTCCTTGTTTTTGTCGTACACCAAATATACACCCACCTTATGGCAGTGCCGTAAATAAGGGGCATTTTGTATAATATTCCCGCTTTGGGTTCTATGACCCTTTTCTAGAAGAAGAAGTGACTTTATTGATCTCACACAGGAGAAATTCTTCTCTGCATTTAACACATCCTGTTATTAGGAGCAGTGGGCATGACTGCGCCCGGGGACCATCTCCATGATCTTCTTGCTTCGGTTTGGTCAGGACCTCAGCTGGAGGAATTTACCTATGCAGGGCTCTCAAGGCTCACGCCTTGAGAGTGTGACACACGCAATTCGACGTATTCACACGCGCACACGCCACACATGGCATTTCTCACGCTGATTAGTGTTTTTTTTTTTTTTTTTTTTTTTGTGCCCAGAAAATCGGTCTGTGTGGCTTAGTTTATGCAGGCTCCGCGCGTTTTCAGCACCGCCCCCTCCCCCTGCTCCCCCGAGCAGGGGGAACAGGGGGAGGGGGGGACGGCGCGTCTGCTCGCCGTCCCCCGGGCACGTCCTGAGCCTCAGTCCCGGTGCCACGTCTCCTCTGAGACGCACCGACTCCGGTCCCCGTGTCTCCGTCTGTGCGTAACGTGTCCCCCCCGATGGCTTACGCGCGGAATACGCGCGGCCCAGAGCCGAACTGCCCGTGGTGAGTCGCGGTGAGTCGCGGTGAGACGCGGTGAGAGGCGGGCCCGGTGCATTGACCAGACTCTTACATGAATCCGTTAAAAATGTCCCGCTCCCTCCTCCCCGCCCCTCTCAGCGCGCACTGACAAAGTGCGGTGATGATAAAACAAACTGAGAACCATCAGGTAATAACTTATACCACTATATAACTGTCATTAGTTGCTTTGTAGTTAAAGTTTGCTCTTTAGACAAACAGGGCTCTCAGCACGCAATTCGACGTGTTCACACGCTCACACGGCATTTCTCACGCAATTCAAGCGCCCAAAATTGTTCACTCGCACCCCCCCCCCCCCGGTCCTCGGAAATTACAGTCACACGCACGACCCCGCTCAAAACTTGAGAGCCCTGCCTATGGTGCATGTTTCGGGTTGATCGGGGAAACCGGAGTTCCCGGAGGAAACCCACCCAGACACGGGGAGAACATGCAAACTCCACAAAGAAAGGCCCAGGCGACCCGGGAAACAAACCCGGAACCTTCTTGCTGTGAAGGATGAGCGCTAGCCAATCAGCCACCGTGCTGTCAAAATATGAATTCTTACACACACATATATGCACAATCCTGGTCTTCTTAGCTATTTAATTTTCTGTGTTCTACCACTATAAGAGACTGCAGCGCATGGTGCGCTCTGCCGAGAAGGTGATTGGCTGCAGCCTTCCATCCATCTATCCAGGACCTGTACGTCTCCAGGACTCGGGGGCGAGCAGGCCGGATAGCAGCTGACACTTCTCACCCTGGACATGGACTATTTGAGCCTCTTCCCTCTGGCAGGAGGCTACGGTCCATCATCCTCCCGTCACAAGAACAGTTTCTTTCCCTCTGCTGTTGGACTCATGAACAATTCAGAACATCTGCACAAAGCTGGACACTTTATATCACCAGTCACTTTAATTACGTCATGTTTGCACTACTGTTCTGATGCTGCTCATCTGAACCTTTTTGTTAATTGGATTGTTTATTATTTTTTACTATATTATAGCTATATTTTAGTTATTATTATTATTTAGTGTCTATACTCTAGTTATTACTATTATTATTTAGTGTTTTATGTTCGCACCTTATCACCGAGACAAGTTCCTAGTTTTGTGAATTGTGTTCACTTGACAATGGCAATAAAAGTCTTTCTGATTCTGATTCTATAACAAAAGTTATCTTAATGTACTGAAATGACTCAAAACAGACTGACAATTACGAGTAAAAGTACACTTATGTGACTACTAAATTTCAAGTACAAGTACTGGTGCCAAAATTGTACTTTAAGAGGGTGTATTGTGCAAAATACAAAAACACACCTGAAGAGGTTTTAGATGTCCTCCATACATATTTGAGTAATTTAGTGATCTCTCGCTATTCAAACCCTCCATACGGTTAGCTGTAAGATTCTGTCCAAGGCTACACCCACAAGCCTACGTCACCCATGCTCCCACACAACAATTCACCACAGATATAATTTAGAAATAGATAATTTCTCTCTGTGTGAGATTAATAAAAGTCAATCTTCTAATCCTTAATCACTGTAAGGCGCTTTGTGTTACATTTTTTGTATGAAACGCGCTTTATAAATATTGTTTGAGTGATTGATATACAAAAACATGATAGAAAACTGTAAACTATGACTTCACAAAGCTGGTGCAATGTGCAATAGTTTCATTAGTGGGATGCACGCCGACAAAAACCAAAATTAAACTTTAAAAAACATAAGTTGTTTTTGGCAAATACAGTATTTTAAAAACAATAAAAGGTAACATGGTGACCTAAATAATATGTTACATGCAGTTAATAGTCCATAGAAGTTAAATACCCCCTCTTTACTGCAAGTAAAAGTAAAAAGTACAAATTAAAAATACTACTCAATACTAACTACTAGTTAATTTTGTAACACGTTTTAGATCACATGTGTGGTTGTCAGTATAGAAAGAAGTAAAGACAACAATTTAGACTTCTACAGGACTCATTTCTTCAATAATTTAAAATGTAACAAATTACAATGACATGGCTAGAGTTATACTCAATTACGAGTACATGTTTAAAAATGTACTCATAAAAGTTGTATTACCATAAAAATACCACACAATTACAGAAAGGATGGTTTCATTACACTTGTATGGGCCGGGAGAGGAGGGTCAAATGGAGAAGCTGGGATTTACATGGATCTATCTGGTGGATTTGGTTACCTGTTAACATAATGAGTACCTCGTGTTTGTGTTTTTACCAAATTGTAAAAGGGTCCATATTACGCCATTTCCTGATCTATGTTCTAATGTTCTTTCCTCATCACAAACAGACCAGGAGTTGTGTTTTGTTTCATTCACAAACATTTATCGCACAAACCCTGCAGATTTAGGCCGAGTTCTTCTCTCAAACAGAAAACAACTTTTAGCCATGTCATAACCTTATCAAAAACATACCTAGAGTTAGGTTTTTTTGGCTTATCTGTACTGGGGCAAGACATTTTGCGCAAACACATGGGAAAACATCAGTACAGGCCCTTTAAGACCTAGTTTAGAACATTAATTCATGCATTCATTCTTTATTTAAAGATTATAGCTCCACTGAGACTTGGAATTCCCTTTTCAACAGGGACGCGCACAGAAATTTTGAGGGGCAGTTGCTCTGATCTGAAGAAAAGGGCAAACCAACCCCCCATATAACCAATCACAGGCTGTATGAAGCGTCTAGAAGAGGCTTGTGGCTGCTCCTCGTCTTAAATGTAATGTAATTATGAAAAATTGCCAGTAGTAGGCTAAAATGAGTCTGATTAATTATTCAATTAGCCTACACAGTATCAGCTCATCTTTATCACAATGCAGCGTCTCTGTCTCACCTGTTGGTTGACTTTTTCTTAGCCAACCCTGCAGTGATGTGCTCTCCTTTCCTGCTTAGTTTGCCTCCCACAAAATTAGCAGTCTATTTAAATAAAGGGTTGCTTGTCTGCAGGCTAGCTAGCAGTCTGATTATTTAGGCTAAACGTGGCAAACTGAACATGCATTTATGAACATTTTTATTCAATTCATAAACCTTCATGGTGATTATTTGTTATACATCTCAATCTCACCTTTTACGACAACCGCGACAATCTTTCCACATGCAGGCTCGGGTCAGGTGCCGGTCACCTTTATCAGCAGGACTTCACCGCTTCCCAGGGCCGTGGTATCAGTGCCTCGGGAAGCGGTGAAGTCCGTGCAGGAGGCGCTGTAAAGCACGCAGCTGGGGCGGCGTGCCACCTTCACCGGGCGGCCGTCCCGTCCTCACACCGTCCAGGACTGAGCCTGTATCAGAAGGACTCAGGCCCCCGATAGACACCAGGCAAGTGGACTTCCGTATGCCACATTCGGCGCTGGGCTCCTCCCTCTTCTCTCGCCGCTACTGAGGGAATCCTGGTTAGTTTCTTTTCCTCCGCTTAGTAATATGCTTAAATTCAGCGGGTAGTCTCGGCTGATCTGAGGTCGTAGTCAGATGGAGCGGGGACGCGGGGTCCATGGACGTGGCCGCCGCGGCCGGGGGAGGTGGAGGCGGGCTCACGGCGCTCCAGTAACTGCCGCTCATGAACCGGTCCGGCTCGCGGACATCCCACTCCCCCTTTTACTTTCACTCTCAGTGTCCGAATGGAAGTGAATGAGGCTGCTTTTATTTTAGGAAAAATGTTTGAGTGGCGATTTTTGAACAATTTATTATTATTATTATTTTATTTTTTTCTACCCAGAAGGGCAACGTCAGTCCAGGCGGGCACATGGGCAGTTGCCCGGGCAACCTGAGCAACCCCCCTGTGCACGTCCCTGCTTTTCAAGATCTCATAGGGAGCCTGGTGGATGTTTTTTGGAGTTCACCCAGAGGAAACCTACGCAGACACCGGGAGAACCCAGGGGCTCCTCTCTGCTTCACTATAAAGCATCTCCGATAATCAGCAAGTGCACTGTTGGCATGCTAGTTGTCCGTAGCATGAACGAGCGGGTCGAGGTGGTTTGTAATGCCCGCCGTCGTCATTGTCGGTCTGGGCGGTGTGGCTACACTGGCCTGCTCTGTCTCATTTCTCTTTCCTTGCTTCCTTCTTGATTCCTCGATTCTGCAGGAAATAGGTGAGGAAGTCCCACCCACAGAGGAGACAAAGTGAGGAGAGAGGATATAAACTCCTCACTGAGACCAATAAAGTTTGAATCTTTTCCGATTTCTGCCTCCTGAAGCCTCCATGTTTACTTCTTCCTTCCGTGGTTTTCTTCGGGACACCACTTAATATGACACATTTGACAGCTGAAAAATGGAGGATCAAGGAGAAGGATGCGAGGAGAAAGAAGCTAGGAAAGAGAAATGAAACATGGTCTTTGTCTTTTAGGCGCAAATAGACAATGACTGTTTATATCTTCAATGTGAGGAATATTTGACCGGTCCTGACCCAAGTTTCTATAGTGCATCAGGTCCCGGGACATCGTCATAGCACACCGCCTGGAGCCGTCCCCGATGCTCTGGCCAAGTGGCATCCCAAAGCCAAGTTGAGGCGGATCTCGAGTAATGCTGCACTATGTGTAGGCTGACCAGACATCCCCATTTACCCAGGACAGTCCCTGTTTTGAGCATTGTGTCCCCTTCAGTGTTGTATAGTAACGAAGTAATAATATTTCACTACTGTACTTAAGTACATTTTGGGAGACTTTGTACTTTGAGTTTTTAAAAAAAATTATAACTTTTACTTTACTACATTTCTGAATTTAATTGCATACGTTTACTCCGATACATTTTCAATGTGCCGTTTAGTTACTCGTTACAAAAAAAACCTCTACTGACTGAAGGAAGTCAGGACGTGCCTGGGCTTGTTCGCTACTTGTGCATGACAATCAGCCTACACCTGTTGGTTTCATGCAGCTAGTTTAATCAATCAACATCCCTGATGGAAGAGGAGACAGCATCCACGTCGGCTACAAATGAAGGGGGACCTGACGATGAGCATCCCTGGCCGTACTTAAACACTGTTCTCTTACGCTGATATGAAGGATTCGTCCTATCGAATGAAGTGCCTCTTGTGCCTTCCAGGAAACGCCTTACAGAAACTCCCCGTCCAACCTCAAGAAACACATCGAGGTAAGTTCTAGATTAATGAAATTGTTAGCGTATATATTCCAATTTCAGTAACCATAGCATGGACATACTAGACACCGTTGTGAAACCTTGAGCATAACATGTAGAAATTAACTTTGTGTGACATTGTTTCGGTTACACAAAGCGTATTTACTCTTACTCTGGGTAATACTCTAAATACTCTGGGTAATACTCTAAATAATACTGAACTCTCAATAATATTGCACTAAACTACTTTCCATTATGCAGAATATGTTTACTGCTGCTGCTCTGTATGAATGTATCATGTTTGTCATTACCTCACTGTAAACTACTGTTACCTGTGCAATAATCAGTGCAATAACCTATGTGCAATATTTATACCATACTATGTGCAATACGAAATCAACATGCAACACCTACACCACACCATATTATGTGCAATCTGTGAAATACTCTACTTACACCTTATTTGATCTTTGACTTAATCCTACCTGCACCTTGTACATTGTACCTTGTATTTTTTTTATTACATTTTATTACATATTTTATTATATTGTTTATTTTTATTATATTGTTTACTTCTTCCCCTGCACTTTTGCAACACTTTTTTTACCATTTACTATTATAGTACTTCTTGACTATCTTAGCGAGTCAACGGTTCTTCTGATCCTGAGCATTTCATTGCACTGTTGACCTTGTGTTGATTCTGCATATGACAAATAAACAATCTTGAATCTTGAATTTGACAATGTTGGAGCTAACAGGCTACCTAGCTTTTTCGGCTCAAGGGAAGGCGTAGCTGTAGGCTAAGTGTAACGAATGAGAAAGGGCACACGAGTTCAAAAGGACAAAAAATAACATTAACATGTGCCTACTTTTAAAAATGTAAACAAGCGCTGTGTGTTTGTGCGATCTAAGTAACAAAGCGAGGGTTAGCTTCAGACTGCCTTTGCTTCATACTTTTACTTGTACTTTTAATTACATTACTTGAGCACATTTATTTTTACATTACTTGTCATACTTAAGTACAAGAGTTTCCAGATACTTTAAGACTTTTACTCAAGTAACATTTCAGTCAGTGACTTCGACTTTTACCAAAGTCATTTTTGGGAGGGGTACCTATACTTTTACTCGAGTTAAATTTTCCAGTACTTTATACAGCACTCTGGTCCAGGGCTCTCAAGTCTCACGCTTTGAGAGTGTGACACACGCATTTCAACATTTCTGTGTGGCTCAGAAGAGTTAGTTATGCAGGCACCGCGCCGTTTTCAGCGAAAAAAAGCTCACTTGAGCTCACTTGAGAGCCCGGCTAACAAATTGATCTAAAACCATTGATTTGTCCCAGTTCTATACAAGAAATGTCCCAGGTGTCCCCATTTTTGACCAACCTGCCAACAGTAAAGAGAGGCATACATTGTTTTTTGTTTAGGTAAAAAACAGAAAAGCTTAAAAAAAGAAAATGTGACTATACTGACTCACACGTTAGTCATGAATAAGCCATGAATGGGCCGAGTGCATAACGGTGTACCTAAATACACACTCGAGTCACAATTTTATTATTACCAACCACTCCAAAGAGCGGATGTCCCAATTTTTGAAAATGTGGTCGCCCTAGCTACTGGCAGGTATGAAGTCAGTGTGAATGTGTGAGTGTAACTGTGGATTTCATTGTAGGAAAGAGCCAGTGTGAGCCCCATTAGAGCAGCCCTGAAGCCTCTGCTGCCTTGTAACGCGATGCTACCTTTGAAACCTATGTAACTTTTCAGTCGGGGGTCCGTCACCTGCTTGTTTCTATGGAGATGTCATTGCTCTGCCTTGAATGTTCCACAGTATGACATTAAACAACTCTATCTTACAGTTATTGAAATACAGGTGGTTTTATAGCTCTAAAATGTCTTGAAAAACAGACATGCTGACTGTGAAAGGGGTCGCCTCTCCACAGATCTGACCCGTAACTCAGTCTGGTTTGGTCTCCATGAAGATAGAAAGGTAAAAGGGTTTAATTCCATACTGTAGAACATTCCAGACAAATCAATGTCCAAAGACGAATACAACAGCATGTGAAAACAGTTTTAACTGTAAATGTGAAAGAATCAAAATATCATTTATAAACCTAAATTAAGGCAAATTAGTGAATTAAATGAATTAAAACTCGTTTTCAATGTACCTTCTTAAAGGAGAATTAACGTTTTTTACAATCTGAGCCTTATTTCGGTAATAAGACAAGTTGTTTTACTCACCCATAGCACTTTGGTGTCATATGGAGCACTTCCAGAGATGTTTTAGATTAGCGATAGCCGTAGCGCGAGTTCTCGGGGCATATAATATATGCCCCGAGCATGTAATATATGCCCCGTGCGGTCTCCAAATAACACAAACTTAAGCACTTTTCAAATCATAGAACCTCAATGTCTTAGTTTACGCTTTCGTTTGAGTCAAAAGTGGCCTGTAATCCGAGATTTATCCATAGTTTCGAGTAGATGAGGAGGCCAGTGCGCATGTGCGGAGTCACAGCTTATTTCGCTCTCAGCTCCCGGGACCCAAACATGAAACGCAAAGCTGTAAATTATGGATAAATCTCGGATTACAGGCCACTTTTGACTCAAACGAAAGCGTAGACTAAGACATCGAGCTTTTATGATTTGAAAAGTGCTAAAGTTTGTGTTATTTGGAGACCGCTCGGGGCATGTATTATATGCCCCGAGAACTCTACGCGCTACGGCTATCGCTAATCTAAAACATCTCTGGAAGTGCTCCATATGACACCAAAGTGCTATGGGTGAGTAAAACAGCTTGTTTTATTACCAAAATAAGGCTCAGATTGTAAAAAAATGTTAATTCTCCTTTAACTCTGTGCTTTGGTTAAATGTTTTAATACATTGCTAATTTAATAAACACAAAAATTCTATATTCACTGAAAACAATGTATTCTGAGTCCCACCTTCCTTTGCTCTCTGTGCTAAGTCACTCACCCTTCAGAGCACAACACAATCAGCGTCCGTCCCGCAAATGAAACTACTGCACATCGCATCAGATTTGTTTTCAAGTTGCCGTGTACAGTTTTGTATCATGTTTTTGTATATTTATTGAGAATCGTTGGCTTATGGGTATGAGTTAACAGTAAGGAGGGTGTAAAGAGTGACCAGGAGAGATCACAAAATTACAGAAACCTAAAACCTTACATTTTGGATGAGAGAACAGCATTAGAACATGGTAGAAAGCTCCAAAATGTTGCATAATACCCCCTCTGTAAACACAAACAAATCATTTGATACTATTTGAGAACAGAGCGCTCTTATATAAAGTGATATTTTTGTCAGTACTTCTTATTGTGTTTCCTGTTACTTTCATGACTCACCCTGCAATTGGCACAGCATTTGTTTTGAAGTATTCTGGGCCTGGGTACGCTACATGTACTGCAGCTGGCTTCAAGTAGGCAAACAACTGTCACTAATGACATGACATAAAAGAATACACAAATACAGTGGTACCTCACCTTACGAAAGACCCAACAAACGAAAATTTCAAGTTACGAAACGCCTTCACGTTAAATTTTGGTCTCTAGATACGAAAGAAAATTCAAGTTACGAAACGCGAAATCTCAAAAATTCAAATAATGCGCGCTCAGCCACACACATTATACGCTTTTCTCAGACTGGATTTAAACTTTTCTCACATTTGTCTCTCGTTTAAACATTCAAACTTTCATAGATTTTCAACAAAACGTATCAATATTGAAGTGTGGGGGGAAGGGGGAGGGTGGAGAAAACTGCGCGCGGACACGTGACCCGGCGCGGGGCTGCCAGCAGGTCTAGACCTGGACTAAACCAGGACTGGACCAGGACTAAACCTGGACTAAACCAGGACTAAACCTGGACTAAACCAGGACTAGACCAGGTGGATTAAAGCGCCGCGCGCGGGTCTATTTCCTGGTTTCGTTTCGAGTCACGGCTGAGGCGAGCAGCGAGGGGGACCGCACGCAGTCTGAGCGCATGAACGAACGCATGCAAGAGCCGCGGTGGTCTATACCTGGTCTAGACCAGGACAAGACCAGATTTAGAGGAGGCACGGTTTGAGCACGGGTCTCGTTCATGCGCTCAGACTGCGTGCGGTCCCCCTCGCTGCTCGCCTCAGCCGTGACTCGAAACAAAACCAGGAAATAGACCCGCACGCGGCGCTTTAATCCACTTGGTCTAGTCCAGGTTTAGTCCAGGTTTAGACCTTGGTCTAGACCTGGTATAGTCCACGTTTAGTCCTGGGTCTACAGTCTCTACGCAGAACACAATGTTACACTATAAAAAAAGTTACACTATTTAAAAAAAAACTTGGATCGGGGCCTTGGAACGAATCAGGCTTTTTCCATTGAAATAGCTACTCAACTTACGAAAAATTCACGTTACGAAACCACTTCTGGAACGAATTAATTTCGTAAGGTGAGGTACCACTGTACAATGACCAAGTAGTATCGATCCATGCTTCAAACTGAGTAATCATAGTATTAATGTTACTGTTTAATAGAAGTTGGAGCGGTAGTAGTAGCAGTAGTAGTAGCTGTAGTGGTAGTAAAGGTAATATCGGTGGTGTAGAAGTAGTTGTTGTGGTAATGGAGGCAGTGGTAGTAGTAATAGTAGATCTAGTAGTAATAGCAGCAATATCAGTTGCAGTAGTAATAATAATACTGTTTCTAGTAGTGGTAATAGTCTGTCAGAAGTAGTAGTTGTAGTGGTGATTGTTGTAGTAGTGGAAGTAGAGGTAGTAGTACAAGTTGTAGTCATAGTGTTAGCACTTGAGCAGGTAGTAGTAGTAGTAGTAGTAGTAGTAGTAGTAGTAGTAGTAGTAGTAGTAGTTGTTGTAGTGTTACTTGTTGAGGTATAAGTAGTAGCTGTGATTGTAGTCGAAGTAGGAGCAGTAGTTGTAGTAGTGTTGATGGTTGAAGTAGAGGTGGTAGTAGTACTGATAGTTCTAGTAATAGTAGTTGAAGTAGTAGTGGCGGTAGCTGTAGTAGTGGCAGTACAGTAGAGGTAATAGTAGAGCAGTAGCAGTAGTTGTTCAAGTAGTGGTAGTAGTAGTCATATGTAGTAGTAGAAGTTTTAGTAGAAAATTTGAAAAAGAAAAAAAACACAATAAATGCATATTAATTCCCAAAATAAAAATTATATCATAGAAAAAAACAACAATTGGACCCCCATTCTCCCTCTAACACTTCCAAGGTGTGACATTCCGATTCAAACTAACATATTGTGTACGAATATTAGCAAACAAAGCCGCACATTCCTACCGCTTCCTTATAGCTGGCCGCGCTACGCTAATTGGCGCTAGCTAGCTCCATTAGCTCATCCCTGTGTCCATCACAGGGCCGATGGTTTCGCTCAAAGCAAATAATTGTTTTTCACGCATGAACTCACGCCATTGTGTTGCTCCAGCTGCACCAGAGCTGGCGGTCCAGGGATGACATGTCGTCGTGGAATTTAGGCATGCAGAAACCCCCGATCACCTCCTGGTAGAAGCCGGGGCTGCAAGCGGAGATGGAGGGCAGGATTTGGGCTGGAAAAGGCGGAGAAATGAGATGTGGTTAACTCGGGATTCCATTAGTTCTGATAGACTTGATTTGGCTTAGTTTCTGGTTTAGGTCTAGTCTAGTCATGGTTTAGTCCTGGTTTAGTCTTAGTCTCATCTTGGTTTAGCTCCTGATTTAGTCCTTTTCTTCTCCTAGTCTAGGTCTAGACCTTTTCTACTCCTGGTCTAGTCTTGGTCTAGTCCTTTTCTACTCCTGGTCTAGTCTTGGTCTAGTCCTGGTCTAGTCCTTTTCTACTCCTGGTCTAGTCTTGGTCTAGTCCTGGTACTAGTCCTGGTCTAGTCCTTTTCTACTCCTGGTCTAGTCTTGGTCTAGTCCTGGTACTAGTCTTGGTCTAGTCCTTTTCTACTCCTGGTCTAGTCTTGGTCTAGTCCTTTTCTACTCCTGGTCTAGTCTTGGTCTAGTCCTGGTCTAGTCCTTTTCTACTCCTGGTCTAGTCTTGGTCTAGTCCTGGTCTAGTCCTTTTCTACTCCTGGTCTAGTCTTGGTCTAGTCCTGGTACTAGTCTTGGTCTAGTCCTTTTCTACTCCTGGTCTAGTCTTGGTCTAGTCCTGGTCTAGTCCTTTTCTAGTCCTGGTCTAGTCCTTTTCTACTCCTGGTCTAGTCTTGGTCTAGTCCTGGTACTAGTCCTGGTCTAGTCCTTTTCTACTCCTGGTCTAGTCTTGGTCTAGTCCTGGTACTAGTCTTGGTCTAGTCCTTTTCTACTCCTGGTCTAGTCTTGGTCTAGTCCTTTTCTACTCCTGGTCTAGTCTTGGTCTAGTCCTGGTCTAGTCCTTTTCTACTCCTGGTCTAGTCCTTTTCTACTCCTGGTCTAGTCTTGGTCTAGTCCTGGTACTAGTCTTGGTCTAGTCCTGGTACTAGTCTTGGTCTAGTCCTTTTCTACTCCTGGTCTAGTCTTGGTCTAGTCCTGGTCTAGTCCTTTTCTAGTCCTGGTCTAGTCCTTTTCTACTCCTGGTCTAGTCTTGGTCTAGTCCTGGTACTAGTCTTGGTCTAGTCCTTTTCTACTTCTGGTCTAGTCTTGGTCTAGTCCTGGTACTAGTCTTGGTCTAGTCCTGGTACTAGTCTTGGTCTAGTCCTTTTCTACTCCTGGTCTAGTCTTGGTCTAGTCCTGGTACTAGTCTTGGTCTAGTCCTTTTCTACTCCTGGTCTAGTCTTGGTCTAGTCCTGGTCTAGTCTTGGTCTAGTCCTGGTCTAATCCTTTTCTACTCCTGGTCTAGTCTTGGTCTAGTCCTTTTCTACTCCTGGTCTAGTTCTGGTCTAATCTTAGTTTAGCTCCTGATTTACTCTTGTCCTGGTCTAGTCCTAGTTTAGTCCTAGTTTAGCTCCTAGTTTAGCTCCTGGTTTAGCTCCTGGTTAGTCCTGTTCTGTTTATGGACAAAATCTAACTGGTGAACCTTGTATCTTAGACCTCGAGAACAAACATTTAAAGGCACACCATGTAACATTTCTGGTGAAGAGTCTGCCACTTGTCTCCTTGGAGATGTTACTGCTCTGTATATAAAGTTTTACAGTATGACATTAAACTTGTCTAGTATCTATGGTGACCAGCAGATAGTGCCAAAAGGTCAAGATACAGGTCAGATCTGTGGAGAGGAGACCCCACTCACAATAACAAATACTGCCCCCCCCCCTCCCCCCTCTGGTGTGCGAGGCAGCAAATAAGCATCATCTTAGTTTAAAAAGAGCATTGTATAACTTTTCTGGTGGAGGATCCATTTTCTCCACGGAGACATTATTGCTTTATCTGGAATGTTCCACAGTGTGACATTAAACAGTTCTAAACCTTACATTTATTCAATTACAGGTGGTTTTATTGCTCAAAAATACATAGAAAAACAGGCATTTTGACTGAGTGGGGTCACTTCTCCACAGATCTGACCTGTAACTTGGTCTGGCTGGCTCTCCATGAAGACAGACAGGTTTAATGCCATACCGTGAAACATTCCAGATGAAGCAATAGCATCTCCATTAGGGATGGGCATTCGGTGAAGTTTTCTTCGTCGATCGTCGGGAGAATTAATGAGTAATAATCGGTTAATCGTTAACATATTTTGTATTAAAAAGACAACAACCATTCACTCATTTGTGTCCGCTTTTACCATGTCTGTCGAGGCTGTGGGAACAGGCGCTTCTCCACGGGAAAGTAAATCTGCAAATCAACATGCGTAGAGGTGGATTAAAGCGAGGCAACACGCATCCTGCAGCCCCTGCTAGCGCGCTCGGAGTTAGCCACTTTGGGATCCGAGCTAACCGCTGCTAGCCCGCTGTCTCTGTCCTACCTCCTCCACACAACCCAGACGTATCTGCAGCAATATTTTATTAAGTCGTGAAAGCCTTTGCCCTCCACGGCACTGATGGGGAGCATGTCTGTTTCGATCATCTTCGCTATCAGTTCGGTGACCTTCTCTGCTAGTTGAGCACTGCAGCTCCTCCTGGTCTGTGCTAGCGCAGAGTCCAGGCTAGCCCGTGATAGAGATGATGAACCGCCGCCACCTTCTTTTACCAGACTTGTATGCGCGGTGTTCAAATGATAAATAATGTGTGTTGTTGATGAGGTATATTTGTATGCTGCATTGCAGTGCTTGCAGTGCGCTTGGTCATTTTCTAAATGAAAGTGGTCCCACACAACACTTCGCCGCAACCTCTTCATGTTTTGGCGATTGACCTACGGAAGCTCGCATATATCAACTGAGGCGCGCCAACTGAGGCGACTGTTTTTTTTTTGTTTTTTGTTTTTTTTTATCGGTTTGTCGACAAGAATGAACTTGCTCGGTGAAATTCTTAATGATCAATTATCGGTTAATCGATTAATTATGCCCATCCCTAATCTCCATGAACAAAAGTATTTGACGGACCTTCTACCAGCAAAATTTCAAAGTCTAGTCTGCATGCTCCGAGGACAGCAGTTGCTAACGCATGTGAGCTTTGTTTTGCTAACGTTTACGGCGGTTTATCACA
This sequence comes from Paratrypauchen microcephalus, assembly GCA_036785185.1. Lineage (NCBI taxonomy): Eukaryota > Metazoa > Chordata > Actinopteri > Gobiiformes > Gobiidae > Paratrypauchen > Paratrypauchen microcephalus. The sequence goes on along the minus strand of JAVJIX010000147.1, from coordinate 2,187,516 downwards.
AGTTCAAGAGTCAGGTCAGAGTTTGGTGAGACTATTTTCTGTTTATATCTGCTTTTTGTCATCTTGAGTGCCTTCTTTCTCATCCAGTCATCTCGTAGTCTTGTGTAGCCCCTCCCCGACTAAAGATGAGAAGACTGTAATTTTTCTGATAAGAGGGTCCACCATCTGCTTGTCTTCATGTGATCGTTTGTATGTTTTTTTTTCCCCACAGTACGCCATTCCACTTGTCTGTTTTACGTTTATTCCATTACAGGCGTTTTTATTGTTTAAAAATGATTAAAAACAGGCGTTCTTATGATACACATGGACGTCTCTGCACAGATCTGACCCGTGTCTTGGCCTGCTTTCGTTTCTGCTCATCTTCGTGGCGATAGATAGGAGCCTAGTGATTTGCTTTGGGACATTCCTGGCAAAACCATGACAGCTCCAAGTGTGAATGAAACAAAACACGACTCCAGGTATGTTTTTGAGGAGATATCATTATAACATGCCTTAAAGCTCTGTTTTTTTTTTAGACAGTTGCTGTTTTTATGCTTTGATAAGTGCACAAACCTTCTCAGAAAAGTTACATAGTTGTAGCATATACTATGATCCTTTGCTCTGTTTCAGTACATGATGAAGTAACTGTTATAAATGACTTCTATATCTTAAATATTTGGATTATCCTCCTGGGACCTGAAGAAAAAGTGTATCTGAATTATTATTATTTTAATGTTCTATTTGGAGTTAAATGAACACCTTAGCATTTACATTTTGTTAATTTTATTTGTATTCATAATAATAATATTCATAACGTGTCCTGTGTAATGGACGTTAGGGACATTTTGGTGTTAAATCCATGTGAAGTTAACCTCACAAAAGCTTTTTTTTTTTTTTTGATGACGAACATCTCTGACAAGCTTCTACAGTCACGTCAAAATAGTTTTTAGTCTCCCTTTTGATTTCTTATGTATTTATTTTAGTATTTTTTAATTAATAAATAATACATCAAATAAAATTTTGTATTGATTTATTTATTTTTATTGATTTAATTTTTTTTATTTATTTTCATGTACTGTATTATTTATTTTCTATTTATTTATTTTTATTTTATTTATTTTAGTTTTTTTTATTTATATATATTATTTATTTTTTAATTTTTTTTTATTTATTTATTTTTTTTTAAATGTATTATTATTTTTATGTATTATTTATTTTGACAGACTGGTTAACTCAATGTCCACTATAAATGACACAAATGAATGGGCGGGTCTCAGGAGGTTATAGCAAAAAAAGAAAAGCAGCATATCCATAATTTTGCTAGCTTCCACAAAATCCTGCTATAAATATTTACCGTGAGATGTGCATCATGAAACTACCGTGGCGCGAGATTTGGATATAGTCACTTTTCTTATTCTAAACAATCAGCAATGAAAAATATATATACATTATGAGGACCTGTTGGTAATGTGTTGTTGCCTTGTCTGGAATGTTTAAAACTTTTCTATTGTCATGGAAGCCAAACCAGACCAAGTTACAGGTCAGGTCTGTGGAGAGGCCACCCCCCCCTCACAGTCAGAATGCCTGTTTTTCTAGGTATTTTTGAGTTGTTAAAAAAACTGTAATTGAATAAATTACTGTGGAACATTCCAGGCAGAACTATGACATATCCATAGAAACAAGCAGGTGATGGAGTTCCATAATGCACCTTTAAATGTCCTGAAGGTAAAAAATAAAAAATGATATGTTAAAGAAAAGTTACATAGCACCATCTTTTAAAGTATTTTAAGGTATAATTGCACCATATCTGATGTACTGTGTGGACATTTGTGTGTCAACATGTAAAACTTACCTACAGCCATTATTTATTTTACAGAAAAGGGCTTTGAGAATTATCACCAACAGTCATTATAGACCCCTTTACAGTTAGTAAACAGACGTGACGTCACCGGCATGTGCGCGCAGTGTTGACCCAGAATCAACCATGGCGGACCATAGCGGAGTATCTGAACGATAGGGAGAGCTACATTCAAAAGCTCACGTTGAGCAATGGGGTTCGACTACCAGATCCTTATGCGATCACGGAGTGGCAGTACGACCGCAGAAAGTGGTCAGATTTACAGTGGCCAGATATCCACTGTTATTTAGTGGAGAAGCCCAGCGTGTATACAAGAGAGAAAGTGCGCGCATACAAATCCATGGATGCCTACCAGTTTGCCGTATGTGGCCATGTACAGGAGGTAAAATACCACGATATCGATGGGGAGTTTTGCGTGTTGGCATCTGATGATCTCCCCAGTCAAAGACAAGGCCACAAGACGACCATGTACAATGCTTGGGCTATCATCAACAAGCGCGAGAACTACGTTCTGACCGCCAACTGCACTTGCGTTGCGGGGTAAGTAACATACTACGACTTAATTCACGAGTCACAGATGTGATCTCAGTCATGTCAAATGCCATTTATGATGGTCATGCGAAAACTTATCATGCATTTTAACAAAGTTATTTGTGTTCGTTTACATGTGTCTGTCGTAGAGGTTACCCGGTTAATATGTCTGTGAGCTTTGCAGTGTCCTGTGCTTGCTAGTTAATCAGCATGATTAAACACCATTGAACACCTGGGAAAATTACCCTAAACAAGCAGCAGGTGTTCACTTGTGTGTATGTTAGTTGAATGATATGAACTATCATTTATTCCACCTGTTTCTCTTTATTTCACGTCGAGTTCTTCTCTTCTCTTCTATATCTTCGCTGGGGGTTTTATGGCAGCAGTGGCTTTGTTTTGAGTCTGCACTGCGCGCGCATTCAGTGATGATGTAGCTTTGAAACTGGTCTATAGAGAGCCGTCGAACCCATTATTTGTTAAACTTAAAGGGATAGTGCAGTTTTTTATGTGAATCTGTATGGCTTCCCCTTCAACAGTGTCGTGAGATTAACACTGAACTTACCCATAACAGCGTGATCTGGGCCTAGTTCTCCTCCGGTTCCGTAGCTCGTGAACGTAGTTCCGTTAAGTTAGCCAGGACAGTTAAAAAAGCTTGTTTTTCTTCTCAAAACAATATTTGTCCAAAAAGTGATATATTTACGTCACAAACAGTTGTCCACGAAAAATTCAGCAGCGTAATTCGGATTGGGGTTATTTTCCTCTCGGGTCGTATCACTGCGCGCAGATTAGCTATTATTAGCCTGTTCACTTGCCTATGGCGGATGTCGCCATACCGCATCCACCGTAAACATCCGCTTACATCTAATAATCGCTAATCTGTGCGCAGTGATAGCCATACAGATTCTTTTTTTTTTTTTAAACGCACTATCCCTTTAAAGTGTTGAAACTGTATGATAATGTTGAATTAAGTATCCTCAAAGTGCAATGTATTATCCGTAAATATTCAAAGACTGCTTGAGATGAGTACAAGCCAATACAATTTAAAAGGAACCTACACTGCCTGACAAAAGTATTAGGACGATTGTGTATTTCTGAACTTTCATAAATAATGATACCAAGACGTTACCTGGCCAGCCAAATGATATCTCTCTGTATTTCCTATACACCGCGATACCATTTGGACACTCTCCATCCACTCTCGCTCCTCCGGTTCCAAACCGACTCCGCGATTCTGATTCGTTCAAAGATGGTGACGTCAGTGCACCCGCCTTTGCCCGCAAAGTCACTCTTAGGCAGCGGAAGTTCCGCCTCAGTTTTGAATCAAGATGGCGCAATCTCTGATTGGTTCACTTAGCTGTCTGTCTACGCGCAACCGCAGCGCATTCTGTGGATCAAGCGTTACCAGACTCACTCGCTGGTACAGCGATGAGTCATGGATTCTTCCAGGCAAACCAAGACGTATTGGTAATAACAAATCAATTTATTGATATATTAAAGCAAATTTCATCATGTGTAAAGGCATATTATTGCAAAAATGGGGACTCATCGCAGTGTAGGTCTAACTCAGGTCTAAACCAGGACTATCATCCTAATACTTTTGTCAGGCAGTGTACATGTTTAAAAAACCCAGATTCAGAACCAGTGTTATGGAGCGAAGCGTCGCTGTGAAAGTTCATTTATGGAATAGTCCTGACAAAGAAATCAAAGGATCAAGTACAATAATGGCATTTAAAAAGTACATAAAATCCAGTGTAATGTGTATGTATGAAACAGAAAACCAAGTTGTTGCGCATAAAAATGAAGCTTTCTGTTTACAATTGATTAATAATTGTGATTGAAATGGAATGTATTGATGAAATGTTTTATAGTCACTATCGGTGTTAATGTCTGGAAGAGGGGCAGATAACATAAGATTACTCTTCTTTCTGCTCCCTTTCATTCAATTTTTTTGTATTGTTATCACACTGTTGATGTCTTTTTATACTTTATGAATGAAATAAAAATGAAAATAAAAATAAAGTAACATAAAATTAAAATAAATAAAAACTGGGGTGATCTATGTTTGCCGATCTATGTTATAAAGTTGTTTCCTCATTTAGGGTTACTGCCGATTATTCAAGATTAAAGCAGTTCAAATGAGACTAAAACAGCTGTAGACCTTAGCTCTACCACTTGATGACATCACAAGGTGGAACAGAGCATTTTGAGCTTTAGAGATGCAGATTACCTAATAAAATTACTACCAAATTACTCAAACATGTGTGAATGAAACAAAACACAAATCCAGGGATGTTTTTGAAGAGGTAACAACATTATAACGTGGCTTAAAGGTACACTTTGGTTGGGGGCCTGTCACCTGCTTGTTTCTATGGATACGTCATTTCTCTGCCTGGAGTGTTCCACAGTATGACATTAAACAGTTCTAACTTATTCAATTACAATTCAATTACCGTGGAAAATTGGTTAGTCAAGGTGTGGGTGTGAGTGTGACGGTGGTTCACGCTTTATGTGCGGTGTCCGGTACAAAATGTCAAACGAAAACGAAACTCAAAACAAAATTACACAAGTACACAAAAGACACAGTCAAATGCAAAGGCCTTGGTTCAGTACAACAGAACGTGTCCTTCAATGGGTAAAGTTTAATATGATAAACCAGGTTGATAAACAACAAAGGAAGATATGATTCTATTATGTGAACTAAAATATCCTCCAAAACTGAGAAATTGTATAATTAGGAAACAGGCTGAGAAGAACCCAAACAGAGTCTTCAAACAGGGAATAATGCAGAATTGCACAAATTGCAAATAACAGATTTCAGAGTTTCAGATGCAGAGCTCGAGAATCTCTTGATTTGAAGTGACTGGCAGAGGGAGTTTATAGACGACCCTGGGATGATCGGGGAATGAGCGGCAGCTGCAGGAAAAACAGGCAGGAAGCAAAAGATGGACTAGATCAGGCTAAGAAATGGAGCTGGACTAGGCAATCCTGTATCAGGTAGTAGGCAAGGTGGCTACACTAACTATAAAGCGTTGTGGGAAACACTGCAGGTGGTTTTAGAGCTCAAAAATGCCTTAAAGGAGAATTAACGTTTTTTTACAATCTGAGCCTTATTTCGGTAATAAAACAAGTTGTTTTACTCACCCATAGCACTTTGGTGTCATATGGAGCACTTCCAGAGATGTTTTGGATTAGCGATAGCCGTAGCGCTAATATATGCCCCGAGAATGTAATATATGCCCCGAGCGGTCTCCAAATAACACAAACTTTAGCACTTTTCAAATCATAGAAGCTCAATGTCTTAGTGTACGCTTTTGTTTGAGTCAAAAGTGGCCTGTAATCCGAGATTTATCCATAGTTTCGAGTAGATGAGGACGCCAGTGCGCATGTGCGGAGTCACAGTTTATTTCGCTCTCAGCTCCCGGGACCCAAACATGAAACGCAAAGCTGTAAATTATGGATAAATCTCGGATTACAGGCCACTTTTGACTCAAACGAAGACATCGAACTTCTATGATTTGAAAAGTGCTAAAGTTTGTGTTATTTGGAGACCGCTCGGTGCATATATTGGCGCTACGGCTATCGCTAATCTAAAACATCTCTGGAAGTGCTCCATATGACACCAAAGTGTTATGGGCAGGGCTCTCAAGTTTTGAGCGGGGTCGTGCGTGAGACTGCGTAATTTCCGGGGGGAGGGGTTGCGAGTGACTATTTTTTTCCCGCGAGGAGCGGGGGGTGGGAGGGTGGGGGGCGAATGGCGCTGAAACCGGCGGTGCCTGCACTGATTTTCTGGGCACAGAAGCGCTGCGCTTTAATTGCATAACTAAATTTCAGCGTGAGAAATACCATGTGTGAACACGTCGAATTGCGTGTGTCACACTCTCAATGCGTGAGACTTGAGAGCCCTGGTTATGGGTGAGTAAAACAACTTGTTTTATTACCGAAATAAGGCTCAGATTGTAAAAAACGTTAATTCTCCTTTAAACACTCACATTCTGACAGTGAGTGGGGTCGCTTCTCCACAGATCTGACCTGTAATTTGGTCTGGTTCCATGAAGATAGAAAGGTTTAATGCCATACTGTGAAACATTCTAGATAAAGCAATAACATCTCCATGAAGAAAAGCATTTGACAGACCTTCCTGCAGAAAAGTTACACAATGCACCTTTACAGTGCAGTCAGTTTTGCGTAATATACGACCTTTTAAGCGTCCCCAAACAGGCTGTACTGGACAGATAAAACCTTCCATTATGTCCACGGGTCCTGCTTTATTTGAACTGGCCCTGTATCTGTCCACATGTCGTCAACGGAGTCATCAGAGGAAAAGGAAACAAAACGCCCCCTCCATTTCGTTAGTGTGTAAACATACGTGCTGCAACTAGGCTGCCAGACATCGCAATTTATATACATACATTTTATTCATACCTGTCATCCTAACCCCGGTGTGTCCCAGTTTTGGAGTCTGAAAATCTTGTCACCCTAGCTGCAACAGATAAGGTAAACAGTTTAAAATAACACCTCATTCCACACAGCTATGGGAAATATTTGTCACATTAGTGGAGTCTGAAAGACGGACTTGACTGGAAAAACACTATTTACACTTTTCTAGAGGTTTGGCTAATACCTCAAGTTGAAAGCTACAGAGTAAATGATGTTATGTATTTGCAGTGGTGGAAGAAGTTGCTTAAGCAAAAGTGTAGACACTGGAGCAAAAAAAAAAAAAAACTCAAGTAAAAGTATTAAAGTATCTGTTTAAAAATGTACTTAAGGGACAGTGTGTAAGATTTTTACCCGTTAATTACCGAAATTGAAGATACCCATTCAAAAATACAGTGTTTTCCAAGCCTTTTCACTTCCATCATGAAATCAAAGTATTCTGTTGGACTTAGATATACCTGCATAAAAGGGGGATCTTCCCCATGCAGAGGCAGCCATTTTGATTACGAGAGTCGCAGAAGGACATTTGGGCTCCGCCTTCGGCTTCGGCAAGGCTCGTGGTTTTCACATAACGAGATAGTACGCGTTTGGATAAACAACGATAAGCATGTTGCCGGATCACACGTCGTAATGGATCTAACACGTGTTTTGGACTAAATTGTTTTACTGGATTTTATTCGCTGGATCCTTACGGACAGATTGAGACCAAGCATTTGGTGAAATACAGAGTTTGACCTGTCCAGAGCCTTCAAAGGTAAGCAAAGTAACAAACCTCGTTTTCTTCTTTTCCGTATAAAAGCCCCATGTGCTCGGGGAGTGTTTGTTGTGCAGGGAAATGAATTGCATAGTCAAAAAGAGGAGACTGTAAGGTTTCATTTGATGTGTAGATTGTCATGGTACACGATCGGGAATGTGTGTTTTCATGCGAAAAGAAAAAAAAAAAACAGTGAACGGGACCGCGTTTTATTTATACAGTAGCGACGAGCGGTTCGTGCGCGGGTACGCGAGCTGTCCGCGTTACGGTGAGCCCGGGTGACCCTCGAGGTCTGCCGTAGCTAGAACAGGAATTTCAATAGCACCATCCACCTATGCGCCACGAATCCTACACACTGGACCTTTAAAAAGTCAAAAGTAAAAGTATTTTGCGCAGAGTTTGAGATCTAATAAAGCGTCAAATGTGGTGATTTTGATCAAAGATTTGTTCTCAATTGACAGAAATGTTTGTATTCATTTTTTAGTTCAAATGAGGAATATGTTCAAAATAAACTCCTCAGCCTTGTCAGCAGGTCTCACAATGATAAAAAAAAAAAACCTTTTAATTTTCAGTCCTATTTAAGTTAAATACAGATATGTAAAAATTCTACTTAAGAAGAGTAGTTTACTACTTCCACCAGTGGCAATATCAGCCGAAGCTTGAACTCAAAACCTTTAGTCAGGATGTTACTACAAACATGTTACTACAAATCATATGAATACTTCTTTTACTTTTCAGTCCTATTCAAAAATATAGTGCAGCAGAAAGAACAGATACCTGGTCTCAAATATAGTGACGTAAACATAAAAAGTATCCACTTAATAACTTAATCCACAAAATGTACTTCCGTCAAGTACAGATACCTAACATTTTCACTTAAAGGGATATGCCACCCCCAGGTCAAATTTGGGCATCTCCCCACAGTCCAGAGACTAAAATAAGTGGTGGAAAGCGTTTTCCTGCTCACCCAGCCATTGTCCGAGTCTGTCGCCACTGACCGCCGCGGTATCTGCAGCTACTCCGCCTTAGACTGGAGTCTAACGTAGCCAGAGAAAGATTTCGGCCAAAAGGAATTAATTTGCTCGATGCGTTTCCCAATTACTTTGTGTGTAGTGCGCATTCATATCGAGTGCAAATAAATGTGCAAATCAACACGGAGAGCTTGACTTGGTCATTTTGGGTGGGAACTATTTTCCAGTGCGTAAGAATACAGCCGTATCACGCACCACGTTGTGCAACAGGGGAACTCCCTTCCCGGTGCGTAACAGGGATTCCCCTGGTAGCGTGCTGCGTGATACGGCTGTATTCTTACGCACTGGAAAATAGTTCCCACCCAAAATGACCAAGTCAAGCTCTCCGTGTTGATTTGCACATTTATTTGCACTCGATATGAATGCGCACTACACACAAAGTAATTGGGAAACGCATCGAGCAAATTAATTCCTTTTGGCCGAAATCTTTCTCTGGCTACGTTAGACTCCAGTCTAAGGCGGAGGATCACCAGATACCGCGGCGGTCAGTAGCGACAGACTCGGACAATGGCTGGGTGAGCAGGAAAACGCTTTCCACCACTTATTTTAGTCTCTGGACTGTGGGGAGATGCCCAAATTTGACCTGGGGGTGGCATATCCCTTTAAGTACTGTGTATATGTTATGTAATATATTATGGCGTAGTACTTTCTAATGTGTAGCCTAATGTGGGTTTTTTTAATTATTTATTTTACTTCTATGGGGTATTAACTGCTAATACATAGATCACCATGTTGGCTTTTTCTGTTTTGAACATTCTAGATTCGCTGAAAACAACGTATTAACATGTTTTACAAGTTTCACTTTCATTTAATTTCATTTCATTTATTTACATTTGCACAGAATCTACTCAAACGTAAATCAAGAAAACAAAGCAAGTAAAGCAAATAAACAGGCAGAGCAGTAGCAGGTGACAGACTTCACGTGTTTTCTTTTTTTTTTTTTATCTGATTTGAAAAACCAGACATTTTTCCTCCAGATTTTATAATAAATAGCAAGAATTTTGTATATTTTGTATTATTTTTAACAAATTTGAAAATATTCTACTCTATTCAGGCTACTAAATATTCTCGATTCTAGATTGGTTGAAAATAAATTTTGTGAATTTCTGTTCTACAACATCTCTATCAACCAGAAAACCATCATATTTTTCCATTATAAGACAGTAACTTCTCAGGTCGGAGAGGGATGTTAGCGTCACCAGTGTATCCGTGGGTAAAGGGTAAAACGGTGGCTCCTAGGAGATAAAAGTACAGTGGTACCTCACCTTACGAAATTAACTCGTTCCAGAAGTGGTTTTGTAACGTGAATTTTTCATAAGATGAGTAGCCATTTCAATGGAAAAAGCCTGATTCGTTCCAAGTTTTTTTTTCTTATAGTGTAACATTTTTTTATAGTGTAACACTGTGTTCTGCGTCCTGATTGGCTAAGAGACTGTAGACCCAGGACTAAACGTGGACTAAACCAGGTCTAAACAAGGTCTATACCTGGACTGGACCAGGACTAAACCTGGACTAAACCAGGACTGGACACCAGGATTAAAGCGCCGCGTGCGGGTCTATTTCCTGGTTTCGTGCTAGCTCTGCTATTAGCAGCAGCACCGGTGTACCTCACGAGTCACGGCTGAGGCGAGCAGCGAGGAGGGGAGGAGATGTGCTCCCCTCGGGACCGCAGGCAGTCCGAGCGCATGAACGAACGCAGGCAAGAGCCGCGGTGGTTTAATCCTGGTTTAATCCTGGTTTAGACCTAGTTTACACCTGGTTTACACCTGGTCTAGAGGAGGTTGCTCGCAGTCCGCGCGCAGTCTTCTCCCCCCTCCCCCTACACTTCACTATTAATAATTTTGTTGAAAATCTATGAAAGTTTGAGTGTTTAAACGAGAGACAAATATGAGAAAAGTTTAAATCCAGTCTGAGAAAAGCGTATACAGTGAACCCTCGCTGTATCGCGGTTCACTGTTCGCGGCCTCGCTGTTTCGCAGATTTTTTTTTCAATTTTTTTTTTTTTTTCAATTTTTTTTATAGTGTAACTTTTTTTTACAGTGTAACATTCTGTCCTGCGCCCTGATTAGCTAAGAGACTAGACCAGGACTAAACCAGGTCTAAAGCAGGTCTAAACCAGGACTAAACCAGGTCTAAACCAGGACTAAACCAGGTCTAGACCAGGGATGGTCACGCAGGGTGGTAGGGACAGAGTCTCTGATGTCCTTCACGAGAGCGCCTGGGTGACAGGAGGTGTGGCCTTTGTTTACTTGCACGAGCCATGGAAGAGACTGAGTGCGAGCCGGACCATGGAAGAGCCAAGAATCAACATGGACGGGCCTGGCGCCTGGCCGCGCGGCGTCCGGGGGAGCCGCAGCGGGGAGAGCCGCATTCGAGGGAGCCGCAGCGGGGGGAGGACACTCGCGCGCACAGAGGAGACAGTGGCTCTTCCCCGTCACGTTTGGCACTGTTAGCATTGGCTTGAGTCTTGCCCAAAATGATATCCAGGTCGCTTTCCACTCGACTTTCGCACATGGCATGGATATGTGGTACCAAAACAAACACACGTGTCCGCGCGCACGTGTCCGCGCACACGTGTCCGCGTGTCACGTGTCCCCCCCCCACTATTAATATATTTTAATGAAAATCTACAAAAGTTTGAGTGTTTAAACAAGAGAAAAATGTTAATACCAGTCTCAGAAAGGTGTATAATGTGTCTGGTGAACCGTTTTCAGCCTTAAAACATGTAGAATAATTGTAAAATATAAAATTGTCCTACTTTGCGGATTTCACTGATTGCGGGCTATTTCTGGAACCTAACCCCCGCGATAAACGAGGGTTCACTGTAATGTGTGTGGCTGAGCGCGCATCTGATCTGAGCGTGCATTATTTGAATTTTTGAGATTTCTCGTTTCGTAACTTGAATTTTCTTTCGTATCTAGAGACCAGAATTTAACGTGAAGGCGTTTCGTAACTTGGAATTTTTTCGTTTGTTGGGTCTTTCGTAAGGTGAGGTACCACTGTACGATGAAAGGCTACTAAAAAGTCTCCACTGCTTCTTTAAATTCTTCAGTAAATCTATACCTCCCAATAAGGCAGCGTTGTTACCTCTGTAAACGTCATATAAACGACTTTGATTGGCCCATTTGTAAACACTTGTAAAACTGTACTCGCGAACAAAATCGGGCTATAAAAACTTCAAAAAGGTAGGTCAAGTTACAGTAGATTCATTCTCACATTTGTTACATACTTTAGGTAGTTAAGTAAGTTCTTGTCTCCATGGAGATGTTCTTGCTTTACCTGGAATGGAATGTTCCACAGTACGACATTAAAGGGCCCAGTTTTCGCCGTTTTCTGATCTGTTATAATGTCCTTTCCTCATTATAAAACAGACCTCGATTTGTGTTTTGTTTCGTTCTCACGTGTTTAACACACAAACCCTGTGTGTTTAGGCTGAGTTCTTCTCTCAAACTGAACACACTTCGACCTCGTGATATCGGGAAGTGCTCCACTGTGTTTTTAAACTCCATACACCTTCATTAGAATCATTTGGATCATTTCAGCCCTGGAATTGCCAATCTGTACTGAACGAAAGGTAAAAGGTAGCGGTTAACTTAAAAAACTACCACTTCATGACATCACAAGGTGGAACAGAGCATTTTGAGTTTTGGAGATGTAGACAGAGGAATAATAAACGATTACTCAAACATGTGTGAATGAAACAAAACACAACTCCATCTATGGTAACAATATTATGACATGCCTTAAAGGCGCACTATGTCTGCCAACTGCTTGTTACCATGGAGGTGTTATTGCTTTGCTTAGAATGGTAAAAAGAGAAATTCAATTTGTCAACTGGACAAAGTTTATTTGGTCGAAAACGTTTCACAGCTCATCCGAGTTACTTCGTCAGTTCTGGTTAGGTGCTTATGGACACTGCTTATATCTAGCTGCAGGGAGGAGCTAACTACACTGAAATTATTCTGAAACTATCACGCCTCTTTGTTTTCAGTTTCTGTCTTTTGTTTTCACTTTCTCTCTGGCGTCTAGTTTAGCATACCCATTCAAACCCTAATGGCTGTTTTCACACCTCTGGACCTGACCTGGCTAACCTCCCTTTTTCCTTCGTTTGTTTTGATTTAGGTTTGAGAATGGAATTATAGATGGGAGACAAATTATGTCTGACTCCACCATTTCTGTTTAAAGAAGGATTCTCTTTTTTGACAAAAATGGCCTCTTTAACTCCCCTCTCAAACCAGTTCTTTTCCCTGGCTAAGATCTGAACCTCACTGTCCTCAAAAGAATGGCCCGTGGCTTCTAGGTGAAGATGTACAGCAGATGAAGGCCCCACTGTGTCTCTCTCGTCTGTGTTGGTACATCCTCTTGTGAAGTGGCTGTTTTGTTTCTCCAATATAGCGCTCACTGCAGTCTTCACTACACTGAATGGAGTAGACCACATTGCTTTGTTTGTGGCTCGGTGTTTTGTCCTTTGGGTGGACTAGTTTTTGTCTTTAAGTGTTTGTGGGTTTGAAATAAACTGGGATTTCATATTGTCTGAAAATCCTCTGTAGTTTTTCCGACACGCCGGCCAGGTACGGAATCGCTACCCCTTTCCTCCTGGGTTCTGATTCTCTGTTGTCTTGTTTCTTGTCCTTGTCTCTCTTGGTTTTGTTGACAGCCCATTTAGGATATCCACAAACCGAGAGGGCTTCCTGCACATGTTGTTGTTCTTTCTCCTTACCCTCTGTGCTTGTGGGAACCACTTGGGCCCTGTGTTGTAATGTCCGAATAACACCCAGTTTGTGCTGCAGTGGGTGGTGTGAATCAAAAAGCAGGTATTGGTCTGTGTGTGTGGGCTTCCTGAAGACTTCTACTTGGAGTCCCCGGTCTCCTCCTATCGTTACTGCACAATCTAAGAACGCCAATGTGTTGTCCTTGGCATCTTCACGGGTGAATTTGATGTTCGGATCCACAGAATTGGAATGTGCAGTAAAAGGTTCCAAATCTTGAATTTTTATTTTTGAAAAATTATCATCAACATAACGATACCAGTGTGTGGCTGGAGTGCCTGGATATGAGGCCAAAGCACTCTGTTCAAATTGTTCCATGTACAAGTTAGTCATGATAGGGGAGCTTAGAACGTTCCACAGTTGGCGAAGTTGCTAATCAGGTCGGTGTAAAGGTGAGCCTGCTAGCAGTTTTAAATAATATATGTTTTTCTGTAAGAGAATAATTGCAAAACCTGTGTTAACTATTACTACTATGGAACCTTCCAAGCAAAGTAACAACATCTCCATGGACAAAAGCAGATGGAGGTACAAGTCTACAGAAAAGTTACATAATGCCTCTTTAAAAGGAGAATTAACTTTTTTTTTTACAATCTGAGCCTTATTTTGGTAATAAAACAAGTTGTTTTACTCACCCATTGCACTTTGGTGTCATATGGAGCACTTCCAGAGATGTTTTAGATTAGCGATATCCGTAATGCAAGTTCTCGGGGCAAATAATATATGCCCCGAGCGGTCTCCAAATAACACAAACTTTAGCACTTTTCAAATCGTAGAAGCTCAATGTCTTAGTCTACACTTTCGTTTGAGTCAAAAATGGCCTGTAATCCGAGATTTATCCATAATTTACAGCTTTGCGTTTCATGTTTGGGTCCCGGGAGCTGAGAGCGAAATAAGCTGTGACTCCGCACATGCACACTGGCATCCTCATCTACTCGAAACTATGGATAAATCTCGGATTACAGGCCACTTTTGACTCAAACGAAAGTGTAGACTAAGACATGAAGCTTCTATGATTTGAAAAGTGCTAAAGTTTGTATTATTTGGAGACCGCAAACATGTGCCCCGAGAACTCACATTACGGAGATCGCTAATCTAACACATCTCAGAAAGTGCTCCATATGACACCAAAGTGCTATGGGTGAGTAAAACATTTGTTTTATTACCGAAATAAGGCTCAGATTGTAAAAAAAAAACGTTAATTCTCCTTTAAAGCTCACAAGAATCCATTTTGTGTAACATGGAACCGTTAAACACATCTACAGTATATTTGCATTTATTCACTTCACTTGGTGTTTTTATTGCTCATAACGCCTCTCCGCAGATCTAACCTGTGACCTGTGAGCTTGGAATTCCATATTGCACAATCGGTTGGTCGACCTTGTACCAGAAAAGTTACACAGCGCGTCTTTAATTCCTTTTCAACTTGTGCTGAACGATATCTCAAATACAATGTTGCCACTTTCTCAAACAAATAAACCAAAGTTATGGGAACATTTTTTGCATTTTTGTTGCCAAGGTCACCAACTCATAAAAGTCCTCTAAATGCAACTTGATCTGAAATCAGTATAGTGCATTCTAATGTTACGCATTCAATTTTCAAGCAAAGTGCAAGACAAAGTGTAAATGGAAATGAAAATGGCACTGAGGGGGAGGAACTTCCGGGTTAACAAGGGATGACAGCTTAGAACGTGGTCTCCTGACCAAAAGTACGAAATAACCCCGAAAAGCCAAATAACAAAAGACAAAAGTGTGTACTTCAGTTCCAAGATCGGGGAAAACATGGCTTCGAAACAAAAAGTAAGAAAGACCGCCCAGGCAATGTTGAAAGATGTTGAAATGCCGCCGCGCGAGGATGCTATTGCTAGCCCCGAAGCTGCCATCCGGGGGGAAGATGCTAACGCGGAGGAAGAAGAGGTGACAAATAGAACAATACTCCACGAATTGCGGGAATACAGGCAGGAGATTAAGGCTGAAATTGCAAAGACAAATTCACGACTTGGAGAAGCGGAAAAGCGGATAATGGGTAACGAGGAAAGGCTACAAGACATGGAAGAGGTGGTAACCTGTATGCTGAGAACGCAGGAATGGCTCCAGGAGAAGTTAACGGACCAGGAGTGCCGTTCGCGGAGAGAGAATGTAAGAATCTATGGCATTCCAGAGGGAGCAGAGGGAAGCCCAAAGGCAATGACCCCCTTTATTGAAAAAGTTCTCAAAGAAAACCTCGGTATCCCAACTACTACGGACATGCAGATTGAGAGAGCGCACAGGGCAGTGGGACCGCAGCCCCCGCCCGAAGCCAAACCAAGATCCATCCTCGTAAAGTTTCAGAGTTACAGGATGAAAGATGAAGTGATCCGCCTGGCATGGCAGAAAAAAGGTTTCAATCTGGGATCCCACAAGATAAGTCTGGATCATGATTATGCTCCAGCCATTCTAGAAAAGCGAAAAGAGTATGCGGAGGCCAGACGCGCGCTTAAGGAAAACAAGATTCGGTTCCAGACGCTTTATCCAGCGCGTCTGAGAGTCCACTATGATGAGGGCCAGACAACATACAACACGGTCGAAGAGGCGACAGCGGATATGGCAAGACGGGGCCTGTCGGTGAAAGTGATCGAACATCCAGCGACATTGTGGGAGAGAGTCCAACGAGGAGCGTGGCAGCCAGCGCGCTCCAGGCGGACCAACGCGGCCGGGAAGATGCCAAGCTTTAAAGACAAGCTGCGTGCTTTCAGACGTCTACCAGAAGACAATACAGGTTAAAATATAGTGAAACAAGTCCTGGTAGGTTAAAAACACAAAATAAATAATGAGCCAGATGAAAATTGAGCATTAAGAACATGGGTCAGGGAGGGGTTAGGAGAGGAGAGTGACTGCCATGGTTGTCGTCGTGGATGAGGGCCCTACAACCCCACAGGGGATGGAGGATTTCCCTCAAACCTGTAACAGGTCAGAAGGAGGACCACGTGGTTGGGAGTTTGGACTGGTTATTATTGTTCAGTGTTATATTCTTTTGGTGGCATTTATAGTTCAGTTAAGTTTTCAGGAAAGTATTCACAGTGATTTGGCGAGGAAAGGGGGGATAATAATAAACACCAATGCAAGTACAATCAGTTGAGGTAGTTTCCTTTAATGTAAATGGAGTCTTGAACCCCATTAAGAGGAGTAAAATTCTGTCCAAGTTAAAACGTGAGAAGGCACAGGTGGCCTTTCTTCAAGAAACTCATTTGAATCAATCTGAACATTTAAAATTAAAAAGACAGGGCTTTAAGTATGTTTTCTCCTCCTCTTATAAGTCAGGTCACAGGAGAGGGGTTGCGATACTTATTTCAAATGCAATCAATTACGAGCACATATCAGAACTACAAGATGAGGAGGGAAGATTCATCAAAATCACAGGGATAATAGAGGGGCTAAATATAACATTTATAAACACCTATATTCCACCAGGGAGCGACTGGTGTTTATACAAACGTATTTTCGATCTTATGGTAAATTCACAGGGAGTGGTAATTTGCGGGGGAGACTTTAATATTAGATTGAATCCTAAACTGGACGTGTCAACTATATCGGGTCGAGAAAACTCACTAATTAGGAAAGTAAATTCTTTGATGAAAGAACTGGGAATTATTGATGTCTGGAGGGAGCTGCATCCTAAAACCAGAGACTATACACACTATTCTTGTCCGCACAGTGTCTATTCAAGAATAGACTATTTTTTTATGTTTAGTAATGATGGTTCAAGAGTAAGGGAGTGTAAAATTAAGACTATTGACCTCTCAGACCATAGTCCCATTTCATTATCAGTTTCTTTAGACCAAAAGTTCAGAAAAGGATTGTGGAAATTGAACTCAAACATACTAAATGATCCGAAATTAAGACAGAAGCTAAAAGAAGACATTAAAGAATTTCTTGAATTAAATGACACTGAGGAGGTCACACAAATAATGATATGGGACGCCTTAAAAGCAGTAATGAGAGGAAAGATCATTTCAATGACCTCGCATTTGAAAAAAATAAAGGGGCAAAAATTAAATGATCTCCAAAGAAAATTAAAGCAATTACAATCCTTGGATAGCAGTAGAAGTAATCAGACAATAAAAAAGGAAATCAAGAAAGTACAGGGCGAAATTGATAATATTTATACTCAAGAAACTCAAAAAAAAATGGTTTTCTTACAGCAGAAATATTACGAAATCGGGAGCAAGTCTACGAAATTATTGGCATACAAACTACGAAAACAAAGAATGGAAAATACAATTTACAAAATAAAGCACCCTCAAACCATGATGGTTGAAACTAAATTAGAGAAAATTCAGGAGAGTTTCGAAATATTCTATAAAAATCTATATTCTCAACCCCAATCTTCTAATGAGACTCAAATTGATAGTTTTCTTGAAACCTTGAACCTACCAGTATTAACAAATGTACAGAGGGAAAAATTAGGGCAATTAATAACAACCAAGGAACTGCACCAGGCTATTTCTAAACTAAAAATTGGAAAGACTCCGGGACCTGATGGCTATACCCCAGAGTGGTATAAAATTATGAAAGAGGAATTGTCTCCCATACTATTAAAAACATTCAATTGGATAATAAAAAATGGTAAAATACCTCCATCATGGAAAGATGCTGTCATTTCCCTTATTCCAAAGGAGGGGAAAGACCGACAGGATTGTAGCAGTTATCGGCCAATTAGTGTGCTAAATTTAGACTATAAATTATTCACAGCAATTCTGGCCCGTAGGCTTGAAATTTTTCTACCTGAATTAATACATTTAGACCAGTGTGGATTTATCCAACAAAGACAGACCGTAGACAATATAAGACGTTCTCTGCATGTTATAGAACAAGTAACTAAGGACAAGACCCCAGCAGTAATAGTAGGACTGGATGCAGAGAAAGCCTTTGATGCAGTTAATTGGCATTTTCTCTATAAAGTACTGAGGGTGTTTGGTTTTCAAGAAAATTTCATATCAGTAATACAGTCCCTATATGATGGGCCAAGGGCTTGTGTTAAGGTTAATGGGGGCCTCTCTGGCTTCTTCCTCCTGGAGAGGGGGACGAGACAGGGATGTCCGATATCACCGCTTCTCTTTGCTCTGTATATCGAGCCCCTTGGCCAACTTATCAGACAATGCAAGGAGATTAAAGGTGTCTGTGTTGCCGGGGAGGAAAAAAAGTTGCAATGTTTGCTGATGATGTTTTGGTCTATTTGGAGGAGCCTGACGATTCATTTGAGGAGCTGATGTCTGCATTGGCCAAATTTGGGAAGCTATCCGGTTATAAATTAAATATAATTAAAACGCAGGTGATGACTATGAACTATACCGCGCCTGAACCACTACAAAAAAAGTACAAACTAAATTGGGGGGCTCAGTCTTTAAAATATTTAGGAATAACTCTCACGAAAGACATTGGGGATTTGTCAAGTGCAAACTATGGCCCACTATCCTTAGCGATAAAATCTGATCTAAATAGGTGGAGCCTTGTCCCATTCCTGAACCTAAACTCAAGGATTATATCAATAAAAATGAATGTGGTACCAAGATTACTATACCTGTTCAGAACTTTACCTGTTGAAGTGAGTGATACACAATTTGTGGAATGGGACAAATGGATCTCTCGTTTCATTTGGCAAGGGAAAAACCAAGAATTCGGTATTCTGTTTTACAGCTAAGTAAGGAAAAGGGGGGGGCAACACTACCGTGCTTACAATATTATTATTATGCCTCCCAAGTCATTCCTTTGTTGCAATGGTGTAACCCAGATATAAAAGCCCAATGGAAGACAATAGAATTCAATGTCTCCTCAAATTTTCATTTACAAGCCTCAATAGCAGATAAAAAACTGGCTGACCAATTGAAAGATAAGAATTTGTGGCTTAGCCACACCCTAAGAACATGGCAGAAAGTAGTTAGAATATGTAAAATTGAAAATATGCTAAAACAGTTTAGATGGTGTGCTTATGACACAGATTTTAAACCAAACAGAAATGATAAAAGATTCAAATCTTGGATAAACAATGGGCTAACAACATTTTTGTCTTTTACACATAAAGGCACACTCCAGACTTTTCAATCTCTGCAGGTTAAGAATGGATTGGAGCAGGCAGATTTCTTCAGGTTCCTCCAGATGCGCGATTATTTCAACAAGTATTGTAACAATAAAAATCTGACACCAATTGAAGAAGAATTTTTTAAGATCATCAGATCGACATATGAAGCATCCATACGAAAAGTGATTTCGAAACTCTACAGTGTTCTTCTCCATGCAAGAAATGAGTCTACTATACATATTAAGGAAAAGTGGGAAAAGGAAGCAGGAATAATGATATCTAAAGATACTTGGGAAAACATTTGCATTTTTCAGTGGACCTCCACTTGTTCACTGACATGGAGAGAACATTGTTGGAAAAACGTAATAAGATTCTTTAAGACCCCCCAGCAAAGTAAATACAAAAATTCAAATGCAGAATGTTGGAGGAAATGTGGATCTATGGAAGCAAACCATTTTCATATATTTTGGGAATGCCCGGCATTACATCAGTACTGGTCTGGAATAAACAAAGCTCTAAATGATATTTTTAAGGTTCGGTTTCCTGATGACTTCTTGTGTATGTATTTTGGCATAGGCACGATCTTGGACCGAAAAGGGGATATTAAACTACTACAGGCACTTTTAGTGGCTAGTAAGAAATCTATAACCAGGAAATGGCTAAAGCTAACCCCTCCAACACTTGAGGACTGGTTCAGTGTAATTTTGGAAATATTTAAAATGGAAAAAATGACTTATACTTTAAGAATCCAAAGGGAAAAATTTGATAAAACCTGGGAAAAATTCATTCAGTTTGTATCCCCTTTCCGTGCCGATTTTGTTTAACTCGTATAAAGGATTCACATAACATTGTACAGATCCCTGACTCCACTAAACTCATTGAATCTTTTTGTTAATTCGGTGAAATGTCTGATGAATGCTTTCAAGTTTGCCACCTAGTATCATTTATGTTTTTTGTTTGTTTTGCTGTTCTTGTTTTAAAAAAAGAAAAGAAAAGGAAAACATGTTTCTGATGTATCACTGTCTATAATGATGCTAACCTTTTCTAATAAAAACATAAATGGAAAAAAAAAAAAGAAAATGGCACTGAAGGGACGTAGTTTTCCATGTGACGATTTGGTCCCTTTTTGAATTTTCGGTTCTCAGATCTAATCCAGGTCTATAATGGGACCATTTCAGGTCTAATCTTGGACTAAACCTGGTCCAACAGTAGACTACATCATTTCTACTGTAATTGTGAAGAGAAATGATCCAAAAGAGGACAGAAAAGTGGATAAAATGAAATGTAAATGAGGCAAAACACTGCGGATTACACACTTCGGAATAGAAAAGAAAGTACTATGATTAATGCTGAAAGTCTATTCCTTAGTACAGTGGTACCTCACCTTACGAAAGACCCAACAAACGAAAATTTCAAGTTACAAAACGCCTTCACGTTAAATTTTGGTCTCTAGATACGAAAGAAAATTCAAGTTACGAAACGCGAAATCTCAAAAATTCAAATAATGTGCGCTCAGCCACACACATTATACGCTTCTCAGACTGGATTTAAACTTTTCTCACATTTTACTCTCGTTTAAACACTCAAACTTTCATAGATTTTCAACAAAATGTATTAATAGTGAAGTGTGGGGGGAAGGAGGAGGGCGGTGTGTGTGCGCGTGGACACGTGTGTAATAGCGCAGCATGACCCGTGCTCAAACCGTGCCAGGTCTAAACCAGGTCTAAACCAGGTCTGAACCAGGATTAGACCACCGCGGCTCTTGCATGCGTTCGTTCATGCGCTCAGACTGCGTGCGCTCACCTCAGCCGTGACTCGAAACGAAACCAGGAAATAGACCCGCACGCGGCGCTTTAATCCACCTGGTCTAATCCTAGTTTAGTCCTGGTCTAGTCCTGGTTTAGTCCAGGTTTAGTCCAGGTTTAGACCTTGGTCTAGACCTGGTATAGTCCACGTTTAGTCCTGGGTCTACAGTCTCTACGCAGGACACAGTGTTACACTATAAAAAAATGTTACACTATAAAAAAAAAACTTGGAACGAATCAGGCCTTTTCCATTGAAATAGCTACTCAACTTACGAAAAATTCACGTTACGAAACCACTTCTGGAACGAATTAATTTCGTAAGGTGTGGCCATACCTGCCTGTGCGGCCATACCTGCTTGTCAAAGCCTGATCCCGTCAGATCTCAGAAGCTAAGCAAGGCAGGGCCTGGTTAGTACTTGGATGGGAGACCGCTGGGAATTCCAGGTGCCACAGGGGGGCGCCAGTTGCAAAAACTGTTGCTGTGTTCTTAGGCAAGACACTTTACCCACATTTGCCTAGTATGAAAATGGAGTGTGTGTGAGTGTTGGAGGTGGTCGGAGGGGCCGATGGCGCAGATTGGCAGCCTCGCTTCCGTCAGTCTGCCCCAGGGCAGCTGTGGCTACCGAAAGTAGCTTACCACCAAGTGTGGAGTGAATGAACAATGAACTGTAAAGCGCTTTGGGTGTCATGAAAGGCGCTATATAAATGCTCTGAATTATTATTATCATTATTTACCACTGTATTGAAATTGAGCTTCAGTACTTACAATACAATACTAAATGTTTGTATTGTGACAACGCCACTACTATTAGAACTACTGCTGCTGCCGTGACTGCTGCTGCTACTACTATTACTGTAGTACACAAATGACTATGTACACATAATAAGTATATCAGATTGAGAAAGAAATTTGTTGCCAATGTCGGTGCAATAAAGTATCCAAAAACGTCAACTTAATGATGCTCCTCGCTTTATTTTACACATTCTTTACGAACGACATTTTAAAAGACAAAACAGATTGGGTGTAAACTTGAAATAAACGTGTAAAAATATGTCACGTTTAATGAGAGGGAGGGCACAAAATGCAGGAATGCTGTTAAAGGAGAATTAACGTTTTTTACAATCTGAGCCTTATTTCGGTAATAAAACAAGTTGTTTTACTCACCCATAGCACTTTGGTGTCATATGGAGCACTTCCGGAGATGTTTTAGATTAGCGATATCTGTAACGCGAGTTCTCAGGGCATATAATATATGCCCCGAGCGGTCTCCAAATAACACAAACTTTAGCACTTTTCAAATCATAGAAGCTCAATGTCTTAGTCTACACTTTCGTTTGAGTCAAAAGTGGCCTGTAATCCGAGATTTATCCATAATTTACAGCTTTGCGTTTCATGTTTGGGTCCCGAGAGCTGAGAGTGAAATAAACTGACTCAGCACATGCGCACTGGCGTCCTCATCTACTCGAAACTATGGCCAAATCTCGGATTAGAGGCCACTTTTAACCCTATTCGGACGGGATTAGTTTTATGGGGTGACATGGGGTGAAGTTTGCCTGGAAGAATCCATGACTCATCGCTGTTCCAGCGGTGAGTCTGGTAACGCTTGGTCCAAAATGCGCTGCTGTTGCGCTTAGACAGACAGCTAAGTGAACCAATCAGAGATTGCGCCATCTTGATTCAAAACTGAGGAGGAACTTCCGCTGCCTAAGCGTGACTTTGCGGGCAAAGGCGGGGGCACTGACGTCACCATCTTTGAACGAATCAGAATCGCGGAGTCCGTTGTTAACCGGGGGAGCGAGGGTGGAGCGAGGGTGTCCAAATGGTATCGCGCTGTATAGGAAATACAGAGAGATATCATTTGGCTGGCCAGGTAAGGGTGTAATAATAATAATAATTACCAGGGAATTTAGTCCTGTCTGAACGCGCCATGTCCGTAAACATAACGGAGTATGTCTGTGAAATTTACACCGAGTTTCACCTTCTGTAAAACGGTCTGGGGGAATTACCATAGGGAATATTAATCCCGTGCGAATGCGACCCTCGGTAAAGATGTATGTAATATTTCGTCACATCTGTTTAAAGAAATAATTTACCGCAATTTTCAAACACGGAGGAGCTTGAAGCGCTTTGTTTTGCCGGCAAACAAAATGATCTACTCTCAAACAAACACACACATCAACCAATGAAAAAGACCAAGAGGTATAAATCAGTCGTCAGAGGCATGAAACTTCTGCTTGTTTTAGGTCATGTATGCTCTATTAGTCCTGATTATGGGCAATAATTTGCATAGTTCGCTAATATTACACATAGGCTAATCATGACGTGCACGGCAACGAATACGTGACGGCAGAGCGTAAACAAACTCCTCCCATGTCAAATAAATATTACGGACATTTCTTGTCCTGTGTGAATGGGTCATTTATATTACAGAGGTCCTGTGATAAACCCACATTACTCTACATCCCCCTGTAAAACTAATCCCGTCCGAATAGGGCTTTTGACTCAAACGAAAGCTTCTGTGATTTGAAAAGTGCTAAAGTTTGTGTTATTTAGAGACCGCAAACATGTGCCCCGAGAACTCACATTACGGAGATCGCAAATCTAAAACATCTCTGGAAGTGCTCCATATGACACCAAAGTGCTATGGGTGAGTAAAACAACTTGTTTTATTACCGAAATAAGGCTCAGATTGTAAAAAAACGTTAATTCTCCTTTAAAGTTCTTTAATAACAAACTAAGAATGACCTAAATCCAAAAAAATCGAATCAGACAGAGGAGGACATGGAGGTATAGATGCACACAGACACATTTGTCTTGTCAGTTTGTTACTTTTAGTTTTACTTCCTGTCTGTTGATTGTTTTCCCCGCCCTAATGTGTTACACCTGTCAAAAAAAAAGGATTAAGCTACACCTAAATATGCAAGAATAACTACAAAACATGAACCATGACATGATATATGCAAATAATTATGGGGAAAAGGGGATTAAATACTTAAATATACGTTCCACCCACCGCTTTTGAACATTTACGTATCATAAATAAATAATATTGCTTGTTTTTATACGTGAAAATACGACGTGCGCCAGATCACGTTATCATCTTAGTTGTTGTGACTTGATACCCGTGTTTAGGCGTCTTCGAAATCAACAACAACAAGCAAATAAACAAATAAAATACGTATTGTAAGGTTAAGGGAAACTTCTGACCTGCTGCGAACAAAACGAGTCCCGCTCTCATCCACGACGCGCTGCTCGGATCCATTGTGGTACCGGGAACTCTGCGCTCACCCGCGTTTTCCAACCGGATTCCAACAATAAACTCTTCTACCTACGAAAACGCGCTGTCGGAAATCCTAAAGAGCGTGCGTAAAACAGGTGACGTCCGTGCGTAAAGAGGCTTGCGCCGTCCTCCTGACCCATTGGCTCGCGCAGACAGACACGCTCCTGGCTCCGAGGGCTGCGGGGCTATTGATAGAAGCCGGTCATCCGATCCTCTGGCCCGGCTGCTCGCGAGAGATTCCCCCACCTCCGGGACCGTACGGGAGGAAGGGGGGCGGAGTGGGGAGTCAAATGCCACTGCGCTGGGACGGAAAGGAGTGCGCTCGTTACGACAATTACGCACGGAGCTTGGCCCGGGTGGATTTTACGCAGCGCTTGTGGAGTTCGGATTTCAGTACACGGCTGATATGAAGTGTTTTAAGATAGACTCTAGTTTGTGGCTGCACTATGATTAAAAAAATAAATAAATAAAAATAAATAAATAAATAAATAAATAATAATAATAATAATAATAACAATAATAATAATAATAATAATTATTATTATTATTATTATGATTATTATTATTATTATTATTGTTATTATTATTATTATTAATAATAATAATAATAATAATAATAATAATAATTAATAATAAATAAATAAAATAAAATAAAAAAGAATACATAAAATACATAAATAATTAAATAAAAAAATATATATAAATAAAAAATATAAATAAAATAAAAATACATAAAAATACATAAATAAATACATTAAAAGTAAATAAAAATATAAATTAAATTAAATAACTAAAAATACATAAATAAATACATACAAAGTAAATAAATAAGAAATTAAAAGGGAATCTAAAAACTTTTTGAGGTGTTTGTAGAAGCTTGTCAGAGATGTTGCTCATCAAAACAAAAACAAAAATGTTTTTGTTAGGTTTAGGTTTAGGTTTAACTTCACATGGATTCAACACTATTACAGTCCATTACAGAGGACATGTTACAACATTATGAATAAAAATAAAATTAACAAAATGTACATGCTAAGGTGTTCGTTTACCTCCAAATAGAAAATTTTAATAATTATTATTATTATTTAGATACACTTTTTTCTTCGGGTCCCAGGAGGATATGTAAAAAAAACTTTTTACCTAAAAAAATAAAAAAATAAGTAAAAATTATTTATAATTTAATTTGAATTAATAGGACTGACAAACTTACTCTGAGCAGACTTGCATCTCCACAAACCTGGCTCTTTTTTTTTGTGTGGCTTTTTTGGCCTCCTGCTTGTTTCCATAGAAATGTTTTTTCATTTGGCTACAATATCCCACAGTTTGGCATAAAAGGAGAATGTTTCAAAGTATGGTTTTATTACCATGGAAACATGCAGGCGACTTTCTACCTACAGAAAGTTACGTGCCGCACCTTTTAATCTTAAATCTTTTAGTTTTTATCAGTAAAATATTTAGACAGAAATTAGAACAGCAATATGACAACCCTGAAAAACAGTACACCCAGAAAATAGTAAGTAAATTTTATTTATATAGCACATTTAAAAACAGTGAAAACTGGCCAAAGTGCTGTACAAAGTCAAAAAACTAAAATTAAATAATACATTTGCCAATAGCAAAACAATTCGGCAGCATAAAATACATAAGAATATTTGACATGGCACAACAAGTACAGTGGTACCTCACCTTACGAAATTAATTCGTTCCAGAAGTGGTTTCGTAACGTGAATTTTTCGTAAGTTGAGTAGCTATTTCAATGGAAAAAGCCTGATTCGTTCCAAGTTTTTTTTTTTTATAGTGTAAAATTTTTTTATAGTGTAACACTGTGTCCTGCGTAGAGACTGTAGACTCAGGACTAAACGTGGACTATACCAGGTCTAGACCAAGGTCTAAACCAGGACTGGACCAGGTCTAGACCTGGACTAAACCAGGTGGATTAAAGCGCAGGTCTATTTCCTGGTTTCGTTTCGAGTCACGGCTGAGGCGAGCAGCGAGGGGGACCGCATGCAGTCTGAGCGCATGAACTAACGCATGCAAGAGCCGCGGTGGTCTAATCCTGGTTTAATCCTGGTTTAATCCTGGTTTAATCCTGGTTTAATCCTGGTTTAGACCTGGTTCAGACCTGGTTTAATCCTGTTCTAGAGGAGGTACGGTTTGAGCACGGGTCTCGTGCTCGCGCCCCGCGCCGGGTCATGCTGCGCTATCACACGTGTCCGCGCGCACACACACCGCCCTGCCCCTTCCCCCCACACTTCACTATTAATAATTTTGTTGAAAATCTATGAAAGTTTGAGTGTTTAAACGAGAGACAAACGTGAGAACAGTTTAAATCCAGTCTGAGAAAAGCGTATAATGTGTGTGGCTGAACGCGCATTATTTTAATTTTTGAGATTTCGCGTTTCGTAACTTGAAATTTTCGTTTGTTGGGTCTTTCATAAGGTGAGGTACCACTGTATACATAAGATGAAATAAAAGACAGGATAAAATATAGAGATTTATAAAAAAAAAAAAAGCTAAGAGGCAAAGGCCAAATGAGTTTTTAGTTTGGATTTAAAAGTGGTGATTGTTGGAGCAGATCTGATGTCAGTAGGTAAACTGTTCCAGAGACGTGGAGCTGCCACAGTAAAAGCACGGTCCCCTTTGTGCTCGAGGCGGGAACGGGCAACACAAAGGAGTCCTTTGTCGGCAGATCTGAGGGACCTGGGTGCAGAGTAATGTTGCAGCATGTCGGAGATGTACTTGAAACATGAAAGGACTTAAAAACCAAAAGAAGTATTTTAAATTGGATTCTGAAACAGATGGGAAGCCAGTGCAGAGAGGAGAGGACAGGAGTGATGTGTTCCTGCCTCTTGGTGCTTGTTAAAAGTCTAGTAGCAGCATTTTGCACCAGCTGCAGGTGAGCTAGCTGGGTCTGGGGGAGGCCAAAGTAGAGGGCGCTGCAGTAATCCAGCCGAGACGCTATAAAGGCATGGATAACTGTTTCCAGATCTTGAAAAGAGAGTGAAGGCTTGAGCTGGGTGATCACTCTCAGCTGGTAGTAACTATTTTTTATTACAGTATTTATTTATCTTTTGAAACACAAGTCTGACTCAAAGATAACCCCACGGCTTTTGGCAGAAGGCTTAACAAAAGAGGATAGGTGAGATAGATAGAAAATACAGATTTATTCATGACGTGTTTTCTTTTTAAATGATGATATCGGTGAAGAAGCGAGGCATTCTTTAAAGGAGAATTAACGTTTTTTTTACAATCTGAGCCTTATTTCGGTAATAAAACAAGTTGTTTTACTCACCCATAGCACTTTGGTGTCATATGGAGCACTTCCGGAGATGTTTAAGATTTGCGATCTCCGTATCGCGAGTTCTCGGGGCATATAATATATATATAATATTTAGCACTTTTCAAATCATAGAAGCTCAATGTCTTAGTCTACACTTTCGTATGAGTCAAGAGTGGCCTGTAATCTGAGATTTATCCATAATTTACAGCTTTGCGTTTCATGTTTGGGTCCCGAGAGCTGAGAGCGAAATAAACTGTGACTCCGCACATGCGCACTGTCCTCCTCATCTACTCGAAACTATGGATAAATCTCGGATTACAGGCCACTTTTGACTCAAACAAAAGCGTAGACTAAGACATCGAGCTTCTATGATTTGAAAAGTGCTAAAGTTTGTGTTATTTGGAGACCGCAAACATTTGCCCCGAGAACTCAATTACGGAGATCGCAAATCTAAAACATCTCCGGAAGTGCTCCATATGACACCAAAGTGCTATGGGTGAGTAAAACAACTTGTTTTATTACCGAAATAAGGCTCAGATTGTAAAAAACGTTAATTCTCCTTTAATATGAGGAATCAGTCACCATACCCTCTACTGCGGCCATTTTTATTAACCATTTTAAAGTCGTGGCACACTTTCTGAGTAAAATGTTCCTTTGCACAGTGCCTAAAACCTAACCAAATCTCCATACTGATTGTGTTATATTGTGGTTTGATGGTTGTGGCAGGGCTTCTGGACTGTTGATGTGCTATAATGGTGATTATCTGGATGCATACATAGAACATATAGGGCTAATTGTATCAGGGTAATGTGTGTGATTGTGTGTGGACTGTTATCACATGAGGGGCCGTTCAAGACATTATTCATTCTGGTCCTCTCACATACATATATTCTCACTCTCGCATACATATATTCTCACTCTCACATACACATATTCTCACCCTGAGAATATATGTATGTGCGAGAGAGAATGTATGTATGTGAGAGGAGAATGTATGTATGTGCGAGTGAGAATATATGTATGTGAGAGGAGAATGTATGTATGTGCGAGTGAGAATATATGTATGTGCGAGTGAGAATATATGTATGTGCGAGAGAGAATATATGTATGTGAGAGTGAGAATATATGTATGTGAGAGTGAGAATATATGTATGTGCGAGTGAGAATATATGTATGTGAGAGTGAGAATATATGTATGTGAGAGTGAGAATATATGTATGTGCGAGAGAGAATATATGTATGTGCGAGTGAGAATATATGTATGTGAGAGTGAGAATATATGTATGTGAGAGGAGAATGAATGTATGTGAGAGTGAGAATATATGTATGTGCGAGAGAGAATATATGTATGTGAGAGTGAGAATATATGTATGTGAGAGTGAGAATATATGTATGTGAGAGTGAGAATATATGTATGTGAGAGGAGAATGAATGTATGTGAGAGTGAGAATATATGTATGTGCGAGAGAGAATATATGTATGTGCGAGAGAGAATATATGTATGTGAGAGTGAGAATATATGTATGTGCGAGTGAGAATATATGTATGTGAGAGTGAAAATATATGTATGTGAGAGTGAGAATATATGTATGTGAGAGTGAGAATATATGTATGTGAGAGTGAGAATATATGTATGTGAGAGTGAGAATATATGTATGTGCGAGAGAGAATATATGTATGTGCGAGTGAGAATATATGTATGTGCGAGAGAGAATATATGTATGTGAGAGTGAGAATATATGTATGTGAGAGTGAGAATATATGTATGTGAGAGTGAGAATATATGTATGTGCGAGAGAGAATATATGTATGTGAGAGTGAGAATATATGTATGTGAGAGTGAGAATATATGTATGTGAGAGTGAGAATATATGTATGTGAGAGGAGAATGAATGTATGTGAGAGTGAGAATATATGTATGTGCGAGAGAGAATATATGTATGTGAGAGTGAGAATATATGTATGTGAGAGTGAGAATATATGTATGTGAGAGGAGAATGAATGTATGTGAGAGTGAGAATATATGTATGTGCGAGAGAGAATATATGTATGTGAGAGTGAGAATATATGTATGTGAGAGTGAGAATATATGTATGTGAGAGTGAGAATATATGTATGTGAGAGTGAGAATATATGTATGTGCGAGAGAGAATATATGTATGTGAGAGTGAGAATATATGTATGTGAGAGTGAGAATATATGTATGTGCGAGAGAGAATATATGTATGTGAGAGTGAGAATATATGTATGTGAGAGTGAGAATATATGTATGTGCGAGTGAGAATATATGTATGTGAGAGTGAAAATATATGTATGTGAGAGTGAGAATATATGTATGTGAGAGTGAGAATATATGTATGTGAGAGTGAGAATATATGTATGTGAGAGGACCAGAATGAATAATGTCTTGAACGGCCCCTCATATTATCAAGCAGATTTCACATTTCCTCTCGGGGACAATAAGGTTTACCTTCACTTTTAGACTAAATAAGACACCAGACACTTGTAACGTGCTGAAGACTGTCCCTTCCACAGTCTGGGTCTTATGTGGCCTTGGAGATTGATTTTCTGGCTTTTGTGGCACAAAAACTCATTTAACTCTACAATGAAACGCTTATGTCGTGGATTTTAGTTTCAAGGCACACCTGTCACTACCACTGTTGGGTATACTAATTAACTTAGCTGCTAATACTTAGTTACTGTAATTGCATTACAATTTTAAGTAATATGGTAGTGTAAAACATTACTGTGTAAATAGTTAAATTACAGTTGCATAATCCTTAGTTCCATTAGTCAGTTCCTCATCTGTGTACACTGCCTGACAAAAGTATTAGGACGATTGTGTATTTCTGAACTTTCATAAATAATGAAAACAAGACGTATTGGTAATGACAACAAATCAATTTATTGATATATTAAAGCAAATTTCATCATGTGTAAAGGCATATTATTGCAAAAATGTAACAATATCAAGTTAAATAGCTTTTTCATCAAAATAACCACCTTTGGCCTTAATCACAGCTTTACAAATTCTGTCTGTCCTTTCACTCATGCATATGGGGTGATTCGAGAACTCTATGATACGAGTTGATTTTATGAAAGGATGCTATGAAAACATGAGGAATATTCATCCACAAATGGATTTGCGCACGATGATCTGAAAATATGAGAACGTGTGATAATATAATTGAATAAATGCGATGAAATAGTATTAAGTACACCACATTTAAATAATGCCTGATACATTGAAAAGTTGGATCAGTACCCCAGCATCACAAATTATGCCATCGTCCTAATACTTTTGTCAGGCAGTGTACCTGTACTGTCAGAACACCAGCTCAGGGACACAGGAGCAGACTGGAGCAGTGAGGTGCAGATGTTCCTCAGGTCTGTAGTTGAGATGACATTTGAGACAGTTTCAGCAGCTCATTTTGTTTGATGTAAAATCCTCATTCGTCCAGATAGACTCCATGGCAGAGGTGGGACAAAGTCATTGCTGGGCAAGTCCCAAGTAAGTCTAAGTCTTTTGCACTCAAGTCCGAGTGAAGTCCCGAGTCAAGAGTATCCAAGTGCCGAGTCAAGTCCGAAGTCAAAGCTCACAAGTCTCAAGTCGAGTTCAAAGTCCTAGCATTTTAGTTTTGAGTCATTTCAAGTCCCCTTTACAAAGAAATAAAATTTCTACAAATCATATAATGTCTGCAAGATCTGTATTAATTTAACCTTTTTACACCATATCAAATAACATTAGAAAAAATGAAAGGATCCAGGGGTGAAAAACATGTTATAATATTCCCAAAAAGTCTCATGGTTGTATTAGCTCAAAGCGGTGTTTCTACTAAATACTGAACAAAAAGGTCCGAAAAGTTATGACAGTGATTTCAGTTTTTAATAAATCTGCAAATATTCTGCAATTCTGTGTTTCTCTGTCAAGCACAGTGTGCTTTGTGTACATTAATGAGTAACAACAAAAACTTTATTTTAGCTAATGGCTGCAATATAAACAGAGTGAAAACTTAAAAGGGTCTGAATACTGAGAGAGAGAGAGAGAGAGAGAGAGAGAGAGAGCGAGAGAGAGAGAGAATTTGAGGGAGCGATCACTCATCTTAAAACTCAGAGACTGCTTGTATTTCAACACTACTGCAGTAGAACAAGTGCACTGTATTGGCATCATCTGCAGAACAGTTTCACCTTCAAATACAGAGGGGTCCTTTTAGCACTAACCTTTTAAACATCAACCAACATTCTTATTCCTAACCTGCTAACCTGCCAATACAGAGAGTGGTGTGTATGTGTATGAGAAAGAAAGAAAGAGAGAGAGAGAGAGAGAGAGAGAGAGAGAGAGAGAGAGAGGCCTTGGATGCGGTCGAATGAAAGCAACGTAGATCTACTGTGCGCACATGCTCTTTGCATACATTTTCGCAGATTCACAAGTACGAGTGTGGTCCTTATCAACATACTTTTAGAGTTTTTTTTTTTTCATTGGACATAGCAAGTCATCACAAGTCAAAAGGCCTAAGTCCAAGTGAAGTCACGAGTTATTGATATTGAAGTCCAAGTCGAGTTGCATGTGTTTGTACATTTTGTCGAGTCGAGTCTAAAGTTATCAAATTCGTGACTCGAGTCTGACTCGAAGTCACATAACTCGAGTCCACACCTCTGCTCCATGGCAATTAGCCACTGCCTCATCCAAGCTGCGAAATGTTTTTAACTAAAAAAACCTTTTGTCCATTTGACAAATTGCATTTCTCCTTTGCCATATTCATTTGTTGTTAAGATCTATTTAAATGTCTTTAATAAAACACATATTTGATTCATTTATACAATATTGGAATTAAAGGAATTCAAAGTAATGTAACTAAATTACTTTCTTGAGGCAGTGACTAACTAGTGTCATGTACAGTCGTATGAAAAGGTTTGTGCACCCCCCTGAGGTTGCATAATAACTGTCTTCACAGAAAATGATCACAGTGGCATGTCATTCATTTTCCCATAAAAGCCGGGGACTGGGTGGTTTTCCAGACACAGATTTTGTGTAGTAATATTCATTTGCATGAAATTAAATCAAATGTGAAAAATAGGCTGTGCAAAAATATGGGCATCCTTGTCATTTTGTTGCTTTGAATACCTGTAACTAATCAACACAGAGTAATTGGAACACAAAATTGGTTTGATGAGCTCATTAAGTCTTGAACTTCATAGACAGGGGCATCCAATCATGACAAAAGGTATTTAAGGCGGCCAAATGCAAGTCGTTCTTCTTCTCTTTGACTCTCCTCTAAAGAGTGGCAACATCAAAAACAACTCTCAAAATGACCTGAAAATAAAGATTGTTCAGCATTATGGTTTAGGGGAAGGCTACAAAAAGCTCTCTCAAAGATTTCAGCTGTCACAGTCTCCACTGTGAGGAACATCGTGAGGAAATAGAAAGCCACAGGCACAGTTCTTGTTAAGGCCAGAAGTGGCAGGCCAAGAAAAATATCAGAGGCAAAGACGAATAATGATCAGAATGGTCAAAAACAACCCACAGATCACCTCCAAAGACCTGCAAGGTCATCTTCTGCAGATGGTGTCACTGTGCATAGATCAACAATACAGAGAAATTTGCACAAGGAAAGGCTGTACTGGAGAGTGATGTGGAAGAAGCCTTTTCTTCACAGATGTCACAAACTGAGTGAGGTTTGCAAAAGCACATTTGGACAAGCCAGCTTCATTTTGGAATAAGGTGCTGTGGACTGATGAAACAAAAATTGAGTTATTTGGTCATAACAGGAAGCGATATGCGTGGTGGCGAAAGAACATAGCATTCCATGAAAAACACTTGCTACCCACAGTAAAATTTGGTGGAGGTTCCCAGAGGTGTGGACTCGAGTTATGTGACTTCGACTCGAGTCACAAATTTGATAACTTTAGACTCGACTCGACAAAATGTACAAACACTTGCAACTCGACTTGGACTTCAATATCAATAACTCGTGACTTCACTTGGACTTAGGCCTTTTGACTTGTGATGACTTGCTACGTCCAATGAAAAAAAAACTCTAAAAGTATGTTGATAAGGACCGCACTCGTTGTACTTGTGAATCTGCGAAAATGTATGCAAAAGAGCATGTGCGCGCGGCTTGCACAACATCCAATCACAGTAGATCTACGTTGCTTTCATTCGACCGCATCCAAGGCAAATTGCACAACAAATGATGCGGAAACAAGCATCTACGCGCCAGTTTGCAAAATGATGCCGAAGGTGATTTGTTATATTATATGATTTGTAGAAATTTTATTTCTTTGTAAAGGGGACTCGAAATGACTCGAAACTAAAATGCTAGGACTTTGGACTCGACTTGAGACTTGTGAGCTTTGACTTCGGACTTGACTCGGCACTTGGATACTCTTGACTCGGGACTTCACTCGGACTTGAGTGCAAAAGACTTAGACTTACTTGGGACTTGCCCAGCAGTGACTTTGTCCCACCTCTGGCTCAGGTTCCATCATGCTGTGGGGCTGTATGGCCAGTGCCGTTACTTGGAATCTTGTAAAAGTTGAGGGTCGCATGGATTCCATTCAATACCAACAGATTCTTGAGAATAATGTTCAACAATCTGTCACAAAGTTGAAGTTATGCCGGGGCTGGATATTTCAACAAGACAACGACCCAAAACACTGCTCAAAATCTCCTCAGGCATTCACGCAGAGAAACAAGTGCAATGTTCTGGAATGGCCCCAGAATTGAATATCACTGAAAATCTGTGGGATGGTTTGAAGCACGTTGTCCATGCTCGACAACCATCAAACCTCAAAGAACTAGAGATGTTTGGCAAGGAGGAACGGTCCAATATCCCTTCATCCAGGATCCAGACCCTCATTAGAGGCTACACGTCTAAACTAGAGGCTGTTATTTTTGCAAAAGGAGGCTCTACTAAATATTGATATGATTTTTTTCTGTTAAGATGCCCAAATACCAGTCTAATTTTGTTTTGATGCATATTGCACATTTTCTGTAAAAAAATAAAAATAAAAAATACTTTCACTGCTGAAATATTACTGTGTCCATTTGATAGATCAAAATGACGTTGTGGTCCCAAACACCCAATGATTTATAAATGAAAATAATAACAATTGTTTTTCATACAACTGTATTACATTTCTAACATTTTCAAAGTAACAATCCCAACACCGGTCAGTACATCAGGCTGAAAAATCAAGGCCCTGCTTTAAAATATACAGTTGATTAAACAGATCTCTTTATACGTGCAAATAGATCGCCCAGGTTAAGACCACATGCTGTAGAAATTATTTCTTTGAATGTCTAGATGTATTTACACCAATTATTAAAACACAAACACAAATCAATATTTGGTGCAATAACCCTGATTTTTAATCACAGCATGAAAACTGCTCTCTCCACAAGTCTTTCACATTGTTCTTGGGTGACTTTATTCCACTCCTGGTGCAAGAACTGAAGTAGCTCAGCTTTGTGTTTGTGTTGGAATTCAACAGACGCTGGAATGGAATGGCTGTAATACATGTAGAGATGCTGATTTCAGAAAAAAATGCAGTGGTCTCTTATTTTTTTTTCCAAAGCTGTATGTAGTAGCTATTTCTATTTTCTGCTGATGATAAATTGAGTCTTGTGTTGGTCTTGTGTGAACTTTATGTGGACGTGCTGCCCCCTGGTGTTCGTTTGTGTCAGTGCATGTTTCATCCTTCACGCAGGACCACGTGCGCGTTCAGCTCTTAAAGGAGAATTAACGTTTTTTACAATCTGAGCCTTATTTCGGTAATAAAACAAGTTGTTTTACTCACCCATAGCACTTTGGTGTCATATGGAGCACTTCCAGAGATGTTTTAGATTTGCGATCTCCGTAATGTGAGTTCTCGGGGCAAATGTTTGCGGTCTCCAAATAACACAAACTTTAGCACTTTTCAAATCATAGAAGCTCAATGTCTTAGTCTACGCTTTTGTTTGAGTCAAAAGTGGCCTGTAATCCGAGATTTATCCATTTCAATATTTCCATATATCCAATTTCGAGTAGATGAGGACACCAGTGCACATGTGCTCAGTCACAGTTTATTTCGCTCTCAGCTCTCGAACATGAAACGCAAAGCTGTAAGACGTTTGGATCATCGTGTTTGCAGTACCCACTTCAATCAGGATGATTTTTTACCAGCAAAGGAAAAGAAAGAACGCCAGCGGATTCAGCGCGCGATTCTGAGAAGTAATGCGAAACCGATGGCTGTTCTCTGCTGCTCCTAAAACTGTCTCCGCTTCATTCTTTCCGTATCCATTCTGTCTCCTCATCCGTATACTCCTCTTCAGTCCTCAGTCCTCCATAACTCCTCTTCAGCCTCAAAGTCCGAATCTTCTGCCATGTCTCGCTTGCAATAGAAAAGTTCAGAGCGGTGTTTATCTGCGAAACAGCTGTGACTTCACGCATGCGCGCTGTCCTCTATGATGACGTCATCAGATGAAACTATAGCTGGATATCGGGTTTCAGGCCGCTCTGGACTCCACTTAAAGTCCATGCTGACACAGCGATCTTCTGTGATTTGAAAAGTGCTAAAGTTTGTGTTATTTGGAGACCGCAAACATATGCCCCGAGCACTCACGTTACGGAGATCGCAAATCTAAAACATCTCCGGAAGTGCTCCATATGACACCAAAGTGCTATGGGTGAGTAAAACAACTTGTTTTATTACCGAAATAAGGCTCAGATTGTAAAAAACGTTAATTCTCCTTTAAAGGTGCACTATGTCACTTTTCTAGTCAAGAATGCATCACCTGCTTGTTCATGGAGACTTTATTTATTTATCTGGAATGTTCCACAGTATGACATTAATCTTCCAGCTTGCATTTATTCAGGTACAGTTGACTTTCTTCTAATGAGGCACCATTGAGAGCGTCCTGACCAGCTGCATCACTGTGTGGTACGGGAGCTGCACTGAACAGAACAGGAAAGCCCTGCAGCCATAGTGAAGAAGAAGACACGCTTTATTCATCCCCGTAGGGAAATTATTTCTCTGCATTTAACCCATCCATCAGGAGCAGTGGGCAGCTTGTCTTTCAGGCACCCGGAGACCCATCTCCATGATCTTGTTGCTTAGGCTTGGTCAGGACCAGGAGGATTTTACCTGGTGCATGTTTTGGGTTGATGGGGGAAACCAGAGTGCCCGGAGGAAACCCATCCAGACACAGGGAGAACATGCAAACTCCACACAGAAAGGCTCGGGCAACCTGGGGATCGAACCCAGACCATGCATGCAAACTCCACACAGAACACACACGGAAAGGCCTGGGCGACCCGGGGATCGAACCCGGAACCTTCTTGCTGTGAGGCATGAGCGCTAGCCACTCAGCCACCGTGCCGTGAATGCAGCTGGGAGGATCGCTGGTGTCTCTCTCCCCTCCCTCCTGGACATTTTTAACACCCGCCTCACCCGCAGAGCGTCCAGCATTGTGGGTGACCCGAGCCACCCCTCACACCGCCTCTGTGTTGCACATTTACTACAGGAATTTACTACTGTTGTACTGGAATTGCTACTGCTGCACATTTATTTTTATCTTTACTTTCAATGCACATTCTATTGCACATTACTGCACATTTCACTGCTGCATCTTCCATTACACATTTTTGATGCACTCTGCACATTTTGGACATCTGTAAATAGGTATTTATTTATTCTTTTGCACTGCTTTTAGATTTTACATTTTTGTCTTAGAAGTTTTTGCTTTGTCTTTTATATTGTATTTTGTACACTGTCTTTTTGCACTGCTCGGCCAGAGAGAAACGAAATTTCGATTCACTGTATGTTGAACACATATGGCAGACTTTGAACTTGAACTTTACTGCCCAACACCTTTAAGGTCGTTTTCACACCTGCCTTGTTTGGTTTGTTTAAAATGAACCAGAGTTCGTTTGCTCCTTTGATTCGGACCTTTTGGGCTGGTGTGAATAAAAACCAAAAATCTCGATCCGGAGCAAACAAGCGAACCAAGACCACCTAAAAAGGTCGGTCTCAGCACGGTTCCATTCGAACTCTGGTGCAGTTCGTTTGAGGTGAGAATGCAGACCGGACTCGATCCGCCACAAGTTGGCTTTTTGTACTTAACGAGCTCCCGTCGTATGTCGAGCATTATGGGAAACCGAGGCTGACGAAACAAAATGAAACGAAACTTAACAAGGCTTACTTACGTTTTGCGAGAAGAGCAAGAGTCAGAACTTGATGCGCACATGAGCGCTGTCCTCCGTAGTCGTCTCGCCCTGTGTCTTCATTGTTTGGAAATTGATTGTAAAATAGTGTAAACTCACGATGCTGCTCAAACATTTGTGCGACCTGTAAAAACTGAGCAAACCATATCGATAAGGCTAGATTGAAAACAGCATGTAACACCATTATTCTCCTCCTTCACGTGTTTGGACACGGCGTTTTGACATGGCTCATTTCTGTCCAATGGCTGAACGACCTCAGTACACGTGGTTTTGTTTACAGATGTTGGTTCGCTTGGGAAAAAACTGCAGTGTGAAAGCGAACCGCACCAAAATATTTAAAAAATTGGTCCGGACCAAAGCAAGTGAACTATCGGACTTTCCTGGTGTGAAAACGACCTAAAATTCACATATGATCTGTTCCTTGGCCTGATGCGTCACCTGCTTGTTTTCACGGACATTGAGAAGTTAAATATCACACTGTGGAACATTCCAGGTGACGCAATAAACACTAAAGATGCACCTCCAGAAATTTACATAGAGCACCTTTACAAAGATAAGCTATTAGTATTCCTGATCAGTTATTTAAAATGGGTTCTTGAAGGGCCCTTACTGTATTACGGTGTTTTCTAATGTTGTTTCCTCATCCCAAACAGACCTGGAGTTGTGTTTTGTTTCATTCACATGTTTAACACACAAACCCTGCACATTTCGTTCTTCTCTCAAACTGAAAACACTCTTGTGATGTCATGTCTAGACTTGTGGAATCATTTGAATAATTTCACACCTGGATCTGCCAATATCTACTGAATAAAAGATAAAAGGTAGCTAAGTTATCCTTATTTGACTAGTACCTCTTTACTCTTACTTCAGTGATTTTTTTTAACCGCCTCTGTTAATAATAAAGCAGTAACTACATTTTAAAGTTTATTTTTTCAAGTCTGAACTGAAAATAAATCAGTTCTATGCTTTTTGTTTAACTCTCATGCAGTCTTCTCCACCTCCCCTTGAGGGCGCCAGAGTACACCACATCTCCTCTCTCCATAAACCTCTCCTCCTTTTTTTCTTTTCTATTTTCTGTCTTTTCACAGATAATCCCGGCGCTCACTCATCCCCCTCTCCATCCTCCTCGCGTCGCAAACCGTCGTCATGGCAGTCCATTAGGGTTTCACTCAGAGACGACTGTAAAATGTGACTTTAGGGTTCACGTCTATACGCGCCGTACGGAGCAGATCTATGGAAGGTCGTCAAACTTTATCAGCTGTGGTGTACATGAGTGGATCTGGGTTCTTACAGAAGGGTACCGTGAAATGGGAGTCTAGAATTGCCTATAGAATGTCTAAAAGGTGCTAATAATATCTTTGGCAATAAAATAATGTAATAATAACACATTAAAAATAATTAAAAACATAATAATGAATGAAAATATTACAAAATTATCCTAATAAAATCCTAATATATGATGTTTACATTTTTTATTATAGGCTTATCAGAGTAATTTATTTATTTATTTGATAGGGACAATGCACATTAATGAACATAAGTATAAACATAAGTTTCTGTGTGGAGTTTGCATGTTCTCCCCGTGTCTGGATGGGTTTCCTCCGGGCACTCCGGTTTCCCCCATCAACCCAAAACATGCACCATAGGTACTCCAGCTTAGGTCCTGACCAAACCGA
This sequence comes from Paratrypauchen microcephalus, assembly GCA_036785185.1. Classification (NCBI taxonomy): domain Eukaryota; kingdom Metazoa; phylum Chordata; class Actinopteri; order Gobiiformes; family Gobiidae; genus Paratrypauchen; species Paratrypauchen microcephalus. The sequence continues at coordinate 2,147,858 of JAVJIX010000147.1, read as the reverse complement.
AGCAAGAAGATCATGGAGATGGTCCCCGGGCGCCCTAATGTGTGCTGCCCACTGCTCCTAATATATGTATATATATATAGGATGGGTTAAAATGCAGAGAAGAATTTCTCCAGTGTGAGATCAATAAAGTCACTTCTCTCTTAAAACAAATGTAAATATGCCGAATTTTAGCTACAAAGCGTACATATGATATATAATGTATAGTTGTATGCATGCATATACTTTGTCTTAATGTAAAAAAATTTATGCTGCTCGGTGTAAAAAGCATAGTCATACATAGAAGTGAATAAAATATGATTTATGTTTTAAAATATGTTGCTAATAAATGCTAAAATAGCATTAAAAAGGCACAACTTCATAATAGAGAATTGATCTGTCATAATGCAATTGTTAGAAAGACTTGAAACTGAGTGAGCTGGTCTCCTTAGAATCTTTTAAAAAAAAATTTAACTGACCGGGATGCTGTAACATCTGTATGTAGCTGCTATTCCTGATTGTGTTGTATTTATTGTGAAATAGTTTGACATTTTTATCTAGAAACTGTGATTTCTGAACTGTAAAATTTGATCAATTGTGTGTGTTGTGTTTTGAAAGTGACCTGTAACCGACATGTAACTGAACTGCTGCCTGTCTTGGCCAATGAGTCTTTTTTCCTGGTTAAATAAAGGTTAAATTAAATTAAATAAAAATGTTATGATATACTTTGTGTTACTTACAGTGAGGAGGTCCTCGGTTCAATCCCCGGATCGTTGACATTTCTTTGTTACATGTTTTGTCTGATAAAGATCTTAAATTGTCCTCTGCATTTGACCCATCCTTCAGAGTCTCTGGGTCAAACCTACTTTGACCCATCCTTCATTTACTGTCCAAATAGTTTCAACCAAAAAGTTTTTACCTCTAATAAACTCGTAACATTCCCACAGTAAAGTGTCTCGGACTGGTGGATTGACAGCTCTAAACGACCCTATTATCGAATCAGACGCTGTAATGTGCCAAGTGGGCGGGTCTCGCTTCATCCATTTCAATCGGACGTGTTCAGGTTGTAGAATTCACTCATGTCTATGTTAGTACTGGAGAGCAGCTCCCAATAACACTCGAGAGGAAAAAAGGAAAGACACATTTTATTCCCAAATATGGTTTAAACCTTTAAACCAACCATATGACCTTCAGTCCTGGAGACGTGTTTTGTTTCATCCACACATGTTTGAGTTACCCTTTATTATGAGCCTGTCTACATCTGCAAAGCTCAAAATGCTCTGCTCCACCTTGTGATGTCACGAAGTGGTAGTTTTCAAGCCTTTACATTTCGTTCAGTAGAGATTGGCGATTCCAGGGCTGAAGTCATGCAAATGGTTTTAGTAGGCTAAAGGTGTGCAGAGTTTAAAAACACAGTGGAGCACTTCCTGTATTATCACATCACCTGACATCACAAGGTGGAACAGAGTGTTTTCAGTTTGAGAGAAGAACTCAGCCTAAATACAGTATGCATAGATCAGAAAAAAGTGTAATATGGGCCCTTTAAAGGTCCCATGGCATGAAATTTTCACTTTCTGAGGTTTTTGAACGTTAATGTGAGCTCCCCTACCCTGTTTAGGGTCCCCCCATGGCTAAAAGTTGCGAAATGTCTAAATTTGCGGTCCTTTTCTGCGTTAGAAAAAAACACAGCTCAAACGGGCGATTCTCAACAAGGCACCTTATTGACGTCAGCTCGAAAAATGCAGTTCCACCCCCGTCTGTGTCTCTACTCAGCATCTCTGTAAATCACGCCCAGAGAGTTTGGACTGCAGAGGAACTACGCAATGCGAAATGCGTTTTTTTATTTGCCTGGAGGCATGTGCGAGTGTTTCTAGGCTCGGAAGTCCTTTACCCGACCCTCTGGACCTCTGAAACAGCAGTGGTTTAATTTTATTTTCTGTGGAAATGTGTTTATTTTCAATGGAATGCTTCTCATCTGTTCCTCTGCGCAAAAACGCGGAAATGGATCAGAGCGCACAGCTGAGAGCTGAGAGTTTGGCCACGCCCCCACCCTCTACTATAGGCCATCTCTTTTCTCCTCATTTGCATTCAAGCAACAACTCCCATAATGGACTGTTCAGAGAGAGAAAAATTACTCTTTCTCATCTTATCTCTGTTTCTCATGCACTGTGTGTTGATTTTGAAGAAGGATTCATTTACAGTATTAGGGAACCATTAAGGAGCCATATAAAAGCATCAAGAAGTACCATGTCATGGGACCTTTAAGTGAAATAAAGACATAATGTAATAATATTTGTCATAGTACTTCATCACCTCTTGTTCTGTGTGTGTGTGATATCAAACAAGTATCTATCGGCCCTTTAAGGACTTTGATGAGAACATGTTTTCCACTTTAACTTATCCGTGATTTGCAGTAGATTTCCAGTCCATCTTTTTACATTTTCAAATATTTTACACAACACTTTGAAATGTACCTTCAACTATAAATGAATTCTTCTGTTGATAAGACACTGGACTTTGTGTTTTTTTAGTTGTGTCCCTTGTGGATAGACTCAGTAATTACAGCGATTTTAAGTAACGCCAACTGTTCATTTATAGCCAGAGGTTGTAGAGTAGCCAAAAATACTTCAAAAAATACTTCAAAATAATATTACTCAAGGTAGTGGTTCAAAAAAGTGAGTATTTGAGTAAAGAGTAAAAAGTATTTGGGAAAAGTACTGCTTGTGTAACAGTGGACGTGAAGGAGCAGTGCAAGAAACACAAATGTTCAAATAATTTCATAAAGCTTTTGTCGCTTGTACACTTACTCACAGTTGGAAGAGGAAATGATACTTTTGTATGTAAGAGTACTGTTACTTAAAAAAAATATTGCTCAAGTAGGAGTTAAAGTATGCTGCTAGGAAAGTACTCTGACCAGTACGATTCAAACCTGCCTTCAATCTACAGCTCTGGAAAAATAATAAGAGACCACTGCATTTTTTTTTCTGAAATCAGCATCTCTACATGTATCACAGACATTCCATTCCAGCGTCTGTTGAATTCCAACACAAACACAAAGCTGAGCTACTTCAGTTCTTGCACCAGGAGTGGAATAAAGTCACCCAAGAACAATGTGAAAGACTGGGACTAAACCAGGTCTGAACCAAGACTAAACCAGGTCTAAACTAGAACTAAACCAGATCTGAACCAGGACTAAAGCAGGTCTGAACCAAGACTAAACCAGGTCTAAACTAGAACTAAACCCGGTCTGAACCAGGACTAAACCAGGTCTGAACCAAGACTAAACCAGGTCTAAACTAGAACTAAACCCGGTCTGAACCAAGACTAAACCAGGTCTAAACTAGGACTAAACCAGATCTGAACCAGGACTAAAGCAGGGATGAACCAGGACTAAACCAGGTTAAAAATGGGACTAAACCAGGTCTAAACTAGGACTAAACCCGGTCTGAACCAAGACTAAACCAGGTCTATACTAGGACTAAACCAGGTCTAAACTAGGACTAAACCCGGTCTGAACCAAAACTAAAGCAGGTCTAAACTAGGACTTAACCAGATCTGAACCAGGACTAAACCAGGTTAAAACAGGGACTAAATCAGGACTAAACTAGGATTAAACCAGATCTAAAGCAGGACTAAACCAGGTTAAAACAGGGACTATACCAGGACTAAACTAGGACTAAATCCGGTCTGAACCAAGACTAAACCAGGTCTAAACCAGGACCCAAGAACAATGTGACAGACTTGTGGAGAACATGCCAAGACGCATGAAAGCTGTGATTAAAAATAAGGATTATTGCACCAAATATTGATTTCTGAACTCTTCTTAAGTGTAAACATTAGTATTATGTTGTTTTAAAATGAATTTGATCTTGTTTCTTTGCATTGTTTGAGCTCTGAAAACATGCATCTTTTTTGTTATTTTGACCATTTGTCATTTTGTGCAAATAAATGCTCTAAACGATAATATTTGTATTTGGAATTTAGTTTATAGACTCAAACAAAAATGTTCCTTTTGCCCAAATACATACCTATAAGTAGTCAAATCAGGAAGAACTGATAATTTTGCAGTGGTCTCTTATCCTCTTAAGTAGGAGTTAAAGTATGCTGACCAGCGCTAACCACACGATTCCAACCTGCCTTCACTCTTTACGCGTCGCTTTATTAATCGACTTTTTAATTGGCTAAAACCCGCGTCTATCACTCCTTCCCCCCATCCCCTCCTCCTCTCCTCCCCTCCCCTCATCCCTCTCTCCCTCCTCCCCTCTCGGAAACGCTCGGGCGCCCGTGGCAGTGGGTAGGAGCACGAGGAGAAGCGTGCGTCGCGCTGCTGAGAACTCAATGGCACAGGCGGCACCGTGCGTAAAAGCGATCTAAACACCACAACGCGACGCGACACGAAAAACCCCGGCGCAATCCCCCCTTCGTATCGCTTCAAATTCCGCATCCCCTGTTGTCTTTCTTACATTTTTTGTTCCTTTTTTGTTTTTTTTTCTTCCTTTTTTCCTAACGGATACCCTTTGCAATTCGGACATGTGACTTCGCATTGGAGTTTACGACCACACGGACCGGCTTTTCTGTTTATTTAGGCTATTTCTACGAAGAAAATCTGCGCAAGATGAAGTTTGCCGCTTGGATCTTCGTCGCTTTGGCTGTTTTCGGGACGAGCGCTTCGCAATCAGGTAAGAGATCTACAGTATCTCCATCTGGCAGCTCATACCGCTGCGTGAAGTTTACGCACTTCTTGCAATGACTCAATGTATGTTTTTTTTCTGTGTTTTTTTTACGTCGTCTGTGCGTAATTATACCGTTTAAGTGGCTTGGTTTCGTGTCCCTGGTTGAAAGTTTAAGTAGAAGTTTGGATGCTGCGAGCGCACACTGGCACCTGCATCTCGTGGATCTGGACGCGCAGCGATGTCTCTTTTTTAATTTATTTTAACGGTTGCGGTAATTGTTTATCAATACTGTATTGCACAAGTTACGTTCAGATAACGCGTAATATGCTTGTTGGTTTTCAGAAAGTACGCCGAATGTTGTGTTACGCAGCGCTTGGAACAGTTCTTAATTGACGTGCGAATAATTTAGCGCGTTTAAAATAAAAAATAAAATAAAATAATAATACATGAATTAAAAAAAACGGATTGCCTTTATATAAAAAACAAAAAACAAACAAGCAAAAAAAAAAAGTAAAGTATTTAAAGTGAACTCCTACGTGACGACGTTGTGGCCACTGACGTTGTTTATTCATTATTAATGGTCTATTTGTTAGAAAGAGAGAAAAAAAACAAAACAAAAACAAACAAACAAAAAACCGTGAGAGTGAGAAGTTTGTAACGATATGTCATTGGAATTGTGATACAGAAAGATTTGGAGCAGAGAAGGACTGTTCAGATGACAATTTTGGACACTTTTACTCGGTTTGCTTTTCGATTATGACCAGGAGAAATTGACTTGTCACAGTAGCTCCAGGTAGGGACAGTTTGAACAAGAAAGACAACAAAGTGCATGTAGCTAGAATGGCATAAAGATAGGTAGTAATAATAAATAAATAAATAAATAAAAAGACGGATTGCCTTTATAAAAAAAACAACAACAAACAAGCAAAAAAACAAAACAAAAAAAAAGTTAATATTTAAAGTGAACTCCTAACAGCGGGTAATACGTGACGACGTGATGGTTAAGTTGTTGCCACTGACGTTGTTTATTCATTATTAATGGTTTGTTTGTTAGAAAGAGAGAAAAAAACAAAACAAAAAATAAACGTGAGAGTGAGAAGTTTTTGACGGTATGTCATTGGAATTGTGATACAGAAAGATTTGTGACTGTTTGTGAACGATCAGATGACAGTTTTGGACACTTTTACTCGGTCTGCTTCTCGATTATGACCACATTTTTGATTGCGATGAATGAGCTTTTAACCGATTACTTCTAAACTGTCAAATTGTCGCGTTAACTTGTTTCCAAAACTTGTTTAAACGCACACACACGACAGTATAATTCATAATAGAAGGGAATTCGGTGTATTTTTGATCATACAACGTCTTGTTAATTGAACGGAATTAAGATAAGATAAGATCAGACTTTATTGATCTCACGCAGGAGAAATTTACTTGTCACAGTAGCTCCAGGTAGGGACAGTTTGAACAAGAAAGACAAGTGCATGCAGCTAGAATGGCATAAAGATAGGTAATAATAATGATAAATAAGTAATAATTCGATTAAGTAATAATAATAATAAAACAGTGACAGGGAGAGTATTGAAAAAACAATATTACACGTTGGAAAAACGATATGAAATCATGATTTAAAATGTGTTTAATTGCACACAGCCCTGCTCCTATATTTGTGTACATTTTCGAGATTGCATTATTCTAGTGTTCCGTGATGTAGAATGAAATGTTGAAATGCGAAATTGAAATTGCAATTGTTATGCATAATTTATTGAATATTCTAAGTTATGTGTTGCAGAATTTGTTGTACATTCAGGCGTCTTGATTTTGCCTTCAAGTTAAAATTTCAAAGTGTGTGTAATTTAAATTTCCGTCAGATTTGTAGTTGTGGTGCGTCGAAGAAAGAGCGGAGAAAAGAAGAGCAGATGTGTGAATGATTCGATGACAAACTTGAACAAGCTGTGCAGAATTTCCTTTCTCAAAATGTCTCGTTCTGTGCTTTTACGGAGTAGAATTTGTGTAAAATTTTGGTTTGTTTTCACTGCAAAACAACAGAAATTTGAACAAGCGACAGTTTTGACGTTTTGTGTAGTAACTGATACGGAACGCAAGGTTTTATTTAGCGGTAATGCTAATCGGGTGATGATTCAGAAAGGGAGGGAGCGGGTCAGACAATTTTGGACGCACGTTTAAGAACTACTCATGAATTTACATTTTTATGAATTTGCAGATTTCAGATTGAGAACAGAAGAAGATATGTTTGAAAGAATAACAGTTTTGGACAAATGTTTTTACATTTCTACTTCCTAATTTCTATCAAATTCAAATCAAGTAACCAAATATGTATCTGTGTGTAATAGTAAAAGTTTGAAATCACAAATTCTAACCAGATAAGTGAAATTGTTATTCATTGTTAGTAAAATTAACCGTAAAAATGTGTTTAGTGACTTTGCAAATTGGGTGACAACAGTAATGATTCAGAAAGGGTGCGTCACTAACAATTTTGAACAAAAGTTTAAGAACGACTCATGAATTTACAGTTTGAGAATTTGCAGATTTGGAATTGGACTTAAAAATCCATCGATACAAAAAGAAAAGCAGGATATGTTTGAATGAATAAGAATTTTGGACGAAGGTTTTGAAATTCCTTCCAGATTTCTGTTTATTAGTGCTGAATTGAATTTTGGTTGTTTTTTTATTGACAAAAGTTTAAGAACTAATTGTTTTTGATTTGAGATTGAATTGAATTTTGGAGAAAAACGAAAATTCTATTCTGTTCATTGGTGCTGAATGAATATTTTGCCTTACTACACAGAAAGAGTAGCAATTCTGTTGTAAAAATGAACAATAGAATGATTTCCGAGGAGATCTTTTTCTCACCCAATAAAAAAACGAATCATAATTTTAACTTGGAGTGACCAAATTCCAAAACTCATAATTTATTCAGTTGAAATTTCCAGATTGCAGAAAGAATTGGAAGTACATGGAAAGTTGCACGGCGAGATGACAGATAGAGTTCTCTGCACGGTCGGACCAACGAGGCTGCCTGAACAGAAAGCAAAGTACCCCATAGCGTGCTTATTTATTCTCCGTGCGTCCCTTGGCATCCCGGGATATTTGAGATGCAAATGCTCGCGGCAAGGAGCGCTGGAATCCCAAGCTCGCGACGTCTCAGGGGGGGCGAACTATCAATATGCGTGCATGTCGAGTCAGGAAAGGTACGCGAGTAAAAGGAGTGTGACTTCAGAACGGTAGTACTCGCGTAGAGGTACAAATTGTGGTTGAAAAGGATTGAAAAACGTTGCAGTGTATTCAAACAAGTTTCTAAAACTGTATGTAGTCATGAACGTAAGTTTAGTAAGTGTAGTATAGTCGAGTAAAAGTGACTTCCAAATTGTAGTAGTCAAGTAGAAGTAAAAAGTAGCTGAAAATGAATAAAAATTAACATAAAATTCCATTGTACTCCTCTATGTACTGTATGTACACTGCCTGACAAAAGTATTAGGACGATTGTGTATTTCTGAACTCTGGATGAAACTTCTGGTTCCAACAAGATAATGACCCAAAGCACTCGTCCAAACTGTGTAAGGGTCATTTGGAGACGTGTGAACAGCGTCATCAACTGCAGGTTATGACACGACCGCCCCAGTCTCCTGACCTGTCACCCATCGAAAAAGTGTGGAATTATTTGGATATTAAAGTGCGCTCCAGGAATCCGACTAACGTTAAACACCTGTGGAAATGTCTTCAGGATGAGTGGAAAACTATAGAGGATGGATATCTTGAAAAATTGTTGGACAGAATGCCTCAAATTTGCAAAAAGCTGTGATTAAGGCCAAAGGTGGTTATTTTGATGAAAAAGCTATTTAACTTGATATTGTTACATTTTTGCAATAATATGCCTTTACACATGATGAAATTTGCTTTAATATATCAATAAATTGATTTGTTGTCATTACAAATACGTCTTGTTATCATTATGAAAGTTCAGAAATACACAATCGTCCTAATACTTTTGTCAGGCAGTGTATGTATGTATAGTCAGGAACTGCAGTTGAGTAAATAAAAGTTTCTTCATTACATTTACATTTACTTAAGTAGAAGTAAATGTAAGTGATGCTTTGGAATTAAGTGGAAACTTGTGAAGAAAACTTTACGTTCATGTAAAGTCAGGAATTGTACTTGAGTAAAAGTCACTTCAAAATAGCAGAAGTAAAATGTTGTGGTTGAAAATGAATGAAAATAAAATAGCAGTGTAACATGAATGAATCCAAACATGAATCTAAAATGATATGCACATGTGTAATTACGAGTAAACGAGTAATTATGAGTAAAAGCACTGTTAGTAAAAGCACTGTTACTTCAAAATAGTACTACTTAAAGATCCCATGACATGGTACTTCTTGATGCTTTTATATGGCTCCTTAATGGTTCCCTAATACTGTAAATGAATCCTTCTTCAAAATCAACACTCAGTGCATGAGAAACAGAGATAAGATGAGAAAGAGTCATAAATATCTCTCTCAAACTCTTTATTCTGGGTGTTGTTGCTTGAATGCAAATGAGGAGAAAAGAGCTGGCCTATAGTAGAGGGTGGGGGCGTGGCCAAACTCTCCGCTCTCGCTCTGAGCTCTCAGCTGATCCATTTCCGTGTTTTTGCACGGCGGGAGAGATTTGAAGCGTTCCATTGAAAAATAAACACATTTCCACAGAAAATAAAATTAAACCACTGCTGTTCAAAGGTCCAGAGGCTCAGATAAAGGACTTCCGAGCCTAGAAACACTCGGACGTGCCTCCAGGCAAATAAAAAAACGCATTTCGCATTGCCTAGCGCATTCGCAGTCCAAACTCTCTGGGCGTGATTTACAGAGACGCTGAGTACAGACAGACGGGGGTGGAACTGCATTTGCATTTCTTTTTTCGATCTGACGTCAATAAGGTGCCTTGTTCAAAATCTCCTGTTTGAGCTCCGATTTTTTGTAACGCAGAAAAGGATCGCAAATGCTCAGTTTAGACATTTCGCAACTTTTAACCATTGGGGGGGGCTAAACAGGGTAGGGGAGCTCACATTAACGTTCAAAAACCTCAGAAAGTGAAAATTTCATGCCATGGGACCTTTAAGTAGAGGTCCAAAGTTGTTGGACATGAATGGAAAATTGTGTGGAAAATTTGAAGTGTAATTTTCAAAGAAAATGGTACAATTAAAAAGTTGTAAAAAGGACTGAAAGTAAAATTGCAGTGTACTCTTCTTCACAAAATTGTAGTAACAGAGAATAACTGTCATTGAAATGTACCACATGGTTTATGTTTTAGTGTTGTGATCCAAAATAAATTGAAAAAAAAAACACAAAAAAAACAAAAACAAAAAGAACTTCTAAAATTGTCAACGTAAAAGCTTTTTGTGTTCATATTTTCACACACTACTGGCACTAAACCTGGACTGAACCAGGATTAAACCAGGACTAAACCAGGATCAAACCAGGTTTAAGTCAGGAGTAAATGATGACTCAACCAGGACTAGATGACAACTTAACCAGGACCAAACCAGGACCGAACCAGGATCTTAATGCAACAGAACTCACAGATCTACCAACAGTCGGATAGTAGCAAATACGTCTACACAAACAATATTATTTTATGTACTTCAAATAAAATGTATTAAATAGAAATATTAAGTACAACCATCACACTTAAAATACAATTTCTCCGAGAGTGACTGTGACTGCGTAGACTCCTGCATAATCCGTTACACTGGAATCCTTTAGCTCAGTTTTATTGTCTTCTCGGGACAATGGTGGCGTTCGGTCCCATATCAATCATGCGGAGGCAAGCAGGAGCACGTGAGCGGCGTTTAACATGGTGATTGAATGTGCTAGCTGGCTAAAGGTCTCCCGCCTAATACATGAAACCGAGCATGAACCGGGACCTGTGTAAAAGGACTAAGCCTGAATTATTCTTACTAAAACTATTTGTTCATTATGATTTAAGTCTTTGTTCAAGCTTTATTAAGGGTAATTTAACTGTAGCTAGCATTACATAGCTTGATTTAGTTTGAGCGATATTGACATGCTAACGAAAAAGGCAGTGTTATCAAATATGAAGTATATAGCACACTACAGACAAGTTGCAAGGTGTAAACAATGCATTTAGTTATTGTAATAAAGAATTATGCTTTTCTTTATCTCTACACAGGCTATAACTTACAAAGTTTTTAATACTATCCATCCATCCATCCATCCATTTTCTTCCGCTTATCCGGGGCTCAGCCGGAGAGACCCCAAGGTGTTCCCTGGCCAGTTGAGAGACATAGTCCCCCCAGTGTGTCCTGGGTCTTCCCCGGGGCCTCCTCCCATTGGAACATGCCTGAAACACCTCCCGAGAGAGCCACCTCAGCTGGCTCCTCTCGACATGGAGGAGCAGCGGCTCTACTCTGAGTTCCTCCCGTGTGACTGAGCTCCTCACCCTATCTCTAAGTGAGTGCCCCATCACTCTGCGGAGGAAACTCATTTCGGCCACTTGTATCCACAATCTTGTCCTTTCGGTCATTACCCAAAGCTCATGACCATAGGTGAGGGTAGGAACGTAGATTCACGGTAAATTGAGAGCTTTGCCTTTCAGCTCAGCTCCCTCTTCACCACAGCGGTCCGGCACAGCGACCGCATCACTGCCGATGCTGCAGTGATCCGCCTGTCGAGCTCAAACTCCATCCTCCCCTCACTCGTGAACAAGACCTTGAGATACTTGAACTCCTCCACTTGAGGCAGGGACTCTCCGCCCACCTGGAGAGGGAAAGCCACCTTTTTCTGGTCAAGAAATTATGTCCATAAATACAGTGAACAGAACCGGTGAAAAAGGGCAGCCCTGGCGGAGTCCAACATGCACCGGACCAGGTCCAACTTACTGCCAGCAATGCGAACACAGCTCCTGCTCTGGGCATACAGGGACCGAACAGCCCTTAGCAAAGGGCCCCGAACCCCGTACTCCCAGAGCACTCTCCACACGACCCCAAGAGGGACATGGTCAAATGCCTTCTCCAGATCCACAAAGCACATGTGGACTGGTTGGGCAAACTATTTCCGTACCCTGGAATAGACCTTACCGGGGAGGCTGAGGAGTGTGATTACCTGGTAGTTGGAACACACCCTCCGGTCCCCCTGCTTAAACAGAGGGACCACCACCCCAGTCTGCCAGTCCAGAGGTACTGTCCCTGAGTTTTTAATACTGTGAACTAAATTATGCTTTCTACCATGTTATAATGTTGTTGCCTCATCAAAAACATGCCTGAATAGGTTTTAGGAGGTTTTAGATGGGTGCAATGTGTTTGAGTAATTTAGCATTCTCTCCGGGCCCTATTCGAACCCTTCTTAAAGGGATAGTGCGTTTTTTTTAAACGTTAATCTGTATGGGTTTCCTTCTAAAAGTTACGTGTGTTGACACCGGCTTACCTGTGACAGTCTCAGCTGATCCCGGTTCGGCTCGCTTTCTGGAGCCCACGTAAGTAGGTCCGGTAACTTCCCTGGAACATGAAATAAAGCTTGTTTTTCTTCTCAAAACAAAACATTTGTTAGAAAGGTGATATATTTGCGTCCGAAACATTCAGCAGCGTATTTCGCATTCGTCTATTGTCTCTCTTCACTCGTATCACTACGCCCATGTTAACTCTATCAGCCTGTTCACTTGTAAACTTCGGCGTAGACATCCACTGAAGGTGAACAGGCTGATAGAGTTAACATGGGCGTAGTGATACGAGTGGAGAGAGACAATACGCGAATGCGAAAAACGCTGCCGGATGTTTCGTGGACAACTGTTTCGGACGCAAATATATCACCTTTCTAACAAATGTTTTGTTTTGAGAAGAAAAACAAGCTTTATTTCATGTTCCAGGGAAGTTACCGGACCTACTTACGTGGGCTCCAGAAAGCGAGCCGAACCGGGATCAGCTGAGACTGTCAGAGTTAAGCCGGTGTCAACACGCGTAACTTTTAGAAGGAAACCCATACAGATTAACATAAAACAAAACGCACTATCCCTTAAAGGCTAGCTGTAAGATTCTGTACAAAGCTCTGTCCACAAGTCTACATCATCCATGCTCCCACCTGACAATTCTCCATAAATCTACAAAAACACGGACCTGATGTGATGTGCAGTAGTTTCATTAGCGGGACGCATGCCGATTGCGTTGTGATCGCGCTACGAAGGGGGAGTGACTTGGCGCAGAGAGCAAAACAAGAAAAGATAACACGGTGACCCAAATTTGTTGCGTGTTAGCAGTTAATACCTCGCAGAAGTATAATCACTAAGAAAATCAATTTTTTTGTTACAAAATGGATTTAAATGAAACCATCATCTTGTGTCACTGGAAGCTAACTAGCATGAGCCTCCCCCTCACTTTAGCCTGTTAGCATAATTGTTCAATAATCAATACACGTGGGCAGGTCTTTATAAGTAATGTGATTTTAGAATGCTCCGTCAGCAGCAGCAGCAGTAGTAGTAGTAGTATTAGTAGTAGTAATAGTAGTAGTAGTAGTAGTAGTAGTACTCCTTTGGGAATATGTGCTATCTCTAACCGCCGCTATCATGTTTACAGTGAAAGTATTGTTACTTCAAAATAGAAATACGCAAGTAGAAGTAAAAAAGTTGAGTGGAAAATAAAAAGTAAAAAAAAAAATGCACCAAAAAAAAGTCAAAACAAGATTGTAAAATTCGATGTACACATATAGTCTGGAATTGTACATGAATAAAAGTACTGTCACTTCAAATTGGAAATACCCATGTAGAAGTAAAAATTTGTTGTTGAAAATTTGTCGAAAAATGATTTGACTGAAGATGAAAAGAAACTAAAGTTGAAGTACAGACAAGATTCTAAAATTATATGTACATGTATAGTCGGGAATTGTACTCAAATGAAAGTATTTTTACTTCAAAACAGTAGTACTCAAGTAGGAGTAAAAAGTTGTTGAAAATGAGTAGAAAAAATATTTGACTGAAGTAAAAAAATAAAGCTAAAGTCCAAACAAGATTGAAGATGAAAATGTACGTATAGTCAGGAATTGTACTCAAAGAAAAACATTGTTACTTCAAAATAGTAGTACTCAAGTTGAAGTAAAGTAATTTGACAGGAACTAAAAATAAATGAAATTTGAAGTCCAAACAAGATTCTGAAACATACAAGTAGACTATAGTCACGACTTGCCTTGAGTAAAAGTGTTGTTTCTTCAAAATAGAAATGTTAGAAATTGAAGTGAACTTTTTTTTATTGAAAATGATTGAAAATAAAATACAAATTATAAACTTGTAGTGTACTCCAAACTCCAAATGAAAGCTCCTATATTATGCAACATTGATTCTCGTGAGGTTTGGAGCACTTCCTGCATTACCACATGACATCACAAGGTGGAACAGAGTTTTCAGTTTGAGAGAAGAACTCCCCACAACTCCAGGTATGTTTTTGATGAGGAAACCAACATTATAATGGCTCCAAAATGGTGTAATACGGAGACCTGTAACATATTAGGAACACGTTCTACGGCTAACCTCCTCTACCATGTTATCTTGGCGTGTGACCACTTTAGGAGGTATATTTTGTCGTCTTTTGCTGGTCCATCCTTTGCGTTCTGTTGCTTCTTGGAGCGAGCCTGGCAGAGTGGTTGACGGGTGTTGCTATTTCACATGGAGCGTTGCCTTGACTCACTTCTCACTTACTTCGCAGTTGTTCGCGTTCCAACGGAGCTTCGGTCGGCGGAGAAACAGTCCGGTTAACCCTTTCCTAGTACACAGTGTATATTTTGAAGTACTTCACTGTGTAACTTTTCTGCTTGTCTTCATGGAGATGTTGTTGCTTTGCCTGGAACATTCCACGGTATTGCATTAAATTTGTCTATCTTACTTTTGTTCTAGTTGTTTTAGTTGTCAAAACAAAAGTGTGCATGGGGTGTCCTCTCCACAGATCTGACCTGTAATTTGGTCTGATCTCACCTGATTGTCTCTGTGGAAATAGATGCGTTTAATGCCATATTGTGGAACATTGATGTTAAAGGTCCCATGACATGGTACTTCTTGATGCTTTTATATGGTGCCTTAATGGTTCCCTAATACTGTAAATTAATCCTTCTTCAAAATCAAGACTCAGTGCATGAGAAAGACCCATGTACACAGTCAGAGTCATATTCTCTCTGTCTGGACGACTCATTCTGGGCCTTGTTGCTTGAATGTAAATGAGAAGGACAGAGATTGGGTTAGAGGAGCGGGTGGGGGGGGGGTCCCACCCGCTCCTCTAACCCAATCTCTGGGTCAACCTCTGCGCCGCTGGAGCGCTGCTTTGTGCGCTGCTTTGTGCGCTGCTTTGTGCGCTCCCATTTCCGCGTTTGAAGCACGGAGGGAGAAAGGAGAGGAATTTCAATGAAAAAAAAAACACATTTTCACAGAAAATAAAATTAAACCACTGCTGTTTCAGAGGTCCAGAGGGTCGGGTAAAGGACTTCCGAGCCTAGAAACACTCGCACGTACCTCCAGGCAAATAAAAAAACGCATTTCGCATTGCGTAGCTCCTCCGCGGTCCAAACTCTCTGGGCGTGATTTCCAGAGACAGAGGGTGGAGATCCAGACGGGGGTGGAACTGCATTTGCATTTCTTTTTTCGATGTTACGTAACAAAGGTGCCTTGTTCAGAATCGCCCGTTTAAGCTGTTTTTTTTTCAAACGCAGAAAAGGATCGCAAATGCTCAGTTTAGACATTTCGCAACTTTTATGCATGAAATTTTCACTTTCTGAGGTTTTTGAACATTAATGTGAGCTCCCCTACCCTGTTTAGGCCCCCCCCCCCATGGTTAAAAGTTGCGAAATGTCTAAACTGAGCATTTGCGATCCTTTTCTGCGTTAGAAAAAATCAGAGCTCAAACGGGCGATTTTGAACAAGCAAACTTATTGACGTCAGCTCGAAAAAAGAAATGCAAATGCAGTTCCACCCCCGTCTGTCTGTACTCAGCATCTCTGTAAATCACGCCCAGAGAGTTTGGACTGCGGAGGAGCTACGCAATGCGAAATACGTTTTTTTATTTGCCTGGAGGAACTTGCGAGTTTTTCTAGGCTCGGAAGTCCTTTATCTGAGCCTGTGGATATCTGAAACAGCAGTGGTTTAATTTTATTTTCTGTGGAAATGTGTTTATTTTTCAATGGAATGCTTCTCATCTCTCCCCCGTGCAAAAACACGGAAGTGGGTCACAGAGCGGAGCGGAGAGCTTGGCCACGCCCCCACCCCTACTATAGGCCATCTCTGTCCTCCTCATTTGCATTCAAGCAACAACACCCATAATGGAGTGTTCCAGAGTGACATTTATGACTTTCTCATCTTATCTCTCTTTCTCATGAGTGTTGATTTTGAAGAAGGATTCATTTACAGTATTAGGGAACCATTAAGGAGCCATATAAAAGCATCAAGAAGTACCATGTAATGGTACTTGAAGAAAAAAATTATCCAACAAAGGCTTTTTGCGGAAACATCTGACATCTATAAATGTCTGTTCCATCTGAGTGTGCAATGCTCCTTGCATTTGCACCTCTACAAGAACTTTGGTGTGCGTTATCTGTTTCATTTGAAAGTATCTCCATGGAGACAAGCAGGCGATGCTCCACAAGAAAAGGTAAATACAGTAGTGCACGTTCAAAGGGGAGGCTGCTTTGACTTTCTAAATAAATCAATATTAGCTAATTTTATGAAAAAAAGACAGATAAAGATAAACTAAGGAGATGTTGTTACGTTGCCTGAAATGTTCCACAGTATAGCATTAAACTGTCATATGTTCATTTAAGGTGTACTATGTAATCTGTTTTTGATTATGGTGATGCTGATGCTGTGCCTAAAATGTTCCACAGTATGGCATTACAGTCTCAATTTCTCAAGCAGCTACAAGTCAGATCTGTGCAAAGGCGACCTTGTTCAGTCCAAATGTATAATGTTATATATTTATTTATATTGTTTTCCAAGGTATCACCCGTAAATTAAATGTAGGATATATAGGTTTAATGCTGTACTGTGGAACATTCCGGACAAAGCAATAACATCTCCAAGGAAACAAGCATAGCGGAGCCTTAACCAGAAAGTTACATAGTGCACCTTTAAGTTACAGGTGCTTTATATGACAGAAAATACATTGTAAAACATATTGAGTGCAGGGTCGCCTCTCCAAAGATCTAACCTGGCAAGTACAGAGCAGTGGGCATTAGGGATGTCAACAATTAATCGACTTACAATTAATTGTCGATCAAGACGTTGGCCGAACGAAATCCATTAATTGTAACTAATCGCTAGAGGGCGCTACTCTGGAATGTGAACACGAGATGCGAACCCACTCGCGAGAAAGACCATAGCGTTACATCATGTAACCCTTTCCTCTCTGGATGTTGCCGTACAACTCACAGTAGAGCTGGACCTAGAACAATATATTTTTGAAATGATAAAAGCATGTAACTTACATGCTTTTATAATTTCTTGATTGTTCTGGTTTGAGGCCCTGTAATGTTTTCTGCTGTGTCCAGGGGCCCTGTGAAATTTATATTTTGTACTGTAACTCTTCACAGATTAAGGGAGAGAAATATTGTTGATGCCTTAGTTCAAAATAAATGTTAAGAATGTTCTAAAAATAGCCTGGATTCACTGGTTTCATCATAATATGTAGACTAAACAACATTCTGTTATTTAATTTCTTCTGTTCCTTTTCATTTCAAGATTTCCATGCTGCAAGTGCAACAACTGAGCCAGTCCTCAATTTATTTTCAATAAAGAATGTATTTTGTTATTCAGCATCAATACATTTATCTGCTTTTTACTAAGGAATAATTAATTGAGGAATATACAATATAATAATACTATGATATATTTTTGACTCAGTGTTATGTATACTATAGCTTATATTCTTAAAGACCCTATTGAAACACTAAAATTCAGGTGAAAAACGCCGCTTATCAGTTAATCGTAAGTCTATCGATAAGGTCAATCAACTATAGAGTAATGAATTCATTGATAATTTGCATCCCTAGTGGGCATTCATGGTAGTGGTGGTGATTGCAAATAAAAGTGAAAATAAGTGGCTCAATATGACTCAAACATGCACGAATCACTGCAAATACAAGTTCGGGTGAGTACGTGGTGAGGTAAAAAGTCAAAAAAGTTCAAATATTTTATGTAATTTCTCTGTAGCTGTATATAAAAAGATAAATTGAGAAGACCCGCCTGGATTTAAACCACTTTGTGAACGGTCAGAGCTTTGAACGACAAAGCTAGTCGAAATAAACGAAACTCTGTACACATTTGATGAAGGAACCAAATAAACAAATAAATGAAATGACCAGAAGCCAGATGCCCAATTACAGTAAAGCCCCCCTGGTGTCTCTATGGGACATTGGACAGTTGACGGTGATGGGACATGCCAGGCAGATTGGCAGTTGGCAGATCTTGGAAAACAAAACTGTACACCAAAGCTGAAAATTTGGGAATGTCCAAAGTTTGTGTTTTGGAAAACTGTCAAATTGGTCATTCTAGTCCACAGAAATAGTTGTATTATTGTTTGTATATTAAGACCAGAAATAGTATGTTCATTTTTACTTGCAAGTAGCACAAATACACACAGCTAGTTTTGAAAAACATGGCAGTTTTGTTGAGATTTTAAAAAAAAATACTTCTTCCGTGTACAACTAGTAGTGTGTGGGTATTGTAGTAATGCGGTTGTAGTTATTAAATCAAATGTTACGTGTGATCCTGGGTTTAAATATAGAACAGAGAATGCTCAAATAAGAATATACGCGCTTGACGTTTGTATAACCTGGCAACGCTGCTAGCACGCGTTAGCTTAGTAAAGTATATTCATTTATTTATTTATTCTTGGTTTCGATTTTGAGAAAGTTCGCAAAATTTGTACATTTTTTTACATTTTTAACAATCGAAAACTTCATTTGAGTTGTGTTTTGTTTGATTCACACGTTTAGACCTGTCAAAATCTTCTTTCCCACTGTGATGTCGTCAGGCGGTGTCTTCTTTTGCTGGGAAGTGCTTTTCTGTGTTTATTTCAACGTACATACTTTTTCACCTGATCTTTTCGGATAATTTAAAGGAAAAGTAAAGTTTTTTACAATTTGAGCCTTATTTCGGTAATAAAACAAGTTGTTTTACTCACCCATAGCACTTTGGTGTCATATGGAGCATTTCCGGAGATGTTTTAGATTAGCGTTAGGCTAACGCCGTTAGCCTAGCGCAACTTATAGCCATAGCTCGGGGCATTCCCCGAACATGTAATATGCCCCGTGCGGGCTCCAAATAACACAAACTTTAGCACTTTTCAAATCATAGAAGCTCGATGTCTTTAGTCTACGATTTCGTTTGAAGCAAAAGTGGCCTGTAATCCGAGATTTATCCATAGTTTACAGCTATGCGTTCCATGTTTGAGTCCCGGGAGCTGAGAGCACACTCCGCGCATGCGCACTGGCGTCCTCATCTACTCGAAACTATGGCTAAATCTCGGATTACAGGCCACTTTTGATTCAAACGAAATCGTAGACTAAAGACATCGAGCTTCTATGATTTGAAAAGTGCTAAAGTTTGTGTTATTTGGAGCCCGCACAGGGCATATTACATGCTCGGGGAATGCCCCGAGCTATGGCTATAAGTCGCGCTAGGCTAACGGCGTTAGCCTAACGCTAATCTAAAACATCTCCGGAAATGCTCCATATGACACCAAAGTGCTATGGGTGACTAAAACAACTTGTTTTATTACCGAAATAAGGCTCAAATTGTAAAAAACGTTACTTTTCCTTTAACACAGCAAACAGTAATATTACTTCATAGCAACGTTTGGTTTTAGCTTTGTTTAGCCAGCTTTTTGCTAACTGCTGGCATATACATATTATAAGTATTTCAGCTTTGCTAGAATGTTCCAAATGGCTGAACGGCTTGTATTTACTCAATTATAAGCATTATTAATGCTAAAATGTATATTAAATCTTGAATAACATGCATTCTTACCGCTAACTGGCTCACCTTTCCACAGATCTGGCCTGTAACTTGACCTAGTGGATTTCTTTGGACAATAAAACATTAAATCGTAGTGTTTTTTTTCTATACCCATATCTGTATACTCCCTCAGTGGTCCAGGTAGGTTCCATAGTGGTCCATGGGCGTATACTGTATTAGACTATGTGTACTCGTTCTGTAGTAAAATTTTAGAAGCAGTACTTGTAACCGAGTACATTTTTAGCCATGTAACCGTACCGCATCTTCCACTTCAAAAGCCCTATTGCCCACTGTCGCACACTTTTATTTCCCCAAGTCAATTTTAGTCCCAGTTTGACTCCGCTCCAGCTCAGACCTGGCATGGGCTGTGTTCTTGGCAGATATGGTGTTTTGATAGCTGTGTTGGCTAATTTAGAACAAGATTGAATTCCTTCACCCATCATCTTTCATTGTGTCAAATACCGCTTCACGGCCTAGACTGATCCTATCAAAAACACCTTCATTAGCACGTAATAAATTCTAATTTTCTCACCGTGGTTTTGTATTAAAGCCACTGGTGGGAGGTAACGAAGTACAAATGTTAAAGTACAATACAAATTTATCTGTACTTGAAGATGCATTGTGTAACTTTTTGGTTGGGGGTCTGTCACCTTCTTGTTTCTGTGGATACCTGGAATGTTCCACAGTATGACATTAAACAGCTCTACTTTACGTTTATTCAATTGCAGGTGTTTTTTTTTTTGCTTAAACATACCTCGAAAAAACACATTCTGACTGAGCGGGGTCGCTTCTCCACAGATCTGACCTGTAACTTTGTTGGTTTGGTTTGGTCTCCATGAAGATAGAGAGGTTTAATGCCATACTGTGAAACATTCAAGACAAAGGAATGACATCTCCATGGAGAAAAGCATTTGAAAAGGTACACAATGCACCTTAAAGTACATTTTACTGGGATACTTTTTACTTTTACTTCACTACATTTTAGAGCTAGACTGAAAAGTAAAAAGTACTTTTCTTCATGGTTGGAGACCTGTTGAAAAGGATGATTATTTACCATTTTTTTCCTTTTTCTGTCCAACCAAATACACCAAAACTACGACATAGAAAAATAAAGAAATCAATTGAATCACTTAAAATCAGCTTAATTCTTCAAAATCACTACATTTCATCCTTTTATTGTTCCAAAACTGTCTGCAAAATACAGGTACTTTGAAACAGGCACGTAAATACTTCGATAAATAAGTCGATTTTTTTCATGTGATTCTTTTACTCAAGTACCCCCTGTATTTGTGCATTGTGTAACTTTTCTCGTGGAGGATCCGTCAAATGCTTTTCACCATGGAAAAGTTTCTGCTTTGTCTTGAATGTTTCACAGTATGGCATTAAACTTTTCTCTCTTCATGGAGACCGAACCAGTTCAAGTTGCAGGTCAGATCTGTGGCGAGGCGACCCGACTCACCGTCAGAATGTGGTTTTTCAAGGTATTTTTGAGCTACAAAACCACCTGCAATTGGATAAATGTAAAGTAGTTGTTGTTGAGTTGTTTTAATGCCATACTGTGGAACATACAAGGCAGAGCAATGACGTATCCATAGAAACAAGCGGGTGACGGACCCCAAACTGCTTGCACTTTTACTTGAGGAACTTTTTGCCCCTGTAGCTGTACTTTAAATAAAATCCACCACTGTAATATAGCTTTTTTGGATGAGCTGTTGCCTCTACCAGCTGACTGTAATTTGATTCTAACATTCAGCGTGAGACTCCCCCCTACCCGCTACCCCCTACCCCCTACCCCTTCCGTCCGGCGCTCTCCTGGCTAGCTAAAATGTCACCGCGCATAGCTAAGCACACAGGCGCACACGATCGGGCAGTTGTTAGCTGTGATTAGAATGTTTGCAGCATTTGTTTCTCCCGGGAATAAATAAATCAAATCGAATAAAGATGGCAGGGATGGTTGCGCACAGATGTGGCTGGACGTGTGTGCGTGTGTGTGCGTTTAGCGGCGACCCAGCGTGACCTTTGACCCGCGTAGAAGGGCAATCCGTGGAGGTAAATACCAACTTCTCCCACTGAGAGACGATCAGCTGTTCAAGGAAATGGCACCACCTCCGCTCGGGTTTGGTACTGTGTACAGAGAGAAGACTGAGAGAGGAATCAAAAACAAATGGAAAAAAAACGCTCTGTTCCACCTTATGATGTCATGTGGTAATACAGAAAGTGCTCCATTGTGTTTTTAAACTCCATACGCCTTCACTAGAATCATTTGGATTTCAGTTCTGAAATTGCCAATCTCTACTGAACAAAAAGTAAAAGGGAGCTGTTAACTTGAAAACTACCGCTTCATGACATCACAAGGTGGAACAGAGCATTTTGAGCTTTAGAGATGTAGACAGACTAATAATAAAGGATTACTGAAACATAACAACTCCAGGTATGTTTTTAACAACATTATAACATGTCTTAAAGATCATAAGAGTTTGTGTAATAAATCAGACCTTTACACTTATATTTTTCTTTTTTTTTTAAGTAAACTAGCTGAAACGTGAGCGAGGTGCTACGCTCTCTTGACTGACCCCAATGTGCACTAGATTTAGTTTTGTTTACTTCACTGTTGGTCAAGCCAGATCCCTGGCTGCCAACCTTCACCCAGAAGGCCCAACCCACAGACCTCCTCCAGGACTCTCACATGACTTATCTCCATAAACACAGGTCCATAAAAGTAAACAAACAGCGGCCATACCAAAGACCGCAAAAATCTGCAATTTCCTGACTGCAATTTTCAGTATCCTACACAAGTTGATGTAGTTTTACCTGTTAACCTTAACCTTAAAGGAGAATTAATGTTTTTTACAATCTGAGCCTTATTTCGGTAATAAAAGTTGTTTTACTCACTTTAGCACTTTGGTGTCATATGTTTTAGATGTTTTAGATTTGCGATCTCCATAATGTGAGTTCTCGGGGCACATGTTTGCGGTCTCCAAATAACACAAACTTTAGCACTTTTCAAATTATAGAAGCTCGATGTCTTAGTCTACACTTTTGTTTGAGTCAAAAGTGGCCTGTAATCCGAGATTTATCCATAGTTTCGAGTAGATGAGGACGACAGTGCACATGTGTGGAGTCACAGCTTATTTCGCTAAAAGGCAAAGATGTAAATTATGGATAAATCTCGGATTACAGGCCAGTTTTGACTCAAACGAAAGCGTAGACTAAGACATTGAGCTTCTATGATTTGAAAAGTGCTAAAGTTTGTGTTATTTGGAGACCGCTCGGGGCATATATTACATGCCCCGAGAACACGCATTACGGATATCGCTAATCTAAAACATCTCTGGAAGTGCTCCATATGACACCAAAGTGCTATGGGTGAGTAAAACAACTTGTTTTATTACCGAAATAAGGCTCAGATTGTAAAAAACGTTAATTAGTTTGGTTGGGCCAGTCTTGTTCACACACACACTGTATCAATCAGGCAATCAGCTGACCACACAACTTATCTCCATGACAACGGGCTTAAATTGAACAAATCCACGCAGATTTGCACACACTCACTTCTGGCGTGCTATACACACGTTTTTTCTTGGGGCCCATGGCAAATTTACCGTGTGGTCCTGGTTTATTCCGTGTTTAGTCCAGATGGTTTTGACTTGGTTTTTATCAAGTTCAGGTTGAGTTCTGGGTTTAGCGCCCGTATGTGTCTGTGTAACCCATAGACTGTATAAAGAAGTGCACTAAAGTGGACTAAGGGAGTGTGATGTCGCCCATAGCTTTTGGTTCCAGTCAGATGAAGCTCATGATGCTAGCAGGTATCGGATCGAATGTGGAGCCGGATCCATATTACAAATGGGAATTTATTTATGGACAAAACTGTGAAATAACCCCACCAGGACTGGCCAGTACAAAAACATGAATAAACCAGAGGTACCAGGATCTAAACAGGACTTTGTGTACATTTTCCAAGACGAACATTCACTATTGAAAACCCTATTGAAAGAAATCAACAATCATTGCAATGTGTCCTATTTATACCCAATCTTTCTCATCCTTTTGCCCATTGAAATTGCTTGTACAGCCATTCCCATTATAATGCTTCTATGAAATCTATGAAATGGGGAATAACATTGACTTCCATTTTCTCTTCACACAGTTCGTTTTCCCAGCCTTTTGACGGCGGTACACTAGCTTCCTGTGGTACTTGCTGGTTCAGATTCTCAAGAATGGCTGCCTGTCTAGAGTAGCTTTTGTCTCTTCCTACATCTTCCCATGCACTGTTAGCGGCATTTTGCTAGCACGCTCTGGCTACAAAGAGTCTTGTATTCTCCAAAGGGCCAAATATTTACATGCTCAATCACAGCTGTACAGCATGGGAAGAATATTATCCAACAGTCTCAGGAATAAAGAATTCGAGGAGGAATGCTCCACAAAATGGACTTGATTCATACAAAATTATAATAACAAATAAGTTTTTTAAAATTAAGGATTATTCAGGATTTACTACTTCTACTAGAACTCTATCGCCATTAACTTTAGCCTAAATTGACTTGTGCTAGATGTTAATCATACGAAATATTATCTAAATGACTTACTATGTTATACTACTACTTCTAGTACCACTATATGTAAATACTGACTTGCACAATAATCATAATATAATATGCATTATGATTTTTTTTTTTTTTTACTACTTTGTTACAACTTTTACTATGACTATAAAAAATACTACTCTCACTACTACTGTTTCTAATATTGGTAATACTAGTAGCTACAACTATTAGGTCTGTCACGATAAGAAATTTCAAAGTACGATGTATAGCTACAGAGTAGGGATGTCAACAATTAATCGACTTACGATTAATTGTCGATCAAGACGTTGGTCGAACAAAATGCATTAATTGTAATTAATCGCTAATCGCGGACACGCGCACCCGCGTGGTCACGAAACAAGGCAACAGATGGAATAAATGATAGTTCATATCATTCAACGGCACATGCCCGCGCGTGAACACCGGGGCAAATTACCCTGAGCACGCAGCATCGCATTACCGCGGCAAGCCCAGGACATGCGTAGTCTCAGCCCGAGCCACATTAACCAGGTAACCGCTACGACAGACACATGTAAACAAACACGAATAACTTTGTTAAAAGGCATGATAAGTTTTCGCATGACCATCATAAATGGCATTTGAGTCCAGGCCCAGATCCACATCTGTGACTTGTGAATTAAGTCGTAGTATGTTACTTACCTGGCAATTCAAGTGCAGTTCTGGTCAGAACGTAGACCTCGCGCTTGTTGATGATAGTCCCAAGCATTGTACATGGTCTAGTCTTGTGGCCAATCAGGACTGGGGAGAACATCAGACGCCAACACGCAAAACTCCCCATCAATATCGTGGTATTTTACCTCCTGTACATGGCCACACACGGCAAACTGGTAGGCATCCATGGATTTGTATGCGTGCACTTTCTCTCTTGTATACACGCTGGACTTCTCCACTAAATAAGTGGATATCTGTCCACTGTAAATCTGGCCACTTTCTGCGGTCGTACTGCCACTCCGTGATCGCATAAGGATCTGGTAGTCGAAACCCGTTGCTCAACGTGAGCTTTTGAATGTAGCTCTCCCTATCGTTCAGATACTCCGCTATGGTCCGCCATGGTTGCTTCTGGGTCAACAATGCGCGCACATGCCGGTGATGTCACGTCTGTTTACTAACTGTAAAGGGGTCTATAGCTACAGAGATATAAAATGGTCACATCTTTATATAGCGCTTTTCCACATTCAAGGGACCCAAAGCGCTTTACAACAAGGAACCACTCACCCATTCACACACACATTCACACACCAGTGTACGCAGACACTTGGGGCGAGGTGAGTTAAGCGTTTTGCCCAAGGACACAACGGCAGCATTCATCTGTGGGAGCTGAAGTCATACCGCCAACCTGTGGGTCAACCAATTATGTTTATTTATTTATTTATTTTTTAATGTCAAGAGCGGGATTCAGTGGACAAACGCTCTACCCACTGAGCTACTGTCGCCCGCAATTAACTGCAATTAACAATAATATCGAAAGTACTTTTTGCCACTAACACAATAATAATAATGCAAGTAATCTCAGTAAACTCTTTTCAAATAGACAACATCATGAGGTATCGTTAAAAGGCCTGAGCTGAAACGTATAATGTAATGTTATTGGTCTATTCTTATTCAATCTTTTACAGCAAAAATCTTACCGTGTTGCAGCAAAAAATACTCAGAATCTCCCCACTTTTACAAAGAAAATGTACACATGATAAATATTAAGCCCTGAAATATATTGCTCCAGCTTTCATATATTGAACGATAAATCCTAGTAAGTATCGTGGCAGGCCTAACTACTAGTACGACCACTACTGTTACTACAATTTTTATGACACTTTTCACGATGTATAAAATAATGTACAGCCTTTGTATATATAACAAAAAGCCCTTTTTTATATGTGGACAAAATGTAATGTGTGTAGCACTTTAAATGAGACTAAAAACAGTAACTGCATGCATTGGCGATGGTTAACTTACAGTGAAGAGCATATGATTCTCAAATTTCAAGACTTTTAGAACATGTTTGTGCAGATCTAAGCTACAGGGCAAGCAGTTTTTATGCAGAATAAGAAATTATATTACAATTTGATTAATTTAATATAACTCAGTTTCTGTTCCTTATTCGTCTCACGCCTCATTTGTTCAAGCTAACTCCTGAACTTTCTTGCATGTATTTCATTATTTATTGCTGTCTAATTGTGGAGTGCCTTGGCTGGGTTGGCGCGGAGGTGGGCGCTGCCTGCCTACCTACCAAGCCTGGCACGCCGGACCAGGTTTCAGGAGGAGTGAGATCGCACCCCACTAATAACAGAGCAAAGCATTAAAGAGGCAGAATCAAAAAGGTGCTAAAGACACAACAATGGGAATACTGCGATCGGTCTGAAGGTGCCCAGAGTGAGACATAGGTGATGGCAAGCTGTTGAGCGCCTCCATCTGCTCGGGAGTAAAATTGGAAGTGGAGATAAAAAATGAAGACTGGTTGGTTTTGTTTTGATGGAGATGGTTAAAATAAATAAAAAAAAGTCATAAAAACATAACGAGGACTGTTTTTAAAATCCCAAAATCAAAAGCAGCTTTTGTTTTCTGCATTGATTATAAAATTCTGTGCATAATAAAACTGTACAATGGGCCCTCGCTCTATCGCGGTTCACTGTCCTCGCTGTTTCGCGGATTTTTTTTATTTTTTATTTTTTTCAAAAAATTTTTATAGACCCTAGTGTAACATTTTTTAATAGTGTAACATTGTGTTCTGCGTCCTGATTGGCTAAGAGACTGTAGACCTTTGCTGATTGATAGATGGGGGACGCGGGGGACCAGGACCAGACTGGAACTAGAACAGGACTAGACCAGGACTAGACCAGGACTAGACCAGGACTAAACATGGACTAAACATGGACTAAACCAGGACTAAACATGGACTAAACCAGGTCTAGACCAGAACTAAACCAGGTCTAGACCAGGTCTAAACCAGGTCTAAACCTGGACTGGACCTGGACTAAACCAGGACTGGACCAGGTCCAAGGGGTTGGTGCGCGTCGCGTCCCGGGATGTGGCAGTGCCGTTGGATGAGCGCGGTGCTTCCTGCGGATCCAATGACTCATGTCTCCGCTCCCCTCGAGCATCTGGCGTCCGGCGTCTCCCCGCACGCTTCACTATTAATACATTTTGTTGAAAATCTATGAAAGTTTGAGTGTTTAAACGAGAGAGAAATGTGAGAAAAGGTTAATTCCAGTCTGAGAAAAGCGTATAATGTGTGTGGTGAGGCATTTACAGCCTTAAAACATGTACAATAGTTGTAAAATATAAAGTTGTCCTAGCGGATCTCTCTCTGGAACCTAACCCCCGTGATAAACGAGGGATTACTGTATTTAAAGGTGCCTCATGTGACTTTTCTGGTCTAGGGTGGGACCTGTTCGTCTCCATGGAGATGTTACTGCTTTGCCCAGAATGTTTGACATTATAGTATTGCACTTAATGGAGACGGTCAAGTGACACCGCCAGGACACGTTACGGGTCAAATCTGTGGATAGGCGACCCCGCTCACAGAAATAATGCATGTTTTTTCAAGCAATAGAAGAAGAAGAAGTGACTTTATTGATCTCACACTGGAGAAATTCTTCTCTGCATTTTAACCCATCCTATATATATATATATATATACATATATTAGGAGCAGTGGGCAGCACACACATTAGGGCGCCCGGGGACCATCTCCATGATCTTCTTGCTTCGGTTTGGTCAGGACCAAAGCTGGAGGTACCTATGGTGCATGTTTTGGGTTGATGGGGGAAACCGGAGTGCCCGGAGAAAACCCATCCAGACACGGGGAGAACATGCAAACTCCACACAGAAAGGCCCAGGCGACCCGGGGATCGAACCCAGACCATGCATGCAAACTCCACACAGAACACACACAGAAAGGCCTGGGCGACCCGGGGATCGAACCCGGAACCTTCTTGCTGTGAAGCAAGAGCGCTAGCCACTCAGCTACCGTGCCGCCAATACACGCCTGCATTTGCCAGTTCGATAAGTCTAATGCCATACTGTGGGACATTCCATTCAAAGCAAGGTTGATGCTTTGTAACGAAGGCAAAGGCAGGTCCAGAGATATCAAATTAGAGATAATTAGTTTGGATATTGCGGAAAAACCTTTGCTCCAGACCTTTGCTTGAGTAATTTTCAGCACAGGAGACTACCTTTCTAGCTGTGACGTCACAATCCTGGGAAAATTCAAATTTTTTTATTCAAATTTTTTTTATTATTTTTTCTAGATCCTGGTTTGTCATTACACATTTCCTGATCCACATTGACCTTCACCATGAAGCCAATTAGTTTAGTCCGATATAGTTAGTTAGTTTAGTCCGATATTATTCACTGTACTGCTTACTTCCATTTTTGCCCATGAATTCTCTCACAGAATCCCAGACTATGTTAGCAGAGGAACATTTCTAAGCACTCTCCTGGTCTCTCCTGAGCCACTTCAGATTGGCTCCCCTGAGATTCACACTCCGAGCCAAATTCCAAGCTCCATTTTCCCTGTTTTTACGAGTGTTTTTCCACCCTGTATTAGCTCCCGTTACGACTGCCTCCTCTTATCTCCGCGTCTCTTATTGTTGTCCCTGCATTCTGTATTTTTTATTATGTCGCTAGCAGGACCTGTGGGATTTGTAAAATGTCAGATTTCTCCACATTTTATTGCAGTTTATTATAGACAACATGCAGTCTTCAGTTTGAGGGTGTTACAATCTCAAATGGACTTTCTTTTATTGTGAGAAAAACATATTGGGACAATGAAAGAAATGTGAAAAATCCCAAACTATTTTCAGATGGTCTAAGAGATTTACATAAATACTAGATCATTTTACTAGCTTTAGGAAATGTAAATTAAAACAAACAAACAAACAAACAAAGCATTTCATGGCAAATTCAGTATTTTCTTAAAGATGGTTGACCACTTAAGGGATATAATATTTTGTTTTGAATTGTTAATTACTACGGCAACAATCCTCGCATTACATTTTGAAATCAATGGGCATATTAGTTGCTTTTAAAATTACTTGGGTCATGCAACACAGTTAAGTATTCACCTTCCGACCACAGGGTTACTGGTTCTAATCCACTCTGCTGTCTCTAAAAAAAAACATACACAAATGATTTATTTGGAATCAAATAAGCTATTTGCTTTTCCCCATGAAGAATTTATTGCTTTGCCAGGAGTGTTCCATGGTATGTCATCGTTAAGTGGATCTATATCGCTCGGTCATTACTTTATGTAACTAAAGCACTTTACTACTAAAACTACCTCATGTAACTAAAAAAAAAACCTTATCTAACTAAAAGCACTTTACTACTAGAACTACCTCATGTAAGTAAAAGCACTTTTGTATTAGATCTTTTAACTCAAATCCTTGTAAAACTGTTGTGTTCTGCTTTGATTCTGTCACTGCTTCTGTTGTCATGTTTTCATTGTTGGTCTTTACATGTTTTGTACCTTGTGTTTTATCGACTTTCACCCCTGTTTTGTGAGACTACAGATGGAAACTAGCCTTGAGCTAAATCTGGTGTATTTACAGCACTAGCTGTTCATTAATACATACTGTCCCATTTAAATAAATAAACTTAAACTTAAATTCATCAATGACTTTGTGGACTGGTTTGGGCGCAACCCCCTGAGCCTTAACACCAGTTAGACAAAGGAGCTGGTGATCGACTTCAGGAGAAGACCACTGGACTGGTCCCACGACCTCGCCCTGTACAAGAAGGGCCAAAGTCGCCTCCACCTCCTGAGGAGACTGAGGTCCTTTGGAGTGTGCAGGCCTCTGCTCAAGACTTTTTATGACTCTGTGATGGCCTCTGCTCTGCTCTACGCTGTCGTCTCACCCTCTGCACCGGACTGTAGAGGAGCTGAGCAGCTCCTTCAGCAGCCGACTGAGGCACCCCCAGTGCAAGAAGGAGCGCTACCGCAGATCCTTCATCCCCACCGCCATCAGACTGTATAGTCCAAATGTGCAATTTTTTTTTCTATATTCTCTTATTTACTTACTTTATTATTATTACTTATCTTGTCTGCATGCACTTTTTTGTTCTTTCTTTGCACTAAACTGCCTGGAGCTACTGTGGCAAGTGAATTTCTCCTGTGTGAGATCAATAAAGTCTTATCTTATCTTATCTTATCTTATAACCACCCTGCCAAGTTCCATGTCAGATCTGTGGAACCCGGTCACTTTAAGAATGCATTTCATTGAATCTTTGAGCATTAAAACACCTGTAATTGAATGAATGGAAGTTTGAGTTCATGAAGATGGTCATCAAAAGTATCAAATCAGATACTAATCGATACCAAAACTAGTATCAAAACTAGATACTCATTTGAACAGGTATCGATGCTAAAACAGTTCCATTCACAGGACAGAAATGAATCTTTCCTGAATGTCTTTAGAATAATCTTGAGCTGTATCAGAACAAGTATAAGAGCACATAATAGTATGTACGCCCATGGAGCACTGTGGAACCTACCTGGATTACACAAATAAAACCAACATGGGAATAGAAAAGAAACTACTATGGTTTAAGGTTGAAAATCACATTCTACTGTCTAAAAGAAAGTGTTTTTTTATTATTATTATTATCATAACGTGCCTTTAGACGTTACAACACACCCAATTTAATTAATTTTTCTATCGTCCAATACTCCATTTCTTGTCATTTACTCAGTACCTCATTTCTTCTTTCAAAATCCTACTTAAAGCTTTTATAAGTTTTTCAATAGACCTTCCCCGAATAGGAAATGGCACTTTTTCTCTTTCGTCTCCTTTTTCTCGAGCTGCCTTGTTTATGCCAACCTTTTCAATTAGATCTCATTACAGCGATCGTCTGTATGAAAAGGCGTCAGGCCAAGGATGCGACAGAAAAAGAAGTACGGTTTATTTGCTTATTGCTGGATGAATTTAATTAGAATTTATAGGCCCCAAAGTGCATGTAGCCATGGGTGAGTGCAAGTAGAATTATGAGTTTCGGGGACTGAAAAGTGCAAGTCATGTAAACAAAAAATAAATACAAAAAATATAAACAAAACACTTAAATTATTGCTGCTTCGGTTCTTTCTTAAGGCAAAATGGCATTCCAAAAGTGCAGTGGTGTGGAAAAATGCTTATTAAAGAGAGGGTGTTTTACTTCTATGTGGTTTTAATTCCTAACAGGTAACATATTTAGATCACTGTGTTACCTTTTTGTTGTTTTGAAAATGCTTCCCCTCTAGGGATGTCAACAATTAATCGACTTACAATTAATTGTCGATCAAGACGTTGGCCGAACAAAATGCATTAATTGTAACTAATCGCTAGAGGGCGCTACTCTGGAATGTGAACACGAGATGCGAACCCACTCGCGAGAAAGACCATAGCGTTACATCATGTAACCCTTTCCTCTCTGGATGTTGCCGTACAACTCACAGTAGAGCTGGACCTAGAACCATATATTTTTGAAATGATAAAAGCATGTAACTTACATGCTTTTATAATTTCTTGATTGTTCTGGTTTGAGTTCCTGTAATGTTTTATGCTGTGCCCAGGGGCCCTGTGAAATGTATATTTTGTACTGTAACCCTTCACAGATTAAGGGAGAGAAATATTGTTGATGCCTTAGTTCAAAATAAATGTTGAGAATGTCCTAAAAATAGCCTGGATTCACTGGTTTCATCATAATATGTAGACTAAATAACATTCTGTTATTTAATTTCTTCTGTTCCTTTTAATTTCAAGATTTCCATGCTGCAAGTGCAACAACTGAGCCAGTCCTCAATTTATTTTCAATAAAGAATGGATTTTGTTATTCAGCATCAATGCATTTGTCTGCTTTTTACTAAGGAATAATTAATTGAGGAATATACAATATAATAATACTATGATATATTTTTGACTCAGTGTTATGTTACTATAGCTTATATTCTTAAAGACCCTATTGAAACACTAAAATTCAGGTGAAAAACGACGCTTATCAGTTAATCGTAAGTCGATCGATAAGGTCAATCAACTATAGATTAATGAATTAATCGATAATTTGCATCCCTAATCTTGACATACTTCCTGGTTCAAATTTGTCAAGCAGCGGGGGGACGAACCACAGAGCAACACTGAGATTGCTCTGTGCACTGAGGCGAACCAAACATGCAACGCCGACAGATGTACTTCAGTCTATTTAAGCATCAATACAGGCTATTTCTTTAGTGAAAAATGTGGACAAGGTACGAGCTTTGTGCATTTGGCGACAGAGAAGGTGTTTGTGCATTTCTCTCAACTGGATTTAACTAAATAGATTTTTGGCTTATTCCGCTGTTGATCAATCACATACTAATATTAGTCATGACGTTACACTTTTTCCCGATCTCTTTAAGCGAGAGCCATATCGATAAACTCAGAGCTACACACATTTCCACCTGAAGTCCGCCAGATTACTTTAGACCAAAAATAACCACCACTACCTCCATGTATGTGCTTTTAATCCAAATAATTCAATTCAAATTCTCTTAAAACATCCCAAAACCACTTCTTCTCGCTATTTTCCATTGCCATTCCAATTTCGTGGGGCCTATCCGTCTTAGTCCCAGCTCTGCAGGCACTGAGAGGTCTGTTTGTTAGCTTTAAGTATATTTACCATGCACTTGTGGACTTGGGCACCGGTTCAGCTAGCTAAGGCTTCCAATGATGGGCAAGGCTGCTCTAGCTCAAGTACGCCACTCCACTACTCCTTGTTTTTAGAGTTTTTTGAAATGGTGTTCTTTATTCTTTCGTTTTCCCTCGGTCTTTTCAGGGTTACACAACAGACGGAGCATTTGAATGACAATGGGTTCGTTCTGTGGGGTAACCTTGACGACGATCATGGGTGTTTAAATGAAAGGGGGCGATGGGGGGGTTCCTTGTGTGCGTGCGGCACAGGGCGGGTCACATGGGGCTGGTATAGATGCGTGTTTTTCTGTTGATGCGATAGAGTGCGCGTCCTCTGTGGAATCTGACATGATCCACATGATAAATGATATGGCTGTTGTGTTTTCAGATTCAATGGAAGTTTTAGATGCTTTTTGTTTGTTATTTACTTGTTATTCTATCTGTATTAATGTATTATTATTAGGGCTGTCAATTTAACGCATTAATTAGATTAATTCATTACACTGCAAATTAACGTGTTGTAAAAATTAACGCAATTTATTATGAGTGGCAGTTCAATGCACAGGGCTTCATGGGGCATTCATGGGGGCTAGGGGTGACACGGTTCACAAAATTCACGGTTCGGTTCGTATCACGGTTTAAGGGTCACGGTTTTCGGTTCTGTACGGTTCTTATTGGTTTCTTTCAAAATACACCTTATATCCATTTATCTTAATAATCCACAATAACAGGATATAACATTAAAAAGCTGTTAGCTTCCCTGATAGCGCATAAGCTCCCTTCTCAATGCCTCTGATTAGAGCGAATTTCGGCGGCGGCGTGACTTTCCGCTTTTCCCCAGACACCGGACTTAAATGACACTGGTGCATCCTCTATGTCCTTGGCGCTATCTCCTCTCTCACTTGCCATTTCTATCTAACTTTATGTACCGCACTCATTCATCTTACATACGAGGTTACATATGGGCATGCCAGAGGCAAGTATACATTGCGCATGCCTGGAACCGTCAGGTGCGCACCGAATGGTTCATCGTGACAAGTGAACCGAACGGTTCATCGTTTTTTCATGAACCGTGCCACCCCTATTGGGGGCTGGTGCATTGTGTTCTGGGCAGCAGATCTGCTTGGACTGCTGCTCCCGCGACCCAGAAAATGGAAAAGCGGAAGAAGCTGAATGAATGAATGAATTCAATGCATGCACATTTTAAATTTGGCATGCAGCGAGCAGATCGTTGCCAGGGCCTTTGAACAGCAAGTTTATTTATAAAAAGAACGAAGACGGGACTATCAATGAGAACGTGCTGATTTGGAGCTTTTGTCAAAACAAATTTTCCGATCACCGAAGCGAGCTCCAGCCTGACGGATCATTTGAAGGATAAACACGTCCGGACAAGTTCCATCGTTACCGGTGATAGTGCGCACTTCACCAAACCACCAAACCACGCTCGCAGTATTTGGGAAACGAATGACCAAAGCGACCACATGAAAAGTGACTAACTCAATCGCAAAGTGGGTTCGTTCGTTCGCTCGCTTGATCGCTCACTCACTCACAATCTCTGTCTATCTCTTAAAATGTGATTAATTAGATATCCTGTAATTAATTTGATTAATTTTTTAATCACCTGAAAGCACTAATTATTATTAATATTATGTACTTAATTATTAAATTTTATTATTTATTTATTTTATTTATATATTTTTATATATTTTTTTCTGTTCTCTGGAGACAATAAGGGCCACATGGGGAAAAAGAACTACATAGACCATGATCCTTCGCTCCATTTCAGTGCAGACTACATGAAGAAATGACTGTTCTAAGCACTTTTAAATCTTAGTTCTTGTTGCTATCTGTTATTTTAGTTCTTCTTAGTTTTTGTCTGTGTTGTTGGATATCATTACATCCCTACAAGAAGCCTAATATTTGAAGGGAAAAATTGGGCATATTTTTGTGTTGTGAATTTTATTTATCACGAAAGATAACTTTTACGGTTTAGGGCCTGCTCCTTGTCTCCATGGAGATTTTATTGCAGTACCTGAGATATGGAATGTTCCACAGTGTTATTTATCTCAAGTTATAGATCAGATCTCATAATATGAATGCGGCTAACATAAATAGGATATTTTTGAACAATAAAAAACATATGGAAAAAAGCAAGATAAGATTAAAGCAATACTGTGGAACATTCCAGGCAAAGCAATAACATCTCCATGGAGACAAGCAGGGAGCAGAAACATTACCTTTGTAACCTAATACCTTTAAATGAATGCATACATTTAAACAGTTAAGATATGCTTGAAACCTCTTTTAGATACAGCACATTTTTGAATGGAACATTGGAACTTCTTGTTATGTGGTGAAAGTTGTAAACACTGTGCCACCATTGTACAGTTAAAGGTGCATTGTGTAACTTTTCTGATTGGGGGTCCGTCACCTGTTTGTTTCTATGGATATGTCATTGCTCTGCCTGGAATGTTCCACAGTATGACATTAAACACCTCTGCCTTTCATTTATTCAATTACACGTGGTTTTATCACTCAGAAATACTTAGAAAACAGACATTCAGACTGTGAGCGGGGTCGCCTCTCCACAGATGTGACCTGTAACTTGGTCCGGTTTGGTCTCCATGATGACATGAAGGTTTTATCACGGATACTGTGAAACATTCCAGGCAAAGCAATAACATCTCAACGGAGAAAAGCATTTGACGGACCCTCCACAATGCACCTTTAAGCTTAAAAAAACAAACAACAAAATTATAATAAAATAAATAAATACATAAATAATAATAATAATAATAATAATAATAATAATAATAATAAAGAAACAAAACAAACAGACACTCGACACCTCTATATCCTTGCATCCTCTGCAGTCGGAGTGTGTTAGCTAATCCGCTAATCTGGCTAATTACAAGCAAATGAGGGATATTTCCCGACTCCTCTGGCCCCGCTCCAGACGCCGGGACTGATTATTTCTCTCGCTGTGAAACTCACTCTGAATGCGAGCCCAAAAACAAACACTTCGTCAGCATCTCAAAATACTGTTTGTAATACTGACGTGTTTGTAGTAATCAAATACAACATACTGTATGTCAATCCTTATTTACATTTTGCGTGCTGTAAAATGCAGGATTCACCTAAAAAAAAAGGTTAGACTACAGATTTCACTAGAACATAGTTAAAGGCGCTGTTTTAAAACTGTTTTAAAGATGTTAAAAAAATTTAATAAAAAACTAGCATGCTAACACACTTCCACTTCCTGATTATCGAACAGTTAAACGATTTTGTGATCAGATGAAGTCAGCGTGATATATAAATTTGAGCTGAATATATATTTTTTCATTTGTTTCTTAAGATAATAAAATCTCATTTTATTTATTTATTAATTTCATTAATTTGTTTTAAAGATCCCATGACATGGTACTTCTTGATGCTTTTATATGGCGCCTTAATGGCTCCCGAATACTGTAAATGAATCCTTCTTCAAAATCAAGACTCAGTGCATGAGAAAGCCCCATGAACACAGTCAGAGTCAAAAATATGTCTCTGAAACACTTTATTCTGGGCGTTGTTGCTTGAATGCAAATGAGGAGGACAGAGACAGGCCAGTGCAGCGGGTGGGGGTGTGGCCAAATGTGCGGCTGCTTCCTGGATTAGCGGTGCGATGTGCGCTGTCCCCAATTCCGTGTGTGTAAGCGTGGAGGAAGATATGAGACGTTTTTCATTAAACAAACACATTTCCACAGAAAATAAAATTAAACCACTGCTGTTTCAGAGGTTCGGAGCCTCGGATAAAGGACATCCGATCCTGGAAACACCCTCACATGCCTCCAGGCAAATAAAAAAACGCATCTCGCATTTCGTAGCTCGTTAGCGGTCCAAATTTTCTGGGCGTGATTTCCAGAGATGGTGGGTAGACATCCAGATGGGGGGTGGAAACCTTTCCGCGAGTGTGACGTCAAAAAGTTCCCTTGTTCAGAATCGTCCGTTTGGGCTGTCTTTTTTTCAAATGCAGAAAAGGATCGCAAATGCTCAGTTTACACATTTCGCAACTTT
Source organism: Paratrypauchen microcephalus (assembly GCA_036785185.1). NCBI lineage: Eukaryota > Metazoa > Chordata > Actinopteri > Gobiiformes > Gobiidae > Paratrypauchen > Paratrypauchen microcephalus. The sequence continues at coordinate 2,110,917 of JAVJIX010000147.1, read as the reverse complement.
TAGCCATGGAAGGGGGGCTAAACAGGGTAGGGGAGCTCACATTAACCTCAGAAAGTGAAAATTTCATGCCATGGGACCTTTAAAGGCGCACTGTAGAGTGTCACCTGCAACCTGCTTGTTTCCATGGAGATGTTATTAATTTGCCTACAATGATCCACAGTATAGATTAAACCTACTGTATGCATCACGAGGCAGAAAAGCTGCACAGTGCACCTTTAAAGGGGTATTGCACTCCTATTTAGATCACCGTTTTGGTTTTTATTGTTTTGAAAATACCATATTTGCTGATCATTAAAATTTTGATTATTTAAATTTAAATATATAATTATTTTCTGTTTCATTTTTGCCCTTCAGTGCTAATCCACTCCCCCTTCAGACCACTATCACAACAGAAAAGTTATAGTTTATTGTTTTGTGGGTGGAGTCTTGTACAGGATTTATTGCTAACCGTAAGGAGAGCTTGAAAAGAGAGAGATCGTTAGATGAATCAAACACGCATGGATGACATCTAAAACCACCTCAGGCATGTTTTTAATGAGGGAACGTTACAACATGGTGGAAAGCTCCAAAAAGTCGAGTTTGCATCATACCCCGTCTTTAATTTTTAATTTTATTTTTTTTTCAAACAAGCAGTCATTCTCACAATTTTCGCCGTTGAAACGATGGAAAACCTCGCGGACTACACCGGGCGGCTGGCATGTGTGTGCAGGTGTAGCGTTGTCCTTTTTAAACTGGCCCTATCTCGTGACTCTGACCTGTAATAAATGAGCGGGTGAGGGGAAGTGGCAGCCATGACAGCCGAGCAGGGAGCGAGGGAATACTGAAGGGGAAAAAAATGAGAAGAAGAAAAAAAAGAAAGAAAAATATGGTAACAGCTCGAAAAATGTGTGTGGCCCCCAACGGAGAAATAACGGAGATCACTACCTCTGTAAAGCCAGGCACTGTTTCTTCTGCGACAAATGTGAGGGAGGAATAAATCAGGACTAAACCAGGGCTAAACCAGGGCAAGACCAGGACTAATCCAGGGCAAGACCAGGACTAAACCAGGGCAAGACCAGGACTAAACCTGGACTAAACCAGGGCAAGACCAGAACTAAACCAGGGCTAGACTAGGACTAGACCAGGGCTAGACCAGGACTAAACCAGGACTAGATCAGGGCTAGACCAGGACTGAAGCAGGACTAAACCAGGGCTAAACCAAGGCTCAAGCAGGATTAGACAATGGCTAGACTGGGACTAGACAAGGGCTAAACCAGGGCTAGACCAGGACTAGACCAGGGCTAGACCAGGACTGAAGCAGGACTAAACCAGGGCAAGACCAGGGGTCAAGCAGGACTAGACAAGGGCTCGACCTTGCTTGGCCCTGGTTTACTCCTCAGGCATGAAAACGGGTCGGGGTGAAAAAGGTGAGAAGGGTGTGGTTTAGTCCTAGTTTAGACCTGGTTTAGTCTTGGTTTAGTCCTGTTTTAGTCCTGGTTTAGGCCCCTACTGTCAGCTAATATGTCCCTTTGATGCAGAAATAATACGATAATATGACTCACCTCATAGGAACGCGGTCACTCCATTGTAACAGTTTGCCGTGTTAATTTGTGTATCCACGTGTATGCGCGTGTCGCGTATATGCACAGACTTTAATTATCCAGAGCTCCGGTTAAGGATTTTCTCCAGTTTCATGAAATGCCGCGTATATTCACATGGTGCGCTCAAAGCTGTTCGGCGAACAGGCGCAAACACAACAGCGGTAATCGTGATGATTGGCGGGAGCACGATTGCTGGGTAATTATGCTGCAACATGACTGGAAGAAGTGGAACTTGCGGGGATTTTGATCAGTCAATTCATATTTTCGCCGAAAGGTGAAGGATTTTCATGCCTGACTCCTGGTCTAGCCCTTGTCTAGTCCTGGTCCTAAATCAGGGCAAGACCAGGAGTCAGGCATGAAAATCCCTAAAAAAAACAGGAATAGACAAGGGCTAGACCAGGACTAAACCAGGACTAGAACAGGACGAGAACAGGAAAGGACCAGGACTAGATCAGGATTTGACCAGGACTAAACCATGACTAAACTACAACTAGACCACTATGGCTAGACCAGGACTAAGCCAGGACTAAACCAGAACTAGAGCAAAACTAAAACCAGGACTGAACCGGATATTGAGGAGTGAGGGAATACAGTAAAAAATAACAACAAAAACAACCCTGTAACTGGTCTCAATGACACGTCCCTACAGACCGATAAGAGATCAGAGCTGTGGAGGACTGGGGGTCAACCTCCTCATAACACAACCCGAGATGTGGTGCTCTGTCTGGGCTCGGATCTGTCGTCCGCCCCCTCCTCTTCTGGAGCCTGTGTCCCACTCACCTTCTGTGTGAAATATGGTCTCTTTTCTGAGAGGTTTAGAGAGACATAAAACTGAAAGAGACAGGGAGAGAGAGAGAGAGATGAGAGAATGAAAGAGGGAGAGGCATTAAAAGGGAGAGAGAGATAGAGTTAGTGAGTGTGAGAGAATGAGGGAAAACGAGCGGGCAAAGAGGGCGAGGGGAAAGAGGAAGAGAGAGATAGAGAGAGGGAGATAGAGAGACAGGAGGGGAGAGAGGTACCAACATTAAATGGGAGAGAGTCAGGAAGGAAGGAAGGAAGGGGGAAGAGAAAGACAGAGAGAGGGAGATAGAGAGAAAGAGAGAGAAAGAGGGGGTAGTAACATTAAAAGGGAGAGAGTGAGGAAGGGGAGAAAGGGGGAAACAGGAAGAGAGATAGAGAAAGGGGGATAAACAGATAGAGAGAGAAAGAGGGGGAGAGAGGTAGTAACATTAAAAGGGAGAGAGTGAGTGAAGAGAGATAGAGAGCGAGGAAGAAACTGGAAGAAAGGGAGCGATAGAAATAGGGAGATGGGGATAGAGAGAACAAGGGCGAGGCAGAGAGTGAAACGATAAGAGAGAGCGAGACAAACAGAGGAAGACTGGGGAGCGAGAGAGAAAGAGAGACATAACGGGAGCAGAGAGGGAGAGGAAGGGAAGGAAGGACAAGAGAAGAGAGGGGGGAGAAGGGAAGAGGTGGAGAGAGAGAGAGAGAGAAGAGAGAGAGTGTGAAGGTGACTCTGAGATGCAGCCTGTTGTGCTCATGAGGTGTGAAAAGAGTCATTCAGTCATAGACGACAGTATCGCTCCCATTCAGAATACATTTCACTCTTTCAACCGGACACAAGTCTTCTATCTGTCTGAAGAGGAGCCGACCACATGGGAACTAACACACCCTAGTTGATGACAGTGAGGACAAGTCTATTGAACTACCCTAAGGTGTGAACTGTCATCTGCGATCTGTTGTTTCAGGATTGTGCAAGTCCCTAAGGTGTGATCCAACTCCTATTAACATACTCTGATTAGCCGTGTAGACCATTTTCAAAGCTACGTCATCACTGAATGCGCGCGCATTGTTGATTCAAAACAAAGCCACTGCCGCCATAAAACCCCCAGCGAAGATATAGAAGAGAAGAACTCGAATAAAGAGAAACAGATGGAATAAATGATAGTTCATATCATTCAACTGACATACACACAAGTGAACACCTGGGCAAATTACCCTAAACAAGCAGCATGATTAACTAGCAAGCACAGGACACCGCAAAGCTCACAGACATATTAACCGGGTAACCTCTACGACAGACACATGTAAACGAACACAAATAACTGTGTTAAAATGCATGATAAGTCTCTCTCTCTCCCAGAAAAGTGACCATTGAGTGGGACACAGGATCCAGAAGAAAAAGACTTATTCCATTGGTGGATCATTTTACTTGTCAGATTAAATCTACTCAAATCAAGTTAAGAATGTGAGTAATTGGAGTCATCTGAGTTAACGCAGATACTTTTTGCCGTGTGGAGTTGTTAGTACGTGTCACCGGTCATCCAGTTACAGGTATAAGGTGACCACAAAACTGAAGAAGCCTCATGGATGTGTGGGGGGAAAAAATCACTCAAACATTTTTGTCCAGTTGACGGAATTCAGTTTTATTTTGCAATGAATAGATAAGTACAGGCTTAAACTAGGACTAGATCAGGACTAAACCAGGATTAAACCAGGACTAAACCAGGATTAAACCAGGTCTAGACCAGGATTAAACCAGGGAAAGTGAACCAGGTGAAAAAAATCACTCTTAGGGCCTGTTTACACGAGAACGCTTACGGGTAAAAACGGCAAAATATTTTGTCGGAAGTGCCTTTCATTTACACGGTGACGCCGTTTTTGGGGCCTAAAAACGCAAAAATCTGAAACCACCCTCCAGAGTGGAAAAGTTAAGTACGCTCCGCTGTAGCGTTTCCGTGTAAACTGCCCAAGACGCAAAACTGGTCAGATCTGCTCACGTCGCGTACGCGTTTACGTCACATAGATGCGGCAATACAAGAGTCATTTCAACAATTGTATAAATCGCACCCACACACGTCTACGGTCTTTTCTCTTCTTCCCGTACAAGTCTTTCTCACACTCTCACAGCCACACAGACGCCAAGACAAGCGACTTCCGCATGAGGCACTTCAAATGTAAAACCCGATGTGATTTTATATTTTCTAATTCACTGTAATCCTCCTGTAATGTCACTATTTTCAGTACAATATTCAAAAACATGTAAACAAAATAAGTCACTGAAATGTTTGGAGCGGAACTTAACTCATTTAAAACGCAACTAGAATATTTTATTTTGAAGTTTTACCTTTCTCTTTTCCGGTACAGTCGTGGTTAGAAATGTAACTTGACGCTGTTGTGATGTTTTTTTGTTTTTTTTTTCAGTCCAGTTATTTACAGCGCCTCCCTTCGCTGGCTTTTGCGTCCACTTTTGCGTCTTCGTATAAACAAACATTTCCTGTTGAGAACGCTCGTCTAAACGTGGATAAAAAATTGAAGACGAGACGCCACTTTTGCGTCTTCTGTTTTGATCGTCGCCGTATAAACGTAGCCTTAAAAACTTTTGTCCAGTTGACACATTGGAACCTTATTAGGTAAGTACAATAGGAGTTTTGGAATAGGAGTTTTCAAAAATCAACAAGTAACATTTAAAATGTCCAAATTATAACCCAATGATCCACGGATGTCCGAGATGATAACTATACCACGATATGTGTTTAAAGCACGCCACAGTTGGCTAAAACTGCGCTGCCAAACAGATCGGTGTTGAGATAGTCCTCATTTCAGAGTGGTACACATTAATGCACAAACACCATCTTATCGAAGATTATGAACCCGTAACCTCTTCGCTTTGGGACACAACACAACTCCCCTCCACCTAAGGAGCTCTTTCTCAATACCGCATCTTTACGTTTTCAAACAGAGCCCTATCTCTCCCCGTATCTCCATTTATCAACGTGGCCACAACACAACGCCATGGTAACAGCGTCCCCCGAGTTGCATCGCATTTTCTTGCCGGCGATCGCTCTCGGCAAGGTGAACGCGAGCTGATGATGGAGGGTCATTTGCAAAGATGGAAGAGACAGAAGAGGAGAGAAAGAGAAGGGGGGTGGAGGAAGGAGGGAGCTTGGTCCAGTTTCCAGCGCTGGGAGGAGGGGTCCGGCTGGGGTTAAGGTGGAGAGAGAGGGGTTGTTGTGAGGTTGTTGGAGGGAGGGGGGGCGGTTTTGGAGGTGGGGTATTTGGTTGGTTGGTGGTTGAGATGTGGTGGTTAGTGGGTTGCTAGTTGATGGGGCAGTTACTGAGTTGATGGTTGGAGGGAGGGTAGTTAGGATGAAACAGTTTGTCCGGCTGGGGTTAAGGTGGAGTAAGATAAAGGTGGTTGGTGGGTCAGTGGTCGTCAGGGGGCCGTTATTTTCGTTCCAGCCCAGGGAGGAGGTGTCCAGCTGGGGTTAAGGTGGAGTAAGATAAAGGGTGTTGGTGGGTCGGTGGTTGTCAGGGGACAGTTGTTCTAGTTCCAGTCCAGAGAGGATTAGTCTGACTGGGGTTAAGAAGGAGTAAGAGAGGGCTGGTTGGCCGGTGGTTGTCAGGGGGCGCTTGTTCTAGTTCCAGGCCGGGGAGGAGGGGTCCGGCAGGGTTAAGGTGGAGTGAGAGAGACACAGCGTTGTCTCGGAGGACCTGAGCCATCACCACCGCTGAATGGGGCAATTAATCAAAGCCCGGACCGCCCGGACGCTGGCGCTTTGTGTGGGCGTATGTGTGCATGTAGATCAAGTCAGACCGGGGGTACGAAAAGAAGCATGGTTGCAGAATGGTTAGCAGTCTGGCCACGTAGCGAGAAGATCTAAGGTTTGATTCCCGTCAACTGGAACATTTTTTGTGTGTGTTTTGCATGTTTAATCTGTGTCTCGATGGGTTTTTAAAGGTTCTATATTACACAAAATTGAGTCTTTTGAGCTTTAAGCCATGTTAAAATGTTGTTTATGTCCTCACAAACACACCTGGAGTTGTGTTTTGTTTCCTTCACACGTTTGAGTAATCCTGTTTACATCTCCAAAGCTCAAAATACTCCACCTTGTGATGTCATGAAGCGGTAGTTTTCAAGTTAACATCTACTTTTTATCTTTATTTCAGTAGAGATTGGCAATTCCTGGTTTGAAATGATCCAAATGATTCTAGTGAAGGTGTATGGAGTTTCAAAACACAGTGGAGCACTTTGGTATACTTTGGTTTGCCCCCAATACTGTAGACAGATACTAAATCCTCCAGCTATCGTGTCACCACGGTCACTGCTGAACATTCCGCCACAGAAATACATGCGGAAAGCCCCCTGCATGATCGTCACTGCAAAATATCACTTCTGTGGCTAATCCCAAATCTAAAATTGAAATTGCATCTTCACTTTTACCTCCAGGTGCCTCCGTTACAGAATCTGGAGTGAAGTTGTTTACACATTTTTAAAGTTTCTCTTTAGTCCGTGCGTTTCAGAAATAAAGACTGTTGCTATTTCGATTGACAATTTAAAACAAAGTATGATATCTTTTGAATGGTTTCATGCATAATCATTCTCTGATCTGTTACCACTTTCTGACATCGCAAGTTGAAAAAGAACATTTTGAGCTTTGAAGACATCGACAGACTAAAATGCAGGATTACTCAAACATACATAATAACACGAATTAACGCTCACAAGAGTCAATGTTGCGTAATATAGGACCTTTAAGTTGCAAATGTCCACGCCGACGCAATGTCCCATGTCCCAATGTGTGTGTTTATGCATGTGTTTTTGTGAGGACCGTTGTTTGTCGACGGCGTTGTCGAAGTGGACATTAGCATCCGCGCGTTAGCCTGGGGTCCCCGGGGTCACGAGTGTAGCTGCAATGCAATAATACACATGATACATTATTCATACATGATCCAGTACTAATTGGGCTATTATGAAGGCTGGAGTACTGCAAGTGTATTATTAAACATACAAATAATTTACTTAAGGATCATAAAGGGTGAGAGCAAATGCAGAGCTCATACAATGGTGTAAACAAATAGATATAATAATAATAATAATAATAATAATAATAATAATAATAATAATAATAATAATAATAAAGTAAAATAAAAAGGAAAGAAAATATGTATAAAAAACAAACATGATTAAAAATAAAATAAATATAAAAAATATATACAGTATAATAACATAATAATAAATAATTAAATTAAAATAAAATGTAATAAGATATGTTAAAAAAATATTTAACCAAAATAATAAATAATTAAAATAAAATAATTAAATAAAATACATTTAGAAAAATTAAAACCAAAATAATAAATGAAATAAAATAACAAAACAGGGTCCGCAATTTAAAGATCCTACAATATTGCGTAACTTTGTGGAGATTTTAGCCATCTTAAAATGTTTTATATGCTGAAATTTACCTCAAGTTTATTCAGGCTTCAAAACACTCTGGTCCTCCTTGTGATGTAATCAGGTGGTAATCCAGGAAGTGCTCCTCTGTGTTTTCAGTTTGAGGGAGACTTGTTGGAATACGCCTTTGTTGGACTTATTTTGATTATTTTACTGGAGAAATTGCTTGTTTAATATTAGTATATAGTATAGTACTCGTAGTAGAAGTAGCTGTAGTCATTCATTTGTATTGCGTTTACACAACATACTTACTTAGATATTAGCGTATAAAAATAAAACCTTTTTTTTTAGGCATTTAGTATTAAGTATAACATTTGTGATTCATTATTTTACATTTTGTTCTTCCTAATAAAAATGCAAATTTGACAAGCTCCTAGTAGAGCCATAATAGAGACATTTGACGAACCCTCCACCAGAAAATGTACACATTGCACCTTTAAATTGCATCTTAGAGGTTTTGTCGATTCTCTAATTTAGAGGTTATTGGTGGGATAATACCTATTGTAAATATAAATTACAGTTTTACACCAATTGAGAAGAAATTTGTGAAGAAAAGTTTAAAAAAAGTTGATAATGAGTGTTTTGTTTGAGAGAATCTTACAGAATTCTATCAAAAAGTTCGTCACAATTTACAATTTAAGAAACATTTTTTGATACATTATTTTCTTATATTATTGTGAAACAATAATCTCTGTGTACATTAGAAAAGTTTAGGCATAGTTGCTAGGTAACAGTTATGGAATTTCCTAGCATGAGGTCATGATTTCCAACCAAGGAGTCAAATTGGAAACCTAAAAAAATGTCAGATTTTTTGCAAAATCTTAAAGGAAAAGTAACGTTTTTTACAATCTGAGCCTTATTTCGGTAATAAAACAAGTTGTTTTACTCACCCATAGCACTTTGGTGTCATATGGAGCACTTCCAGAGATGTTTTAGATTTGCGATCTCCGTAACGTGAGTTCTCGGGGCAAATGTTTGCGGTCTCCAAATAACACAAACTTTAGCACTTTTCAAATCATAGAAGCTCGATGTCTTAGCCTACGATTTCGTGTGGTCAAAAGTGGCCTGTAATCCGAGATTTAGCCATAGTTTCGAGTAGATGAGGACGCCAGTGCGCATGTGCGGAGTGTGCTCTCAGCTCCCGGGACACAAACATGAAACGCAAAGCTGTAAACTATGGATAAATCTCAGATTACAGGCCACTTTTGACTCAAACAAAATCGTAGACTAAGACATCGAGCTTCTATGATTTGAAAAGTGCTAAAGTTTGTGTTGTTTGGAGCCCGCACGGGGCATATTACATGCTCGGGGAATATATTATATGCCCCGAGCTATGGCTAGAAGTCGCGCTAGGCTAACCGCTAATCTAAAACATCTCCGGAAGTGCTCCATATGACACCAAAGTGCAATGGGTGAGTAAAACAACTTGTTTTATTACCGAAATAAGGCTCAGATTGTAAAAAACGTTATTTTTCCTTTAAATAAAACGATCTTAACTGCGTTTTAGTCAAATGAGTAGTCCAACCTGACAGGAATTTTAAGGCAGGTTCAGCTGTGTTCCTAAATAAATAACTGTCTAGCTCTCAAGGACATTTAATAAAAGATTCAAAAAGACGCAATCAGAAAAACAGAAAAATGAACAGCTGAAGTGAAATGAACTTCTATTGAGTCAAGCGCGACAAAAATGAATCTTGAGTCTTTGTAATGATTCCTGAACACAGACAGCTATTTGTGGTCTAATTAAATTGTATTATGATCTCCGTCAAAGACTTGTGATTTGTTTACCTCTTCTGAATCCTTCACAAAACACTGAAAAATATCAAAAATAAAAAATGTAAACCAATAAGAAGCATTCTAACTATTGAAACATCTTCTCAAAGTCTACAAGTTCATTTGGAGTGCATTAGCTTACTTCAATGGCAGCGCGCGGTAGCCTGTGTTTACTGATAAGAGAAGAGAAGAAATTTCCAGAACGACAAAAGACGGATCACATTTTTTAGTATTATTATTTTTTATTTTAGAAAGCGCAGATAAACAAAAAGTCAAAACATGTGAAGCTGCCGTCTGGAAAATGGAAATTCTCCCAAAGCGGTTCATTTTGTTCAGAGTGGAGAGGTGTGCAGAGGGTAAGAGTCATTGTTGTAGCTTCGGATTATAGAGCACTTTTGGAACATTTTTCAGTCCAGGGAACAGCGGAAATTGAATTAAAAGTTTGACTTGGAAAATACGAGGAAATATTGTGTAGACTTGAGCCTCAGCAGGTCTATGGACATTTAATATAAGATGTAGGAGGCACTTATGAAACTATATATAAAAAATAAATACAAAATATTATAAAGTTTGCACTCCATCGAGTGTAGGCAGTTTTTTTTTAGCTATTTATTTAAAGTTGCACAGTGAAACATTGCTTGTCTCCATAGAGATTTTATAGTCATAGACTTAGACTTAGACTTAGACAAACTTTATTGATCCACAAGGGAAATTGCTTTGGGTACGGTAGCTCACACCTCAAATATAATATACAATATAAAAACAGAGGGTGAAAGAACAAGAAGAAAAATAGATGGAATAGTAACCAAAGAGCAGTAGACCTGTGTCAGATGAGACACAATTATATACATAAGATAATGGTAATAAATATATATGTACAATCCGATTGAAATAAAAAAGTAGTAGTCAAATACAAAATACAGTATCAAATATGATGTTCAGTACCAGCTGTATACAGTTGTAGGGAGTATTATCTGTTACATAAGGTGAGTTGTTGTACAGTTGTATGGAGTATGGTTTGCCTGGAAGAATCCATGACTCATCGCTGTACCAGCGGCGAGTCTGGTAATGCTTGGTCCAGAATGCGCTGCCGTTGCGCTTAGACAGACAGCTAAGTGAACCAATCAGAGAACGGTTAACGGACAGCGACGTGAACCAAGGGTGGAGCGAGGGTGTCCAAATGGTATCGCGCTGTATAGCAAATACAGAGAGATATCATTTGGCTGGCCAGGTAAGAGTATGGTATGAATGTAGTCCTGTATCTCTCACTGTTTGAGTGGAGCTGTAGGAGCCTGTTGGAGAATGAGCTCCTCTGTGCCTCTATGGTCTGGTGCAGTGGGTGAGCAGGAGTGTCCATGATGGAGAGCAGTTTGTCCAGTGTCCTCCTGTCCCTTACTGTGACAAATGTCTCCAGCTCACAGCCAATCACGTGACCAGCTTTACGGATCAGTTTGTCAATCCGTCCGATGTCTCTTTTACTGGTGCTGCTCCCCCAGCAGACTACAGCAGAGTACAGGGCACAGGCCTCCACAGACTGGTAGAAGATCTCCAGTAACTTGCTGCACACATTGAAAGACCTGAGCTTCCTCAGGAAGTAGAATCTGCTCATGCTCTTCTTGTACACAGCATTACAGTTGTCTCTCCAGTCCAGCCTGTTGTTCGCCCAGGTACTTGTAGCAGTCCACGATCTCCACCTCATGACCCTTGATGTTAATAGGCTCCACAGGTGACCTTATCCTCCTGAAGTCAATCACCAGTTCCTTGGTCTTGTCCAAGTTCAGGAGCAGATGGTTTGCCTGGGACCACTTCACAAAATTTGTAATCAGTGTCCTGTACTGTACTTATGTTATGTAATATACAAACCTGTTGAATTGCAAGTGTAAAATGGTGTAAAAATAACTTGAAGAACATGGATTTTTACTATGAGCTGCTTATTACAGGTCAAATCTGTGGAGAGGCGTCTCCACAGATCTGACCTGTAATACTGCCTGGTAGCTTCAGCAGCTTGTGCACTGAGATAGATGAAGACATTTAATGCCCTACTGTGTGACATTTCAAGCAAAGTGCACTTTTAAAAAATGGCTACTCTGGCTAGTTAAAACTATAGTATGTAACTTTTTAGGAACTTTTTAAAAACATTTGGCTGTGTTTATTGCATGGAAAAACATACAAAAAAATGTGAGCGAGCTTGCATCTCCACAAACCTGACTCGTATTTGGCCTGGACAGAGGCCTCTTCCTGCTTGTTTCCATGGAAATGTTGTTGACTATTATATTCCACACTTTTCACCATGTTGAAGTATGGTTCTAAATCTTCTATTTCCATGGAAAACGTGCCCCCTCCAGAAAGTTACATACTGTAACTTTAAGTGTTACTTGTGACATTTGGATATGAATATGTTTTGTCATGTTTTTTTTTTTTAATCTAATTAATATTTTCATTGCAAAAAGAACATATTAACACTAAAGATGTGTTTGTTTAATATAGGAGGCTAATGGTAATAACTATACTGCTTTTGGACCAATGGAATCTTTATTTAAAGGGATAGTGTGGTTTTTTTATGTTAATCTGTATGGGTTTCCTTCTAAAAGTTACGTGTGTTGACACTGGCTTACCTCTGACAGTCTCAGCTGATCCCGGTTCGGCTCGCTTTCTGGAGCCCACGTAAGTAGGTCCGGTAACTTCCCTGGAACATGAAATAAAGCTTGTTTTTCTTCTCAAAACAAAACATTTGTTAGAAAGGTGATATATTTGCGTCCGAAACAGTTGTCCACGAAACATCCAGCAGCGTATTTCGCATTTGCGTATTGTCTCTCTCCACTCGTATCACTACGCCCATGTTAACTCTATCAGCCTGTTCACTTGTAAACGTCGGCGCTGAAGGTGAACAGGCTGATAGAGTTAACATGGGCGTAGTGATACGAGTGAAGAGAGACAATACGCAAATGCGAAATACGCTGCTGGATGTTTCGTTGACAACTGTTTCGGACGCAAATATATCACCTTTCTAACAAATGTTTTGTTTTGAGAAGAAAAACAAGCTTTATGTCATGTTCCAGGGAAGCTACCGGACCTACTTACGTGGGCTCCAGAAAGCGAGCCGAACCGGGATCAACTGAGACTGTCAGAGGTAAGCCGGAGTCAACACACGTAACTTTTAGAAGGAAACCCATACAGATTAACATTTTAAAAAAAAGGCACTATCCCTTTAAGACTTGCTAAATGGACTTTCCACTTGTGATAAAAAAAAGACTTAAAATTGTACAGCTTTATTTTTTAAAACCATTTTTTTTTCTTTTTAGATGTAATTTTGTATCAGTTTCTAAAAAATGCATTTCTTTGATATCACATCCACACAAATCAATATAATAACTACACACATGTCTAATTAGCCAGCACAACTCCAGTAGTGTTTCCTTTTAGCAGGTTGTGAGGGACTGGTCAGATGCACTGATGGTCTTATATTGGAGTATATTGAAGTATATTGGAGTATATTGGAGTATATTAGATACACGGCACTTGTCACATTTCATATCCGTTACTATAGCGCCAGGGCCCAGTGCACTACAGCCCGGGCCTCACACAAAAGATACAAAAGATTATACAAGATACGACCAGAAAGAGGGACGTGAATGACCAAGGGATTACAAACTGTCCATAAACTGTCTTTATGAAACTAAAAATAACGGTCACCTGCTTGTTTCTATACCTGGAATGACATTAAACAGCTCTACTTTACATTTATTCAATTACAGGTGGTTTTATAGCTCAAAAATACCTAGAAAAACAGACTTTCTGACTGGGAGCGGGGTTGCCTCTCCACAGATCTGACCTGTAACGTGGTCTGGTTTTGCTCTCCGTGACAATAGAGAGATTTAATAACATACTGCGAAACAAAAAAAGCATTTGACAGACCTTCCGGCAGAGCACTTTTCTGCCGGAAGGTCAGAAGTCTTATTATAATATGCAAAAAAAAAGTACAATAAATATAAGTTGGTACGATGCCACGGCGATTGAAAGTACGAGTTCTAGCACGGATAATAGCTGCAGAGGTGTACTGAGCTAAGGAGTTGTAGGCTATCTTCTCCATCTGCCCATATACGACTCTCTCATTTACTTAATTAGCGGTGCGTCTGAAAGCTACAACAGCATATGGTGTTTTCAGGATTACCCCAGGCACGTACTGTCCACAATGGATGCAACATTAAAATCAGGTGAACGGATCGGATTGCTGGCGTCATTGTTCGTTTTGAGAAGACATTTTATTCTCGTTCTGAACTTTTAATATGTACCTATCTCCATGGTGGCAAGGAGGTAACACCAACCGGTCAAAGTACAGGTGAGATCTGTGGAGAGGCAACACAGAAACAATTGGTGTTTATCAAGATTTTTTGGAATAAAAATCTAATTGAAAGATGCAAGATTGGTGCATTTACTCGTGTTTGTTTAACTCTGTACTGTGACAAAGGAATAAGATCTCCAACGACTAAACAGGGACCAAACCAGGAACTAAACCAGGACCAGATCAGGACTGGACCAGGTCTTGACCAAAATTAGAACAGGACTAAACCAAGACTAGAACAGGACTAAACCAGGACTAGACCAGGCCTAGAAGAGAAATTAATCAGGACTAGACCAGGACTAAACCAGGAACAGACCACGCCTAGACCAGGACCGAACTACTATGTCTTGACCAAAATTAGATGAGGACTAAACCAGCATTAAAACAGGACTAAACCAAGACTAGAACAGGACTAAACCAGGACTAGACCAGGCCTAGACGAGGAATTAACCAGGACTAGACCAAGACTACACCTGGACTAGATGAGGAATAAACCAGGACTAGACTAAGATTAAACCATTACTAAACCAGAAGTAGACCAGGACTAGACCAGGACTAAACCAGGACTTGACCAGAACTAAACCTGGACTAGACAAAGACTACACCAGAACTAAACCAGGACAAAACGGGACTAAACCAGGACTAGATCAAGATTAAACCACGACTAAACCAGAAGTAGACCAGGATTAAACCAGGACTAGACCAGAACTAAACCTGGATTGAACAAAGACTAAACCAGGACAAAACGGGACTAAACCAGGACTAGATCAAGATTAAACCACGACTAAACCAGAAGTAGACCAGGATTAAACCAGGACTAGACCAGAACTAAACCTAGATTGAACAAAGACTAAACCAGGACAAAACGGGACTAAACCAGGACTAGATCAAGATTAAAGCATGACTAAACCAGAAGTAGACCAGGACTAGACCAGAACTAAATCTGGAGTAAACAAAGACTAAACCAGAACTAAAGCAGGACTAAACCAAGACAAAACAGGACTAAAGCAGGACTAGAATAGGACCAGACCAAATATACTGTACATCAAGACCCAAAAATCACCCATTTAGTACCAAGTATTATCACACTCATATTTATTTTCCCCATGCACTTCTTATTTACTTTCCATCTTCTTAAAGTGCATGTTTCTTCCTCCTCTCACACACTCGGTCTTGTTTTGTAGCGCGTGCTCTCACATTTGTCACTGTAGTAATGGCCTATAAGATGTTTAAAGCCTTTATGAATGATCCCAGTGTTCCAAACTCCGCTCTGCTGCTGATGTAGAGAGGCGCCTGTGCCGTTTGTCAAATCACACTTAAAACAGGCACTTTAAGAAGCTACTTTTCCATCACAGTCAAAGGGAAAGCGTTGTTACAAGGAGATGTTTTTTTTCATTGCTGATTACTGAAAAGAACACAATGGGAATAAGTAGAAGCTGACAGGAAGTCGTTATAGTGACTTCAGTTGCTGACAAGGAGCAGGATTAGAACAGGATTAGACCAGGACTAAACCAGGACTAGAACAGGATTAAACCAGAAGTAGACCAGGGCTAAACAAGAAGTAGACCAGGACTAAACCAGGACTAGACCAGGACTAAACCAGGACTAGAACAGGACTAGAACCAGACTACATAAATAATAAACCAGGACTAAATCAGGACTAAATCAAGACTAGACCAGGACTAGATCAGGCTAAACCAGAAGTAGAAAGTACTGAACCATGACTAGACCAGGACAAAACCAGGACAAAACCAGGACTGAACCAGGACTAAACCAGGACTAAGCCAGGACTAGAGCAGGACTAGAACCAGACTACATAAGGAATAAACCAGGACTAAATCAAGACTAGACCAGGACTAGATCAGGCTAAACCAGAAGTAGAAAGTACTGAACCATGACTAGACCAGGACAAAACCAGGACAAAACCAGGACAAAACCAGGACAAAACCAGGACAAAACCAGGACTGAACCAGGACTAAACCAGGACTAAGCCAGGACTAGAGCAGGACTAGAACAGAAATAGACCAGGACTAAACAAGGACTAAATCAGGACTAGTCCACGACTAGATCAGGACTAAAGCAGAAGTAGAAAGTACTGAACCATCACTAGACCAGGACAAAACCAGGACTAAACCAGGACTAAGCCAGGACTAGAATAGGACTAGAACAGAAATAGACCAGGACTAAACAAGGACTAAATAAGGGCTAAAGCAGGACTAGACCAGGCCTAGACCAGGACTAAAGTAGGATTAGACCAGGACTACTATAAAGCAGGACTAAACCAGAAGTAGGCAAGGACTAAACCAACATTAGACCAAGACTAGACCCGGACTTGAATGGGACCAGGCAAAATCGACATGAATATACAAACATTAAGATGCCACTTTTCTACCAAAGTCAAAGGAAAACATTGTTACAAGTAGATGTTTTAGTTTTTTTTTTTTTAAATCACCGATTAGCGAAAAGAACAAGACCGGAATAAGTAGCGCTGAAGGGAAGTCATTAGAGTCACTTCAGTCGTGTGTCGTCCACAGTCACAGCAGTTATGAGTTTCAGTTTGGAATGTTATTCAGCCACTTAAAGGCACTGTACCTGATTTTTACTGTCTTAAAAACATAAAAAACAAATTCATTTTAAACGGTTTGCAGTGGTCCAAAGTTATTCCTCATTTACCTTATTCTGAGCTTCCTAATTATTGACCACCGTGCGTTTAGAAACACTTTTCACTTCACTCAGAGACCAGTGTGGCGTTTTGTTGTGACGATAATGCTAACAACTAGCATGCTAACCTGCACTTCATGGTTATTGGACAATTAAAAGCGTCGTAATTACACGCAGACGGTACAGCATATCTGTACTGCGACAATTTGGTTGAAATACACGAGAAAAGATTGGATTCAGGCCATTTAACTTTTCCTATTTTAGAGAGTTCATATTTATAACAAAAGGTGCAGTATGTCTGATCAATCTGAAAGTCGGTGGTTCGAATCCTGCTCTCGACGTTAACGTCATTGGTTGAGCGGACAGTTCCATGAACCCACAGGTTGGCGGTGCAAATCCAGCTCCCACAGATGAATTTTCTATCTCCATGGAGACAAGGGAGTAGCTAGATCAAGCTACAATGCAATCCACATTGTTGTCGCACTGTAAACCCAGACGCCAGCAAAATTGAAGTTGTTTTAGATGAATATTGCGATTTAAAATGCCAAAATTTTAAAGGTCCCATGACATGGTACTTCTTGATGCTTTTATACGGTGCCTTAATGGTTCCCTAAACTGTAAATGAATCCTTCTTCAAAATCAACACTCAGTGCATGAGAAAGACCCATTTACACAGACATGGTCACAAATTCACTCTCTGAACAACTCATTCTGGGCCTTCTTGCTTGAATGCAAATGAGAAGGACACAGATTGGCTTAGAGGAGCGGGTGGGGCCCCCCCCACCCGCTCCTCTGCGCCGCTGGAGCGCTGCTTTGTGCGCTGGCTCCCATTTCCGCATTTGAAGCACGGAGGGAGAAAGGAGAGCCGTTTCAATGAAAAAAACACATTTTCACAGAAAATAAAATTAAACCACTGCTGTTTCAGAGGTCCAGAGGGTCGGGTAAAGGACTTCCGAGCCTAGAAACACTCGCATGTGCCTCCAGGCAAATAAAAAAATGCATTTCGCATTGCGTAGCTCCTTCGCGGTCCAAACTCTCTGGGCGTGATTTCCAGAGACAGGGGGTGGAGATCCAGACGATGGTGGAACTGCATTTGCATTTCTTTTTTCAATCTGACGTCAATAAGGTGCCTTGTCCAGAATCGCCCATTTGAGCTGTGTTTTTTTCAAACGCAGAAAAGGATCGCAAATGCTCAGTTTAGACATTTCGCAACTTTTAGCCATTGGGGGGGCCTAAACAGGGTAGGGGAGCTCACGTTCAAAAACCTCAGAAAGTGAAAATTTCATGCCATGGGACCTTTAACATAATACTATAAAGCAAACAAATGCACAGAAACTAAATAATTCAAAAATGTATTAACACTGCAGCAAAGCTTCAGTTCCTTATTCCTTAAATTCCACCAGAGAAGAAAATGTAACCTCCATTATTCTTATTAGATTCAAATTTTACATTTCTAAGAATCCAGCTGAGCCTCCAATTAGATAACCCTTCTGTGTAAGCCGCATCATAAATAGCGTATGCACGTATCTGCCTTTATTCGTCTCAAATCTATAATCGCCGCCGAAATTACATCATCATTATCTCTAGAAGCCATTTAGGCATTCACTCATCTCCGCATTAATATTTCTCGCAGTGCGTGTCTGTGGCTAGCCAAGGTGACCCGGCTCCTCCCTTTAAGATGGACTCTTAATGACCATAAGTGTGGACAGTTTGACTAATAAAGCACCACAAGAGCAGCGTCGCGGGTTTAATAGACAGTAGTAAGATGGCTGCCGAGGAGCATCGATCACAGCGGTGACACGAGAGTCGGACCGGATGATATCTGATATTTAATAAAAGGCCAGTGTCTGCAAGATAAAATGGCAAACCAATATATCCAACCTACAGAGTGTACCATAGTGCTGGAGAAAAAGGTTACTGCGTTGAATGGAGATTTGCTATGTGTATGCTATGCTAATGGCAGAGTGGTAATTAATGAGACTGACCAATCACGTCATTTGGTTGGAATGTTTAAAGGGATTGGGCGTATATGTGTTTCTATAGTTATAAGTCTAAAATGAAATACTTTAACTTTCAACTTTTAGCTAGTAGTGTAGAAAGAATCAAATACTAATCGATACTCAAACTTGTATCAAAACTAGATACTAATTTGAGCAGGTATTGATCATAAAAAAGTCATATTCACAGGACAGAAATGAACCTTTCCTGAATGTCTTTAGAATGATCTTGAGCTGTATCAGAACAAGTATAAGAGGACATAGACGATAGGGGTGGCACGGTTCACAAAATTCACGGTTCGGTTCATATCACGGTTTAAGGGTCACGGTTTTCGGTTCTGTACGGTTCTTATTGGTTTCTTTAAAAATACACCTTATATCCATTTATCTTAATAATCCACAATAACCGGATATAACATTAAAAAGGTTATAAGATTATATAATAATCTAATGTAATATAAAATCTTAATACAATGTAATAATCGCACAATCTGAATTTGACATGACTTTAAGCCCATTATTGGAACCATCTCCGATCTGGTGGCAGTAACTATGTCACCTGCTGTTGAAAAAACCCTTTCACTAGATATTGAAGAAACAGAAACAAAAGTACGTGTCTCGTATTAAACTTCTACCGGTGTGCGGGCCGCGCTTCGTCTGGAGCTGCGGATACCACACGTCAGCGAGCGCGCGAGCGGCAGCTCTTTCGTACGTGTAACATGTAACGTGTATCACAGGGCAGGTTAAAGTTTATAAAACATCTGTCTGTGCCTCACTTACCGACTTTTCACGCTCTCTCCTCCTGTTAGCTTCCCTGATAGCGCATAAGCTCTCTCTCCTCAATGCCTCTGATTAGAGCGCATTTCGGCGGCGGCGTGGGAGGGGGGTGTCCGTGACTTTCCGCTTTTCCCCAGACACCAGACTTAAATGACACTGGTGCATCCTCTATGTCCTTGCCGCTATCTCCACTCTCACTTGCCATTTCTATCTAACTTTATTTACCGCACTCATTCATCTTTCTCGCGAAAAGGAAACATGAGCCGAGGTTACGTACGGGCATGCCAGATGCAAGTATACATTGCGCATGCCCGGAACCGTCAGGTGCGCACCGAACGGTTCGTCGGATTTCATGAACCGTGCCATCCCTAATAGACGAGTACGCCCATGGTACAGTATGGAACCTACCTGCACAGTGTTTTTTATTATCATCGTGGTATCAAAATCAGTATCAAGTCTATTTTGTAGTATTGAAATCGAGTTTGAAACATTAGCATCATGACAACACTACTATGGGTATGCTATGCTATGAGGTAGTGGTAATTAAAGTAGACAAGATTAGCAACACTGGCCAATCACGTCACCCAGTTGGAATGTTGAAATTGATTTGTAAGTAGGTTTGTGTTTCCGTAGTTACATAAGTGCGTAAATGAAATAAATTAAAGTTTTAGCTAGCTTCTTCTAGATTTATAGATTAGTAATGGGAACTACCTCAGGGTCACAGCTCATTATTTCACCCACAGTGGGAACTTCAGTCGCTTTGACTTTTATGAAGACAAAAGAGAGGCACTGCGTTGAGACTGTTGTAGAGCACTTCAGGAAGAGTGGAACATCGAACACAAAGTTGTCTCACTATATCTTACACATTTTTTCTGCGTACATTTTACCTTTATGTGCCAAAAGTGTAAATCATAAAACATTTCATGAAGTGTAATGGCCCCAGTACTGACCCCTGAGGTACCCCAAAAATTCATGTTCTAATTAAATTCAGTATTTATTCATTCATTCATCATCTTCCGCATTATCCGGTATTCAGGTCGTGGGGGCAACAGTTCAAGCAGATCTGCCGCCCAAATCTCAACGCACCAGCCCCCATGGATCCTCCTGGGGGTGGTGGGTCCACAGGAGGATGGCTCCACGTCGTTTGACCGGCCTTGATGTAACTCGACCAGTGTGCACCAATCCCAATCTGTTGGAGCTGGAAATCGTACCACCAGTGATCTGACTGCTCAACAGCGGGATACGAACTGCCAACCTTTTGGATCAGTGGCCAAACGCCAAATGCTCTACCATCTGAGCTACTGCTACCCCTAAAAAAACTTCATTATATTAATTAGTATTAGTTTTGGTCTTGGCCTGTACTCTTTATTGATCAAAACATGGTCTGATGCGCCTCTTTAGACCGTCACAGAGCCTAGCAAATTCTCGTTTTAAGCCTGTCTTTTACTACTTATACTTTTTCTTCCATATCCACTTGGAAAACTTTCATTTGATTCATAGTAAAACCTATTTGCCTGTATTTCCATCTGTTTGCCATACACTAAACTGCGGCACATTGTCCCTGTAGTGAACTCTAGAGACCCATAAAGTCCGTTCATTGCAAATGGAGAAACTAAAACAAGACTATAACTGCTTTATAAAGATGTTAACTCCTTGGATTGTGAAGTCCATAAACACGTTCTATTACTTTTCTAACAGCCGTAGTTACTCCATGCTTTGTCTTGTCTATTTTTGTAAGGAAAAGGGTCTTCTGTGGTAAAGCTAGAGTTGGCTAATCACTGTCGTGAACTGGAGTTTAGCTAGGTTATTAACAACAGCATGCAATTCCTGATTTTTGAAGAATAAAATCCCTTATAATTAGATGCACAGCACAAAGCAAACTAATTCTGCTGTTTCGGGGGAAAAAAAAGGAAACATTTCTAGTGAAGGGCCCATCGCCATGCTATTGATACTTTGCAGCTGAAGGCATCAATATTCCATCGGGCTGTGATGCTAACTGAAGGCACTACTCTGTCTGAAGCTCTATTAGACTTTAATGTGAGCTTTATTTGAACACAATTTGACCAGAAAGAGCTGGCTTAGCTGGACGTCCAACAGTTGAGATGGTTTGTGCTGTGACAGTGTTTGTAACGTGTGCATTGTGTCTCCATGGTGAACATTCCACCATAGAGATGCATGTAAAACACCCCCAGCATGACGTCAGTGGAAAGTATCTATTGCTTTGCCCTGGAGTGGTTTACTGCTTTGTCTGGAATGTTCCACGGTATGGCATTAACGTGATTTATCTCCCTGGACACAACAAATTGGCGCAACCAGGCCAAGTTGCAGGTCTGATCTGTGGAGACAAGAATGCACTTTTGAGCAATAAAAACTCTTTGTGAAGTTCATAAATACTTACAACCATGGTTACTTTATTGTATTTTTGTAGGAAAAATATAATGTATGAGAAGTGTAGATAGGTTTCCATGACTGTTTTGAAAGCAAATGGGATTTGGAAGCGAAAGGTAGTAAAAGTACACATGAAGTGAGTAACAGTGGGAGGGCTGCAGTAACCATTGAGCTAGTGGGGTAACACAACATGGGGTCCCGAGTTATCAAGACATTTACCAAGAGTCACACACAATAAAACACAGGTATTGGAATCATTTAAATTAATTATACTGAAGACATTTTCATGCATTATTTTATTTTTATCGTAATGTATTCTAGTATTTTCTTTTTCTTTTTTTTTTTTTAGCATGATCTGAATATTCTACCAAACGTTTAGGCATTAGCTTGTTTTTCCTTTTGCAAGGTGTGAGGTTTGATTCCACTACCCACTGTCTTTGGGCAAGACACTCCCGATCCTCCAAATACGTTTATATGTTTTGCAAACGCTGTCAAAGCCTGATCTCGTCAGATCTCAGAAGTAGGGATGTCAACAATTGATCGATTTACAATTAATTGTCGATCAAGACGTTGGCCGAACAAAATGCATTAATTGCAACTAATCACTAATCGCAGACACGCGCACCCGTTAGACCTGGTCTAGTTCTGGGCAGGGCGCACCACGCTCATTCAATGGCAATGCCATGTCCCGGGACGCGACGCACATCAACGAACAGTGAATCGCGATAGAGTGAGGGATTACTGTATTTTGTTATTCCGCATCAATACATTTGTCTGCGTTTTACTAAGGAATAATTAATTAAGGAATATACAATATAATAATACTATGATATATTTTTGACTCAGTGTTATGTTACTATAGCTTATATTCTTAAAGACCCTATTGAAACACTAAAATTCAGGTGAAAAACGCCGCTTATCAGTTAATCGTAAGTCGATCGATAAGGTCAATCAACTATAGATTAATGAATTAATTGATGATTTGCATCCCTACTCAGAAGCAAAGCAGGCGCCAGTCGCAAAAACTGACGTTGTGTCCTTAGGCAAGACACTTCAACCACTTTGCCTAGTATGAAAGTGATGTGTGTGTGAGTGTTGGTGGTGGTCGGAGGAGCCGATGGCGGAGATTGGCAGCCTCGCTTCCATCAGTCTGCCCCAGGGCAGCTGTGGCTACAAAAGTAGCTTAACACCACCAAGTGTGGAGTGAATGAACAATGAACTGTAAAGCGCTTTGGGTGTATATAAATGCAGTTAATCAATCGATCAACCAGCTCAAATAGATGAAGGAATAATGAGATAAATAATACAAAATAACTACATACATAATAAACATTGAAAATAAAGGAGATCAATATGCAGAATATATAATATCAACTAAAGAGTTAAAAAGTTGTAATAAAATAAAAACACCCTGCACTACAAAATTGATCATCTAACATGTTACAGCCTGATCTGGTGCTTTGCTTATACTTCTGAAATTGCAGTATTTTCAGAAGTTTTTTTTCTTCCATCGGCTCCTATAGCATGTGCAAGTGCTATAGCCACCATCTGCCCAGTATTAAGACGCTCGCGGCATTAGCGAACCACCCAGAGGTAATCTATAGGATTCCTTCTGATCCGATTTCAAATAAAACTTTTTCATCTTCCATTTTGTATCCTATTTGCTCACACACATGTGTATAATTGATAGCGCAAGGTGGAAATTAAAAGCAATCACTACTGGGTGCATAAACATTGCATTGGATCTGCATTTCAGAGTGCCAAATCTCCAACGTCCCTCCGTGTTTTCGAGTTCGAGGATAAAACCAGCAGTGGAATGTAATGAAGTAAAAGTAGAAAAGTTCTGTACTTGAAGGTGTTTTGTGTAACTTCTCTGGTGGGGTGTTCACTATGATGTTACTGCTTGGACAACAATGTTCCAGAGTCTGGTATTAAAGGTTTTTATCTCTATGGAGACAGGGATCAGGCCAAGTTATAGGTCAGATTTGTACATGTAACTGAATAAATGCAAGCTGGATAAGTTGAATGCCATACCTTGAAACATTCCACGCAAAGTTTAAACATTTCCATGGCGCAGGTGGTAGACCCTCCTCCAGCAAAGTTGCACAGTGCAACTTTAAAGGGATATGCCACCCCCAGGTCAAATTTGGGCATCTCCCCCGGTGGGCACGCACCGGGGGAACTCCCTTTCTGGTGCGTAAACAGGGATTCCCCTGTCCGCGTGGTGCGTGCTTCGTCTGTCTTTTTCCGCACTGAAAAATAGTTCCCACCCAAAATGACCAAGGCAAGTTCTTTGTGTTGATTTGCACATTTATTTGCACTCGATATGAATGTGCACTACACAGAAAGTAATTGGGAAAAGCATCGAGCAAATTAATTCCTTTTGGCCGAAATCTTTCTCTGGCGCCGATGCCTCCAGTCTAACGCGGAGGAGCAGCAGCTCGCGCGGCGGTCAGTGCTAACCAGAGGTGTGGACTCGAGTTATGTGACTTTGACTTGAGTCAGACTCGAGTCACGAATTTGATAACTTTAGACTCGACTTGACAAAATGTACAAACACTTGCAACTCGACTTGGACTTCAATATCAATAACTCGTGACTTCACTTGGACTTAGGCCTTTTGACTTGTGATGACTTGCTACGTCCAATGAAAGAAAAAACTCTAAAAGTATGTTGATAAGGACCGCACTCGTTTTACTTGTGAATCTGTGAAAATGTATGCAAAGAGCATGTGCGCGCGGCTTGCACAACATCCAATCACAGTAGATCTGCGTTGCTTTCATTCGACCGCATCCAAGGCAAATTGCACAACAAATGATGCGGAAACAAGCATCCACGCGCCAGTTTGCAAAATGATGCCGAAGGTAAAGGGGACTCGAAATGACTCGAAACTAAAATGCTAGGACTTTGGACTCGACTTGAGACTTGTGAGCTTTGACTTCGGACTTGACTCGGCACTTGGATACTCTTGACTCGGGACTTCACTGGGACTTGAGTGCAAAAGACTTAGACTTACTTGGGACTTGCCCAGCAATGACTTTGTCCCACCTCTGGTGCTAACAGACTCGGACAATGGCTGGGTGACCAGGAAAACGCTTTTCATCACTTGTTTTAGTCTCTGGACTGTGGGGAGATGCCCAAATTTGACCTGGGGGTGGCAGTCAGAGTCATACAGTGCTGCTCATAAGTTTACATACCCTGGCAAAATGTTTTGTTTCTTGGCTATCTCTCAGAGAAAATGAATAACACAAAATGTTTTCTTTCACTCTTGAATAGTGATAGGCCAAAGCCATTTTTGTGAAATATCTGTGTTTACTCTTTTTTTTAAACCACAATGACAACAGAAACTAACAGCCAAAAAACAAAACATTTTGCCAGGGTATGTAAACTTATAGCAGCACTGTATCTCATGCACTGAGGCTTGATTTTGGAGAAGGATTCATTTACAGTATTAGGGAACCACTAAGGTGCCATATAAAAGCATCAAGAAGTACCATGTCATGAGATCTTTAAGAAAATCACTGCATTTGAAGCTTCATCAGATCTCAAAATCTGTGTGAAATACTTTACTTTTTACTGTTTAAAGATCCCATGACATGGTACTTCTTGATGCTTTTATACGGCTCCTTAATGGTTCCCTAATACTGTAAATGAATCCTTCTTCAAAATCAACACTCAGTGCATGAGAAACAGAGATAAGATGAGAAAGAGTAATTTTTCTCTCTCTGAACACCCCATAATGGGCGTTGTTGCTTGAATGCAAATGAGGAGAAAAGAGCTGGCCTATAGTAGTGGGTGGGGGCGTGGCCAAACTGAGCTTTCAGCTGATCCATTTCCGTGTTTTTGCACGGGGGGGAGAGATTTGAAGCTTTCCACTGAAAAATAAACACATTTCCACATAAAATAAAATTAAACCACTGCTGTTCAAAGGTCCAGAGGCTCAGATAAAGGACTTCCGAGCCTAGAAACACTCGGATGTGCCTCCAGGCAAATAAAAAACGCATTTTGCATTGCCTAGCGCATTCGCAGTCCAAACTCTCTGGGCGTGATTTACAGAGACGCTGAGTTCAGACAGACGGGGGTGGAACTGCATTTGCATTTCTTTTTTCGATCTGACGTCAATAAGGTGCCTTGTTCAAAATCGCCCGTTTGAGCTCTGATTTTTTGTAATGCAGAAAAGGATCGCAAATGCTCAGTTTAGACATTTCACAACTTTTAACCATGGGGGGGGGGGGAGCTAAACAGGGTAGGGGAGCTCACATTAACGTTCAAAAACCTCAGAAAGTGAAAATTTCATGCCATGGGACCTTTAAGTGAATTTTTAAACAGGTACTTTAATAGCTTTACTTAAATGTCCACTATGTAACTTTTTTGTTGGGGTCTATCACCTGCTGTTGTTTCTATGGAGATGTCATTGCATGTTCCACAGTATGACATTTAACAGCTCTAACTTACATTTATTAAATTACAGGTGGTTTTAGAGCTCAAAAATACCTAGAAAACAGACATTCTGACTGTGAGCGGGGTCACCTCTTCACAGATCTGACCTGTAACTTGATCTGGTTTGGTCTCCATGAAGATAGAAAGGCTTAATACCATACTGTGAAACATTCCAGACAAAACAAAAACTAATTTTGGCAGACCCTCCACCAGAAAAGTTACACAATGCACCCTTACGTAGATTTTTTCCTGTGAGCATCTGTGCTTTTTTTATCTAATGCGATTGCCTTTAACAGCGCACCTGTCAGGGGAAATATGTATATAGTTTATTTATTTAATTTCAATTCGGGGAAAGTGTTTGAATGCCAGCCGGTGTTTAATAAAAAAGCTCAGCACACAAAAGCAGACTTGGTGAAAGAGTGTTCTGCCTGGAAAACACAGAAGCTAATTAACGGAATTAGCCACAGATCAAAAGGCTCAATTATAAAGTGTTGTCGGGAGGTGGTACCAGCGTTCGCATAAAAACACATGTTCATTGCTGGCCGGAGGAAAAGGGGAAGAAAAAGCGTGGCAAAAAGTCAGCAAAGAAGTAGAACTGTAAATATGAGATTAAACATGTAGAAAAAATAACAAATATGAAACGGCGCACGGGGTTAGCAAGTACAAGAAAGTCAACAAAAAACTAGCACTGTAAACATGAGATTAAAAAAAAAGTGTGAAAAAACAGATAAAGATGAAACAAGGTTAGCAAATACAACAAAGAAGATGGCTGTTTTTTTTTTGTTTCTTTTGTTTTGATTTGATTTTCCTCAAACCACATTTATTTTTATCAATACTAAATACAATAAAACAAAAAGAAAACGTGTTTACTATTCTAATATTGCACTTTTTAGATTTTTTTAAATTTTATTTTAATAACACGATACTGGAAAAAAGGGAGCTCCAATGAACTGCAGTGAGAATCTGTTCTTTCTTTTCTACCGTTTTTGTCTTTGGACCCAACAACTTATCGAATGTCTCTATCTACCAGCACTTTTTTTTTTAAATTGCATGAGAGGTTATGCATTGTAGCTAGTCAAATGTTAATAAAATCATAAAAAATATAATAAAATGATGTGCTTATCTGCTCATTTATGGCATTATATTCATTCATTTATGTTTTTATGTGTCCTTACTGTGAGCTTGGATCACCACAAAACCTGACTCATATTTGGCCTCTTCCTTCCTGTTTCCATGGAGATTTTAGCTTTCCCTTGTGTCACTTTAAACATTGCATTTATTCGTTACTACACAGTAATAAAAATAATAAAATCTGTAACTTTTTGTCCAAAAATACACTAAAATTATGGATTTTTATTGCACTGAAAAACCTTACACTGAGTGGGCTTGCATCTCCACAAACCTGACTCTTATTTGGCCTGGTGGAGGGCCTTCTTCTGCTGGTTTCCATGGAAATGTTGTTCCTTTGGCTAATACAGTATGGCATAAAACTCATCAATGAAAAAATGTGCTAACTTCAGAAAGTTCCAGTCTCTTTAAACATTTTTAAATATTTTATTTATTCATTACAGTTATCCAGCTGTTTTCTTTACTTGCCGAATATAACAGTTTGCAATTTTTCTATCTTTTCCTATTGTTAACTTTTTTTCTTTTTTAAATTTTCAGTCATAAATGTCCAGCCATAAATACTACTTTAATTTCCAAACTAAATAGGTCACCAGTTACGACAAATCCACATTCCATTTGATTGGTTTTGCCTCTTACATCGTGCTTAACTTAACAAAAGACACCCACTTTACGCTAACCCGTGAAGCACGCAACCCGGCTAATCACCCGCGTGTCGCCCATCACGCGCAGAAATCCAGGCGCCGGCTCGCGTGCTGCTTCCTGTACCCCTCTCGCTCGTTCTAATTAAGAGGATAATTGAGTGTGCGCTTTTGCCAGTGCGTTGCTCATCGGCGCGTGGATGTGTGGACTTCCCCCGACGCAGCCCGCACCCACACGGCTAATTCGCGGCGTTGCTAATTTACCATTCGGATGCCACATGTTTGACTGCTAATTAAACAGTGTCCCAGCACATGTGGTGGTTGTTTGGGATGCAGGAGAAATGTCAGGCCATCTGCAGTGTGATTTCGTCTGTGTGTTTGCTCGGTTATGTTTTTATGTATGACCTTCTTGCTTCCAAATTGTGGCAGCTATCTGGGGAGAGATTGTGTGTCTTGCATTAAGTGTGCTAAATAATGGATGGCTTTGTCTCGGAGTGAGAGTTTAGAAAGCAAATAAAGTTCCATTTTGTACTTCCTGCAAATAGGTAATGTGGTGAGAGGACTGTTTTTAAGTCAGATGCCCTTCCTGTTAGAATTGGAGTATGATTGAAGTAGGCGATGTGTGCAAAGTGTCTTGCCAAGGGACACAACAACAGTACTGTGTGCTGAGCCTCCAGTACCAAGGTGATCAGTTACACCAGTGTTTCCCAATCTTTTTTGTCTTGTGTACCTCCTGAGCCTTTTTGTCATATCTCGAGTACCCCCTCACTCATACGTGTTGGTGATTCTCCAAAAGTAGAACATGACACAACAATGAAAATCATTTTATTTAAAGGTCCCATGGCATGAAATTTTCACTTTCTGAGGTTTTTCAACGTTAATGTGAGCTCCCCTACCCTGTTTAGGCCCCCCCCCCCCATGGTTAAAAGTTGCCAAATGTCTAAACTGAGCATTTGCGATCCTTTTCTGCATTACAAAAAATCGGAGCTCAAACGGGCGATTTTGAACAAGGCACCTTATTGACGTCAGATCGAAAAAAGAAATGCAAATGCAGTTCCACCCCCGTCTGTCTGTACTCAGCGTCTCTGTAAATCACGCCCAGAGAGTTTGGACTGTGAATGCGCTAGGCAATGCGAAATGCGTTTTTTTATTTGCCTGGAGGCACGTCCGAGTGTTTCTAGGCTCGGAAGTCCTTTATCTGAGCCTCTGGACCTTTGAACAGCAGTGGTTTAATTTTATTTTATGTGGAAATGTGTTTATTTTTCAATGGAACGCTTCAAATCTCTCCCCCTGTGCAAAAACACGGAAATGGATCAGCTGAGAGCTGAGAGCGGAGAGTTTGGCCACGCCCCCACCCTCTACTATAGGCCAGCTCTTTTCTCCTCATTTGCATTCAAGCAACAACGCCCAGAATAATGTGTTTGAGAGAGATATTTATGACTCTTTCTCATCTTATCTCTCTTTCTCATGCACTGAGTGTTGATTTTGAAGAAGGATTCATTTACAGTATTAGGGAACCATTAAGGAGCCATATAAAAGCATCAAGAAGTACCATGTCATGGGATCTTTAATCTCCTTAATTTGAAAATTAAATTCTCAGGCATTTTCTATCTTTTCTTTAACTCAAATTTACTCAAATTAGAATTTAAAAATTCCAAAAAATCTCCCCCTGTGCCTGGCGGCGACACTGCCGAGTACCCCCTGCAGTGTGCTCACGTACCCCTAGGGGTACTTGTACCCCTGGTTGGGAAACACTGAGTTACACCACTGCACTACTTGTTGCATCTTTTTTCATCACAAAATCTTTTACTTACTCAAACTTTATAAAATTCTTTAAAAAAAAATAAGCAAAAGTCACATTTTTACACATTTCTCTCCAAAAAGTTTACTTTTTTTTTTTTTTTTTTTTTTTTAACTTTTTTCTCTTATTTTTTTCTTTACATTTTTTAATAGTTAGGCCGAAACTGTGAGCGGGGTCACCTCTCCGTAACTTGGCAAGACTGTGTGCTGGTCTCCATATGGATAGATATCTTTAATGTCATACTGTGGAACATTACAAGCAAATCCATATTTTGTCTATTGCTTATTGACACAACCATATAGAAAAGTTACTTAATGTACTTTTAAAGGGGGTATTACACTTATATGGGATATTAACCATATTATCTTTTATTGTTTTGAAAATTCTATATTCAGTGAAAACAACGTATTAACATATTTTTGAAGAAGAAAGCTAAAAAAAATAAAAAAGCATAATACCCGCTCTTCCCCCAAAGCATTTTTAACATTTGTGACGTCGATTTTTTCCCCCCTTTTTTTCAGTAGATGTACCAAAACTTTAAAAAAGTCACACATTTCAAAACCTACCATTTCCATCTGATGCCTTCCCACTAGGATTCCCATAATTTCCATCCCATACGCCACTGAATAAATCATTCTAAATCTGCGATATGGCTCATTAAAGGCCACAAAAAAGGCTGCATTGTGTCGTTAAAGAGAAGAGCGATGTCCTGTCATTCATTAAACTGGCTTTGACGGGTTTAGCATGCTAGTAAAACAAAACAAAACAAAAAACCTTGCATAGTGGCTAAATGATGACGCCATAATTCCTCCGATCTAATGCAGTGCCGTGCGGGAGTATTATTCATAACACAACAATGGGCTAGCTGACAGCGAAAATGTAAACGCCGGTCATTTTGAGTGCTGGAACAATCCGTCGGGCTAAAGCAGTTGTTATTTATCTCTGCTTGTTCCCTATAGTCGCAGCTGTCCTTCGTGCTAGCGCGTTGCCGTGCGGCGCCGTGCTAAATAGGAGTGTCCAGGCTGCTACGGGGGTACATTCGTCAGCCTCACCCCGGGGAATGGAGAGGGTCGCTGGGGGAAAGTTAACACGCCGAAAGGCTCTCTGTACATACCAATGCTATGACCGCTCAATAAGTAACAGCCACAGAGCAAAGTGGTGTTGATTGGAGTAGCATGCTAGCGTAGTGAACATAGGGGGGCTTGGACATCTACAACCTCTAACTGTCGAAACGGGTGGGTGTCAACAGTAAGGGTTTTGTAGTGGTATCAAAACTAGTATCGAAACTAAACTCCCATTCACGGCACAGAAACAAAACTTTCCGGAATAACTAGAATGATCTTGAGCTCTATCAGAACAAGTATAAATAATATAAATGAAAGTTGTTAGTTTGTTTCCATCTCCAAAGCGCAAAATGCTCTGTTTCAACTTGTCACGAAGCGGGAGTTTTGTGCGTTAAATCTGTGTGAATGAAACAAAAACAAAGATGACAGAATGGCGTAATATGGACTTTTAAAGTTATTGAAAGTATATGTGTATAAAGTAGGGTTGTCAAAAGTATCACAAATCAGATACTAAATGCTAAAACTGGTACCGAAACTAGATATGAAGCTTTCCTGAATGTCTTTAGAATGATCTTGAGCTGTATCAGAACAAATATAAGAGCACATAGACGAGTATACGCCCATGGACACTGTGGAACCTACAGTACCTGGACCACTGAGGATTACACAGATACAGTGGTACCTCACCTTACGAACGACCCAACAAACGAAAATTCCAAGTTACGAAACGCCTTCACGGTAAATTTTGGTCTCTAGATACGAAAGAAAATTCAAGTTACGAAACGCGAAATCTCAAAAATTCAAATAATGCGCGCTCAGCCACACACATTATACGCTTTTCTCAGACTGGATTTAAACTTTTCTCACATTTGTCTCTGTTTAAACACTCAAACTTTCATAGATTTTCAACAAAATGTATTAATAGTGAAGCGTGGGGGGAAGGGGGAGGGTGGAGAAGTGTGCGCGGCGGGGACACGTGTGTGATAGCGCAGCATGACCCGGCGCGGCGCTGCGAACACGAGACCCGTGCTCAAACCGTGCCTCCTCTAAAACAGGATTAAACCAGGTCTGAACCAGGTCTAAACCAGGTCTAAACCAGGTCTAAACCAGGTCTAAACCAGGATTAAACCACCGCGGCTCTTACCTGCGTTCGTTCATGCGCTCGGACTGCGTGCGGTCCCCTCCTCGCTGCTCACCTCAGCTGTGACTCGTGAGAAACCAGGAAATAGACCCGCACGCGGCGCTTTAATCCACCTGGTCTAGTCCTGGTTTAGTCCAGGTTTAGTCCTGGTCCAGTCCAGGTATAGACCTTGTTTAGACCTGGTTTAGTCCACGTTTAGTCCTGGGTCTACAGTCTCTTAGCCAATCAGGACCCAGAACACAGTGTTACACTATAAAAAAAAGTTACACTATAAAAAAAAAACTTGGATCGGGGCCTTGGAACGAATCAGGCTTTTTCCATTGAAATAGCTACTCAACTTACGAAAAATTCACGTTACGAAACCACTTCTGGAACGAATTAATTTCGTAAGGTGAGGTACCACTGTATAAGGCCACATGGGAATAGAAAAGAAAGTAACTTTGAAAAATCACATTCTATCATCTGAAGAAAGTATTTTAGTATTTAGTATACTTTAGTATTTTAGTGTGTGGTGAGGGCTTGATGCAAAATGTATAGAAAAAAAAAAGTCTAGAGTGGATTTACTGTTTTAATTTCATGGCCCATAAAGTTATTGAATGTTCACCTTCAGAATTCTCTCTTCGCAGGGTGATTGGTTAAAACATTTTCTGCTTCAAATTTGGATGTTTTCAGGATGTATTTTATGACAAGATACAATGGTTACTGCACGCCACAAAATGAATGTCCGCAAATACACAATGTTAGTGTATTTGTGCGCTGACTTGTGACCTATTAGACTTAGACAAACTTTGTTGATCCACAAGGGAAATTATTTGGACACAGGAGGTCACACATCCCAATATATTATAATAACAAAAGAGAAAAAATATAAATGAGTAGCAAAAATGCCACGAGACTGATAAAAAATCAGGCATAATTATAAACATGGATATGTACAAGTAAAATACAACAACATAGAAATATAGTACAGTGGTCCCTCGCTCTATCGTGGTTCACTGTTCGCGGCTTTGCTGTTTCGCAGATTTTTAATTTATTTTTTAAATAGTGTAACTTTTTTTTATAGTGTAACATTGTGTTCTGCGTCCTGATTGGCTAAGAGACTGTAGACCTTTGCCGATTGATAGATGGGGGATGCAGGGGGGACTGGGACTAGACCAGGACTAGACCAGGACTAAACGTGGACTAAACCAGGTCGACACCAGAACTAAACCAGGTTTAGACCAGGTCTAAACCTGGACTGGTCCTGGACTAAACCAGGACTGGACCAGGTCTAGACCTGGACTAAACCGGAACTAGACCAGGTCTAAACCAGGATTAAATCACTCCGTGCGGCTCTTTGCTGGTTTTGCGTTCGTTTGTGCGTGTTCGGTTTGCGGCTCGGGCTGCGAGGACGCGGTCCTGAGGGGGAGGCATGGTCCGGGCGCCGCGGTTCGCTCTCGTGCTCGCAGCCCCGGCCTTGCGCCAGTCGTGCTGCTCTGTCACGGATTTGACCACGATGAGCGGGTGCGGGTCGCGTGCTTCTCCAAGGGGTTGGTGCGCGTCGCGTACCGGGATGTGGCAGTGCCGTTGGATGAGCGCGGTGCTTTCTGCAGATCCAGTGACTCATGTCTCCGCTCCCCTCGCACGTCCGGCGGGCTCCGCTTCACTATTAATAAATTTTGTTGAAAATCTACCAAAATTTGAGTGTTTAAACGAGAGAGAAATGTGATGTTAATTCCAGTGTTTAAGGCGTTTACAGCCTTAAAACATGTATAATAATTGTAAAATATAAAGTTGTCCTTCTTCGCAGATTTCACTCATAATGTAATACAAATTGTAATACAAATGTAAATATATATATAGCATTACGCAAACTTGACTATTCAAGAAGTTTTGACAATGTTATAGTTGTTTCCTTCTCATTTACTCATCCAAAGTAGTATTTGGAGTGATTTGTGCCTGTTTGAATCACTAAAATGGCTTCAAGATCAATTCTCATTTTCCCCGCCACTCGTACGTACGTACCTACTGTGACGTACTTCTTCAATTTTATTTTTGCAAACAGTGATATGTGTGTAGATTCAAAAGTTCAACACTCCATGCACAGCTTCCAGGTGCTGGTAACAACAGGAACATTGAATAATTCCAGAAAAGAAGAAGTTTACCGCACACTCGCTTGACTTTACTCTTATTCTTTTATTGAGCTTAGAGCGAACAACGCGTTTTGCTTCTACAGCATCATCAGGTTGTGATATGTTCAGAATTCAGCATTTTGGTTCAAATGAAAAAAAAAAAAAACCAAAAAAAACACAACTCAGCTATCCATCAGAGGGGTTGACAACTTCAAGGCTCTTTGTTGTGATGACGTTTACGACGACGTCAGCTTCCGTTAGGCACCAGTTTTCAGTGAATGTTGTTTATTTTAGTAAGTCGGTTTTAATATTGCGATTTAAAATGTCCAAATTATAACATAAAGATCCATGGGTATCATAGATTATAATTATACAACCGACACAAGCACAGTATGTCTCCTTTAACAAAATGGTTAAAGCATTTCCTGATATCTTTGCTTACCCTTTGACCCGTGTTTGAAAATCTCCCGTTCGCCGTTGTAACCCTAACACACAATTCACTGAACTCTCTTCCATCTGCTTCGGAGTTCAGTCCTCACTAGCCTCGACCAATATTCCTTTTGTTTATCACACTATTTACATAAAGCTAGCGCGTCGGGGAAACCTGTGAATTCTGAGCAGCCTTTTCTCCCTCCAACAAAAACTGCACATTGCGTTTTTGTGGAACTAGTTTTCCGTTTCAGAGTTAATTAAAATGAAATTAATAAAGGAAAGCAAAGTGAAGGAGAAGGGGAAGGGGAGGGGTGGTGTTTGAAAAGATTTTGCAGTCGATGAGTTGTTGACCTGAATCTGCCAGTGTTCGGGTTGGCTGGTCGTGATCAATGGCCAATGGAAGCTTTAGATTTCGCTTTTCTCGTCAATAAAACATGTAAGGTTGTTTGTTCTCATTCGGCCATGAACTTTAAAGCCGCACTATGTAACTTTCTGTTTGGAGTCCAATGACATCATTTTCAGTTAAACCAGGGGTGTCAAACTCATTTTGGTCCTGGGGCCGTATCCAAACTACGTTGATCCCAAAGGGGTCGGATCAGAAAACTCATGGCAAATATACCCC
Source organism: Paratrypauchen microcephalus (assembly GCA_036785185.1). Lineage (NCBI taxonomy): Eukaryota > Metazoa > Chordata > Actinopteri > Gobiiformes > Gobiidae > Paratrypauchen > Paratrypauchen microcephalus. The sequence continues at coordinate 2,075,787 of JAVJIX010000147.1, read as the reverse complement.
AAAAATAGCAATAAGTCCAAATATTTGTGCAGAGAAACACAAATCTATAACAGAAGTCTTTTTTTATTTGATGAACTCTTTCTTTTACAAAATATTATACTATTATGAATAGGGGTGTGCAAAATAATCGTCATGACAATGCATCGCGATACGAACTTTCACAATATACTGCTTCGATTCTTGATGCCAAAAATCGATTATTATTAATTAATAATGTATAAATTAATTATTAATTAATAAATAAATCAATTATTAGTTTGTTTTTTTATTTTTATAAATCCTGTGCACTTTTTTCTTTGTGAAAGGGTATTGTATGTTATGATGGTAGCTACCTCCAAAATGGCAAATGTTTGAACATCATTTTTTTGTTTTAGAAAAAATCCTATGCACTTTTTTTGTTATTGGTTTGGTTTATTTGTTTTTGTTATTCAATAAATTCAGTTATGAATTGAGTTGCTCAGAGTTCTGTATCAATTGAAGACACTACCCAGATACACAGCCACTGATATTTAAGTTATCCTCTTTTTTTTTTTGGTACATTTTCACTGAAGTATGTCGAATATATTGCAATGCATCGCAATAATTCAAGTATCGTGATGCATCGTGATAGTATCGCATCGTGGCATATGAATCGTGATTCGAATTGAATCGTGACTTCTTTGCCAATACCCATCCCTAATTATGAACAACCTAACCAACCAACAATCAAACTTTAAGAAAAAAATGCAATTTCAACACAATGTTTTAACTTGTATGTATTTTCTACTATATAGTCCAAACGTGCAATATTTTTCCCATACTCTCCTAGTTACTGTTTTTATTATTATTACTTATTTTATTTTATTCTTGCCTGCATGCACTTTGGCAAGTAAATTTCTCCTATGTGAGATCAATAAAGTCTTATCGTATTTCACAGAATTTAGTCGTGCTTTATATTTCATTTGTGCTGCTCTGGTGGGAGGGGCCACGCACAGAGGCGCTATGCTAAACTGCGCAGAAAATTACCAATATTTCAATAGAAAATTTAAATATAATTAAAATATTTCAATAGAAAATCAGCCGAGGGCCAGATTAAAGGTCTTGGAGGGCCGGATCTGGCCCCCGGGCTGCATGTTTGACACCCCTGAGTTAAAGCATGCATATATATATAAAATCTGCTTGAGGCCATATAGATGTTTTTAGTTCAGGCCGTAGTTCAGGTCTGTGGAGTTAATAATAATAATAATAGATTTTATTTATAAAGCACTTTACATTGAAAAACAATCTCAAAGTGCTACAGAGCATTTAAAAACAGGGTAAAAACACAGACAGAACATTTAAAAACAGGGTAAAAACACAGACAGAATAAATACAAACATAGCAAGATAAAAGCACAACATATTATGGGCCAATTAGCCATAGGCTCTTGTGAACAAGTGAGTCTTTAGTGCACTTTTAAAAGCATCCACCGACTGTGGGGCCCTAAGGTGGTCGAGAAGGGTATTCCACAGACGGGGAGCTGCGGCTTGAAAGGCCCTGTCACCCATGGTCTTTAGCCGTGTCCTGGGTGGAATCTGACAGTGCTGCTGGCCTGACCGGGTCCTGGTAGAGGTCTGAGGTGTGAGTAGTTCGGTGAGGTAGGTGGGGGCCGCACCGTGCAGACAGTGATGGGTGTGCAGGAGGATCTTGTATTCGATACGGAGGTGAACGGGAAGCCAGTGCAGGGTGTGAAGGATGGGGGTGATGTGCTCGTGTTTCCGCACCCTCATCAGGACCCTGGCAGCGCTGTTTTGGATGTATTGGAGCTTTTGAAGGCTCCTGCCAGAGATCCCGATGAGGAGTGCATTACAGTAGTCCAACCTGGAGGAGACAAGTTGTGGGCCTGCTCACGTTATGAATGTATGTTTTTGCAGTATCTTGGAGAAATAAAAACACTCATAACTGAACAAATAACAGATACATTTGTTTATTGCGTGTATTCTGTGGAACATTTACATTTTTCTATACAATATTTTGCTTTGAATTGTTATTTGCTATGACAATTGTGCTAGATTTTCATCACTCTGAAACCCATGGATTTATTATTATTATTATTATTTTATGTATTATCTTACCTAAAGCAACTCTATGTAACTTTTAGGAAGTACCATACTCCGAAACATTCTCTTTATGCTTTTCTGAAATATTAGTCAAAGGAATGAAACAATTTCCATGGAAACAAGCAGGAGGAGACCCTTCTTCAGGCCAAATATGTCAGGTTTGTGGAGATGCAAGCCCGCTCTCACCTTTTTACAAGATAAATAGAAATAAATAAGACTTAAAAACACGCTTTTACTTTAGTCAGTTTTATGGCTAAAAAGTTACACGGTGTGGCTTTACATTTTTGCCATTCCACCCGCATCTGAGCGCATAATTGAAATCAAAACGGCTAAGCTAACACAACGCTAACATCCCAAAACGATCCTGAACTCCGTCTCACCTCCGCTACCTCGTTCTCCCGCTTTAGGCCCCTCCCCTTCCTGGATGCTCCCTAATTAATGGGGAGCCGTCAGTGGGGAGTGCTTTGCTTGTTTACTCTTATTGAAATTAGCGAGGCTTGCCGTCCCCAGAGACTCGGCGTCAGAAGCACAATTAGCTGGCACTGGACTAATTAGCAACGCGGCACTAACGACACCTCCGTGGGTGCGTGGGAATGCACCGAGCGAGCTGAGCAGAGTGGCGGCAGAGGTGTCGGTGCGGAGAGGAGAAGGAAGAGGAGTTACAACTGTCAGCGGTTGTTTTGTATTTATTTTTTACACTAAGGAGTTGTACTTTTAAAGTACTATACATGCTAGTCTTTTTAGCTTGGCTGGCGCTAGTGGCAACTTTTTTGTTTATTTTAGCTGTAGTATTCTGGGCCAATTTACATTTAAAGAGGGGGTATTATCCAAAATTGACTTTTTGGAACTTTGTAACATGTTATAACAATTTTCACTTCCGATCCCGATACCTGAATTTGGATATAAATAAACTCATCTCTACAGGCATGTACGCCTATGATTAGGGCTGAACGATTTTAAGAAAAAATTTATTGCAATTTTTCTGGCAGATATTGCGATTTCAATTTCATCCATGATTTCTTTCAAATTACATTTCAGTGCACATGAACATTTGCAAACATCACAGAAACTTACATCATACCATTCAAACACTAAATTCCACTAAACTGTAATGCAAGAATGAAAATTAAGTCAATCATTTATTTCAAATCTAGACCTATTTATTAAAAAGAAACATGCTGTACATAGTCTACATTGAGCGCTTGAGCAACCGCAGTTATTCCACCTGAAGAACTAAAAGAGCATCTGTGTAGAGCAAAAAAAGTATTTTAAAGTGGTGCAAGGTCAGTCTTTTATGGCTCAATTGAGCATGATTTTTGTATTTTATAACAAATGTATAAAATACAACGCAACTTAAACTTATCTTAAATACAGCGATTAGGGATGTCAACAATTAATCGACTTACAATTAATTGTCGATCAAGACGTTGGTTGAACAAAATGTATTAATTGTAATTATTCGCTAATCGCGGACACGCGCACCCGCGTGGTCACGAAACAAGGCAACCGCGTACCGCGTTGCGCCAAGCTGGACTCACAGCCGGCCGCAGGTGCCAATGGCACTGGCCGCGCGTACACCGGGGCTGCTGAGCACGAGATCGAACCGCGGCGCCCAGAATGCGTAGTCTCAGCCCTAGCCACAAACCAGCCGCACGAAACCAGCAGCGGCACGTGGTGGTTTAATCCTGGTTTAGTCCAGGCCCAGTCCAGGTTTAGACCTGGTTTCGACCTGATCTAGACCTGGTTTAGTTCTGGTCTAGACTTGGTTTAGTCCACGTTTAGTCCTGGTCTAGTCTCTTAGCCAATCAGGACGCAGAACACAATGTTACACTATAAAAAACAAAACAAAAGTTACACTATAAAAAAAAAAAATCGGAAAAAAAAAAAAAATCCCCGAACCGCAATAGAGCGAGGGATTACTGTATTTTGTTATTCAGCATCAATACATTTGTCTGCTTTTTACTAAGGAATAATTAATTGAGGAATATACAATATAATAATACTATGATATATTTTTGACTCAGTGTTATGTTACTATAGCTTATATTATTAAAGACCCTATTGAAACACTAAAATTCAGGTGAAAAACACCGCTTATCAGTTAATCGTTACTCGATCGATAAGGTCAATCAACTATAGATTAATGAATTATTCGATAATTTGCATCCCTAATAGCGATGCTAAATATAGCGATGCTAATCGCGGTAGCCTTTCTATAACGTTTGTAACGTAAACTAGCCTTATGCTAACAGTTTGCCAGCTAACAACAGAGGGGAATACCTCTTATCCATCGTGTGGAGGAGACTTTTAAACCACTCTTTGGTCACCGTGTTTACGGCAGTCCTTATCTCCTGGTGTCGTTGGCTGCTTCTGTCATATGGAGTTACACTGGCAAAAGAAGTTGTATCTGTAGTCTGTTTGGCCCGAGTATCACTTTTACTAGACGTTTCTCCAGACTTTCTCGCCCTGCATTCGAGTGACGGATTACGGACATTGATTAAACAGGGGCTAACACCGGCTTCACCAGCTCGTGACTCCTCAGACCGCACGGGGCTACACGGTGTATTTGGGATGAGGGCTCGCTCGGAACGGAGCGGCTAACACCGGCCTCACGTTGCTGTCTTGCTTTGAGGTGTTTCTAGTAAAATGTATTTCCACACAGCGGACATGTTGTGATGAAAAGTTGGTTAGCTGCCTCGTGCTGCTCAATGTTCGCCTGCTAGCTGGCTGCAAACTGTGGAATGGATTTCCAGAACGGAGGCATGTCTCATAATTACTCCGTGTTTCATTGAGATACGCCTCCGTTCAGGAAATCCATTCCACATTTTGCAGCAGGAGCAGAGCAGGCGACAGGGAATCACTTGTGGAGTCATTTCAGCAGAAACAGACATGGCTCATGGATCGGAAATTTTTGCAGGTTGGATCAGAATTTCCGATCTGTGATTTACGTTGATATCGGAACCCGATACTGGATTGGATCGGCCCCATCCCTAGTTATAACGTGGTTCCCTCATCAAAAACATGCCTGGAGAGGTTTTAGATGTCATCTGTGCATGTTTGATTAATCTTGTGATCTCTTTTGGGTTCTATTCAAGCCCTCCATATGATTAGCTGTTAGATTATGTACAAGGCTCCGCCCACAAGCCCACTTCACCCATGCTACCACACAACAATACTTCATAAATATACAAAAGCATGATAGAAAACTGTACACAGCAACTTGACAAACCTGGGGGACATTCCACGAACGTCGCTAAACATAGTGGTGCCTGAAGTAGCGGCATCTTAGAGTAAAGCCTGAAGTTGTTCCACTAACGCATTTCAGCTGCGCCTCAGCGGCGCTAACTTCAGCTGCGCCTATCCAGTCCTGGCCTAGGCGCGTGCACGGGGAACGTAAGAAGCCCTGAACAAGCGACTGTCGAAAACGCGATCATGTCGAAGATTCGGGCTGATTATTTCAGCGCCTCAGAACAGAAGTTGCTTTTGAAACTCTACAACACATTTGCAATAACCAAGGTGAGAGACATGGCGTGGCAAAAAATTTAACATTTTACATTAGGCTTGAACTATTTACAAAAGGATACGAACAATGGTAAAGAATTTAAATGAATTAACTGCATAAAATTGTTTCACATTTGATTGAAGAGAATATCTGTTGTTTTCCCGATAACAAATCCTAACAAAACTGTTGAATATGTTTTAATCAATCTCAAAGATCTCTGAAAATCTGTGCTTTCATTAAAATAAATTCCCCTCAGAACAATACAATTTGTGAGCAGATAATTTGCTTCATCTTTGCTTTACCAAGAGTGAATTTCTGAATTTTCTTTCTTCTTTCTTCTTGAATTCAGTTAATCATATAAAAGTACGTGACAAGACCCGTCTTCTCTAGTTAACCAAGCACGCTCTGAATTATAATTTGATCCATCCAAGAATAGCAGTTAACCAACTTCGGGAACAAAACTTTTCCAAAATGAGGACTAGAAAACTGCTTCAGGAACATGCTAATTATAAAAGAATTACAAGTAGCGGGTTAGTTAACGGTTCGCACGCTGCGACTGCCTTCTAATGACAGCCGGTTGAAATACTCCCTGCTTCATTTGCCGAGAATGGCGAAAACATGAGGTGGCTAAGTGGTAATGAGGAAGTTAAAGAGAATTATGGCGATGTCGGCGGGAACACACGGAACAACTGGAGCTGGCTACCTCCGCTAACCTGAAGGCTTTCTCTGCACCTTCGCTCGCATCTGTTTCCACATCACCATTACACTGATTATCGCTGCTGTCAATCACAAGCTCCGCCCTAGGCTAAAAGCGACCAATTTACAAACGTAAGTATTGTAGTCAAGGTGGGAGTTGGAAGATGTTTTTTTTTTCTTTTTCTTTTTTTTCTCAATAATTCACACGACGCGGACAAAGTGAAAATGAACGGAGGGAAGATGGTAGGCGAGGATGGCAACTAGGGACGCTGAAAGGTCACCGCGGCGACAGTAAACAAGCTTTACAGAGGTAAAATAGGCTTTGATGTAGGGGGGAGAGCGGAGGAGGCCGGGCCGGGAGATTGGGGTTAAAACCATTAGAAGATGTGTGAAGAGAGAGAGAAGGTGACCACAACTGAAGAAAACCGGTGTGAAGGGACGCAAGGGAGAGCAAGGCGAGAACAAAGTCGGTTTAGAGTAAATTGGTGTGTTAAAATGGGTTGCTTTTATGGGACGTAAAGCATGCGCAGTTCAAGAAGAGTTTTGTGACAGCTTTCTGGAATAAAATGTGATTTAACAATTTTAAAAAAAAATTTACGATTAAAAATTAAAAAGTTAAAGCTGCGGGGGACACATTGTTATGGGCAAGACACTTACTTGTCACTGTACTATTATAGGAGGGGCGTCTGACTTTATATCATTATTATTAGTAGGAGTAGTAGTATTTTATTTTTTGTGGTGGGCTGGTTGTTGCAAATTAGTTGACTTTGGAAATGAAAACATGAGTTTATGCAAAAACAACAGGCACAATTATGTACAGCTCTGGAAAAAAAATAAGACACCACTGCATTTTTTTCTGAGATCCGCATTACAGCCATTCCATTCCAGCGTCTGTTGAATTCCAACACAAACACAAAGCTGAACTACTTCAGTTCTTGCACCAGGAGTGGAATAAAGTCACCCAAGAACAATGTGAAAGACTTGCGGAGAGCATGCCAAGACGCATGAAAGATGTGATTAAGGGGCAGTTTAGACGAGGACGATTGAGATTGAAAACGACAAAATATTCTATTGGAAGTGTCTTTCGTTTACACGGCAACTGCGCCGTCGGGCTCTGAAACCGCAAAAATCTGAAGACCCCTTCCAGAGTGTGGAGTTCTGAAGACGGCCCGGGTCGTGTCTCTGTTCACGTCGCATACACCTGACGTCACACTGGATGTGCCAAGCCGGTAAAAACAATAACAATACGTCTTAGGCGACAGAGGCAAGTTTGGACAAGACCGGGCAGAACCAGTCAGTGGTGGGACAATTTTGAGAATGGATTAGTTGATGACAGTGCTTGGGTGGAAAACTTCAGAATGACTAAACAAGCTCTTGTTGCGTTAAGCGAAGAGCTCGGACCCTACATCGAGGGCGAAACAACCGTAATGACAGCCCCTGTCGGTGTCCTGAAAAAGGTAGCTTTGACATTATATTAGCGGCCTGGCATTACCTGGCCAGCCAAATGATATCTCTCTGTATTTCCTATACACCGCGATACCATTTGGACACTCTCCATCCACTCTCGCTCCTCCGGTTCCAAACCGACTCCGCGATTCTGATTCGTTCAAAGATGGTGACGTCAGTGCACCCGCCTTTGCCCGCAAAGTCACTCTTAGGCAGCGGAAGTTCCGCCTCAGTTTTGAATCAAGATGGCGCAATCTCTGATTGGTTCACTTAGCTGTCTGTCTACGCGCAACCGCAGCGCATTCTGTGGATCAAACGTTACCAGACTCACTCGCTGGTACAGCGATGAGTCATGGATTCTTCCAGGCAAGGCCTGGCATGCATATTCAATCGAATTCGCCGACTTTTGCGTTTCCTGTTGAGAATGCTCGTCTAAACGCGGATAAAAAATTGAAGACGAGACGCCACTTTTGCGTCTTCTGTTTTGATCGTCGCCGTATAAACGTAGCCTAAAAATAAGGCTTATTACACCAAATATTGATTTATGAACTCTTCTTAAGCGTAAACATTAGTATTATGTTGTTTTAAAATTTATTTAATCTTGTTTCTTTGCATTGTTTGCGATCTGAAGACATGTATCTTTTTTGTTATTTTGACCATTTGTCATTTTTTGCAAATAAATGTTCTAAACGATAATATTTTATTTAGAATTTGGGGGAAATGTTGTCAGTAGTTTATAGACTCAAACAAAAATGTACCTTTTGCCCAAACACATACCTATAAGTAGAAAAATGACAAAAACTGATAATTTTGCAGTGGCCTTATATCTGTGTGATCCCTCAGTGGTCCAGGTAGGGTCCATAGGCGAATACTAGTCTATGTGCACTTATTCTTGTTCTGATACAGTTTAAGATCATTCTAAATTCAAGAAAGCTTCATTTCAGTCCTGTGAACGAGACTTAGTACCGATACCTGCTCAAATAAGTATCTAGCTGCAATACTAGTGTAGTTTTAGTATCAATCAATATCAGATTTTTGATACTTTTGACAGCCCTGTTCCAAAACCCCTTACTTATTTTTGCAACACTACCTAGAAAATGCCTGTTGAAAACCTTTTAGTACATCTTCGCCATTTCCTAACCCCCCACTGTGTCCACCAATAGGAACCAAATTAGCATGCGTAGTCTCCACAAAAACATCTCGCAGATATCATAGCAATTACAGTGAATTCTACATCAATACAACTCATATCAAGATGTACTACCAATACTGTATTCCGACTCATCAAATGATAACAAAAACGCCCCTACTTCCTGCTGGGAACCTATTTCCTTATCCTATGCATTCTCTTCACACTCTTTTTCCACACTTTTCCTCAACTTTGCCGGTTTCCTACAGAGGGAATAGAGATTTCCGAGTACAAAGCAGCCAGGTCTTCGGAGACTTGCGCGCGAAATAAAAAAGGGAGGATAAAAAGTGGAATTCAAGGTTAAGGGGAGCGTTGGTGATGCTAGAAAACGAGAGCTAGGGCCTTTTGAGTACATTGCGTGGCTTCGTCCAGTGAGTGATTGGGGAATAGGGCTAGCAAGAGTTCAGAAGGCTAACTAAAACAAAGGACAGTGAAATAGCAGAAATACAGCTCTGGAAAAAAATAAGAAACCACTGCATTTTTTTTCTGAAATCAGCATCTCTACATGTATTACAGCCATTCCATTCCAGTGTCTGTTGAATTCCAACACAAACACAAAGCGGAGCTACTTCAGTTCTTGCACCAGGAGTGGAATAAAGTCACCCAAGAACAATGTGAAAGACTTGTGGAGAGCATGCCAAGACGCATGAAAGCTGGGATTAAAAATAAGGGTTATTGCACCAAATATTGATTTCTGTACTATTCTTAAAGGGATATGCCACCCCCAGGGCAAATTTGGGCATCTCCCCACAGTCCAGAGACTAAAATAAGTGATGAAAAGCGTTTTCCTGCTCACCCAGCCATTGTCCGAGTCTGTCGCCACTGACCGCCGCGGTATCTGCAGCTCCTCCGCCTTAGACTGGAGTCTAACGTCGCCAGAGAAAGATTTCGGCCAAAAGGAATTAATTTGCTCGATGCGTTTCCCAATTACTTTGTGTGTAGTGCGCATTCATATCGAGTGCAAATAAATGTGCAAATCAACACGGAGAGCTTGACTTGGTCATTTTGGGTGGGAACTATTTTCCAGTGCGGAAGAATACAGTCGAATCACGCAGCACGCTGCCAGGGGAATCCCAGTTACGCACCGGGAAGGGAGTTCCCCTGTTGCACAACATGGTGCGTGATTCGACTGTATTCTTCCGCACTGGAAAATAGTTCCCACCCAAAATGACCAAGTCAAGCTCTCCGTGTTGATTTGCACATTTATTTGCACTCGATATGAATGCGCACTACACAGAAAGTAATTGGGAAACGCATCGAGCAAATTAATTCCTTTTGGCTGAAATCTTTCTCTGGCGACGTTAAACTCCAGTCTAAGGCGGAGGAGCTGCAGATACCGCAGCGGTCAGTGGCGACAGACTCGGACAATGGCTGGGTGAGCAGGAAAACGCTTTCCACCACTTATTTTAGTCTCTGGACTGTGGGGAGATGCCCAAATTTGACCTGGGGGTGGCATATCCCTTTAAGTGTAAACATTAGTATTATGTTGTTTTAAAATGAATTTGATCTTGTTTCTTTGCATTGTTTGAGTTGATTTTTATTTGGAATTTGGGGGAAATGTTGTCAGTAGTTTATAGACTCAAACAAAAATGTTCCTTTTGCCCAAACACATACCTATAAGTAGTAAAATCATAAAAACTGATAATTTTGCAGTGGTCTCTTATTTTGTAAACTTTTAATAACTTTAAAGGGTCCATTTTAGGTTATTTCGTAATCTCTTTTACAGTGTTGTGTCCTTATCAAAAACACACATGGAGTTCCACCTTGTGAAGTCATGTGGTAATACGAGAAGTGCTCCACTGTGTTTTTAAACTACATATTCCTTCATTGGAATCATTTGGATGATTGATGATCAATTCTAAATTCACAAAATTCATAACAAAATTAAGAAATGTATTCATATTGCAACCAATTTTTAGCGTGCACTCACACTAGAACTTTAGAACCATGCACAAGAACAGAGGGCCCCTAAAGTACGTTTGTCCAGTGTGAGCGTAATCAAATGGGACTTTGGCCCTGTTGGAAGAGGTGGGCCAAAGCATGGCACAGTTGCTCATGTACGCACAAAGCTGTGATTAAACGTGGCTGCAAAACATATAGCGAAACTGCGCTTACCTTCAATAAGGACTGTGGACAGTGACAGAAGTTTTGTAGCCTCTCATTTCCGGCTGTCGTCACTACTCCGAGCTGTTTTTATATCCATAAACTCACGGAGGAGCACGTATCGGAGCAGGACTCATATCTGCCTCACTCTTTAAAGATCCCATGACATGGTACTTCTTGATGCTTTTATATGGCTCCTTAATGGTTCCCTAATACTGTAAATTAATCCTTCTTCAAAATCAACACTCAGAGCATGAGAAAGACACATGTACACAGTCAGAGTCAGAATATCTCTCTCTGAACACCTCATTCTGGGCCTTGTTGCTTGAATGCAAATGAGAAGGACACAGATAGGTGTAGGAGCGGGTGGGAGGGGGCAAATGCTCTGCTGGTTCCGCTGCGCTGTGCGCTGTCTCGTTTTAAGCGCGGAGGAAGAAAGGAGAGGAATTTCAATGAAAAAAACAAATTTTCACAGAAAATAAAATTAAACCACTGCTGTTTCAGAGGTCCAGAGAGTTGGGTAAAGGACTTCCGAGCCTAGAAACACTCGCATGTGCCTCCAGGCAAATGCAAAAACGCATTTTGCATTGCGTAGCTCCGGTCCAAACTCTCTGGGTGTGATTTCCAGAGACAGGGGGTGGAGATCCAGACAGTGGTGGAACTGCATTTGCATTTCTTTTTTCGATGTGACGTAACATAGTTGCCTTGTTCAGAATCGCCCGTTTGAGCTGTGTTTTTTTCTAACGCAGAAAAGGATCACAAATGCTCAGTTTAGACATTTCGCAACTTTTAGCCATGGGAGGGGGGGCCTAAACAGGGTAGGGGAGCTCACATTAACGTTCAAAAACCTCAGAAAGTGAAAATTTCATGCCATGGGACCTTTAATAGATATTTCATGCCGCTGGACTTTTTTTCTCCGCTAAAAGTGATAGCTCTGCCGCGCGACATGTAAACAACCAGCGCCGTGTGATGACGTCATAAGGCTGTGGCCTGAATGGGGCAGGTGTGAGTGCGGGCAGTAGAACCCTACGCTACCGTGATTGAGCACGGTACGATTCAAAAGTCCCAGTGTGAGTGCACCCTTAAAAAGATACTTTAATACTTTAGCTGAGTAACTTTTTGCCTCTGTAGCTGTACTTTTACTTTAACTAGTAAGTAAATTGAGTACTTCAACCACCACTGCCATGGAGAAAAGCATTTGATGGACCTTCCACCACAAAAGTTACACAGTGTACCTTTAACAGCTCTGTGTAGACTCCATTAGATCTTTATTGAACCTGAATGCTCTTTTACATGATATGTCGAGGTTACACCACTCCACCTGAGAGCTAATCCAACAACACACAAAAGCTTTTGTTTTTGTGAACTGCAGCACTACAGGAGCCCGTAGGGGACAAACTGTGCCTGTTTAGACTGCTCAATTTCAGTTTGATCTTTGTCCATTGATTCAAGAATAATTTGGGACAGTTTGATTTTTTATTTTAGTAGGAAACTGTTCTGTCTATATTCACAGTAGAAGGATTAAGAAATGAAACAGCCACAGACATTTTTATTTTGTAATCTGTAGAGAAAAATAAAGGTGCATTGTGTAACTTTTCGGTTGGGGGTCCGTCACCTTCTCGTTTCTGTTCTTGTTCTAGGTATTTTGACCTTTAAAAGGCATTTTGAGCTATAAAACCAGCTGTAATTGGACAAATGTCAGGTAGAGCTGTTTAATGTCATACTGCGGAACATTCCAAGCACAGCAATGACATATCCATAGAAAAAAGCAGGTGTCAGACCCACAGTTATGCAGTGCACCTTTAATAAATGATTTGTTAGTCTCTGTTCATCCTTTATTAAGACTATTAAAAGGGCAGTTATTATGTTGCATTACCAGACTTTTTCCACTTTTCTTAGTTTCACCAACACCTTTCTAACCTCATAACCTCGTACCTTAAACTCACTTGACCTTGCTGTTTTCTGGCTTGTAAAAAACCCAAAACATTTACTCCGTACCTCCTCCCAGTGAAATAACACCAGCTCCTACTCCCTATCACAGAGCCTACATCTCACTCCATTCTCACCCAATTAATCTCTATTGCACTTAATGCTTCGCGACAAATAGCAGTTGGCACGGGCGGTAAGTGCGGCGCGCTCGATTCGCCCGCCCCCACCCACTCCCACCCTACCCCCAGGCCCGTCACGGTTCGCAAATTCCAGTTCACCCTTTTGTTTTATTCGGCGTGGAGGTCCGAGGAGGAGGGAGGGTTCGGCCGCTTTACCTCGACCCCGGCTGCCTTCGTGCCACCGGGGCACATTAGCGGTGTGGCGCGCTGGTCCCATTAGCGCAGCGCAGGGGCTAGCTTGTAAATCGTTGGCTAGTGAAGGGTGGAAGTCCTCCCTTTGCTGATAAATGGACTGGAGAAGTTTGCGGAGGAGAAACGCGTGGAGGGACGCTTGAGTTTTAAGTGGCCCGTATTACGCTGTTATTATGTTGTTTCCTCATCAAAAACATACATGGAGTTGTGTTTTGTTTCATTAATACATTTTAAGTTTAACACACGCTATCTTTTTGAATGGAAAACACCCTGTTCCACCTTGTGATGTCATGTGGTGATACAGGAAGTGCTCCACTGTCCTTTCAAATAATAAATAATACTAATTTCAGCCCTGGAATTTCCAATCTGTACTAAACGAAAGGTAAAAATGATCACTTTATGACATCACAAGGTGGAATAGAGCATTTGAGCTTTGGAGATAGAGACAATAAAAAAATTACTCAAACATGTGGGTAAGACAGAACTTCAGGTATGTTTTTGAGGAGGTAACAACATTATAACATGGAATAAAGCTACAAAAGTCAATTTTGTGTAATATGGGACCTTAAAGGGATATGCCACCCCCAGGTCAAATTTGGGCATCTCCCCACAGTCCAGAGACTAAAATAAGTGGTGGAAAGCGTTTTCCTGCTCACCCAGCCATTGTCCGAGTCTGTCGCCACTGACCGCCACGGTATCTGGTGCTCCTCCGCCTTAGACTGGAGTCTAACGTAGCCAGAGAAAGATTTCGGCCAAAAGGAATTAATTTGCTCGATGCGTTTCCCAATTACTTTGTGTGTAGTGCGCATTCATATCGAGTGCAAATAAATGTGCAAATCAACACGGAGAGCTTGCCTTGTTCATTTTGGGTGGGAACTATTTTCCAGTGCGTAAGAATACAGCCATATCACGCAGCACGCTACCAGGGGAATCCCAGTTACGCACCGGGAAGGGAGTTCCCCTGTTGCACAACGTGGTGCGTGATTCGACTGTATTCTTACGCACTGGAAAATAGTTCCCACCCAAAATGACCAAGGCAAGCTCTCCGTGTTGATTTGCACATTTATTTGCACTCGATATGAATGCGCACTACACACAAAGTAATTGGGAAACGCATCGAGCAAATTAATTCCTTTTGGCCGAAATCTTTCTCTGGCTACGTTAGACTCCAGTCTAAGGCGGAGGAGCACCAGATACCGCGGCGGTCAGTGGCGACAGACTCGGACAATGGCTGGGTGAGCAGGAAAACGCTTTCCACCACTTATTTTAGTCTCTGGACTGTGGGGAGATGCCCAAATTTGACCTGGGGGTGGCATATCCCTTTAAAGTATATGACCTTAAAATACGAAAGCTGTAGTTTTATTTTGTTTGTGGTTGTTAACATCTAACTTCAGTAACAGAGCTTCAGATAGAGCAGTGCCTACTAGGGTAAGTATCAATTTTGTGTTCAAGAGCACAAATCACCTCACCTGTTGTAGTTCCAACTGAGGGCCTGTTTACACGAGAACGCTTACGGGTAAAAACGACAAAATATTTTATCGGAAGTGCCTTACGTTTTGACGGTTTTAGACGGAATTTTGAGTGCTTAAAAACGCAAAAAACTGAAACCGCCCTCCAAAGTGGAAAACTAGAATACGCTCCACCGTAGCGTTTTCGTCTCCACTGCCCAAGACGCAAAACTCTGGTCAAATCTGCTGACGTCACGTACGTGTTTACGTCATATACCTTGTTTATGTCCACACCTTGTTGCGCCTTCGTTGCTTTGTAGTCTAACGTGGTCTGAAGCAACAGTTGAACTGACCACACGTAATTTTTTTTTCTACCAGTAGCCATGTTTTGTTTTGCTTTTCAAGGCGCAGATGAGAAGAAGGACGATTCTACGCATGCGCGCGGACATAGTGATAATGTATCACAGCGCCACCTAGCCGCCTGGCATGCATACCCAATCGAATTCCACACACTTTTGCGTCACCGTACGCACGCAGATTTCCTCCTGAAAACGCTCATCTAAAAAGTGAAGACGCGACGCCACTTTTGCGTTTTCTGTTCAGACCGTCATCATATAAACGTATCCTGAGTCAGCTATTTCTGGTCAGATTGTGTTGGCACAAAAAAGTCTAACAAAGCCTCAGACAGAGCATACCTACAGTTAGCATCACACCCCAAAAGAACACGGACGACATAAGCTGCATTAACTTGACAAAATTAAAACTTCTGCTGCCACTTCTGAAATTCACCTCACTGCGAAAACTCTGACTACTTTGCAGATTTGGAACTTTAATCCCATCAGCCTTCCCACCACCTCCGGAGACCTCAGTGGCTTCTATGGATGGTACAGTATTGGGCGGGTCGGTATCAGCAGGATTTATCGAGCTAATAATGAAAACTCCATCGAGACCGGCGCACAATTCTCTCTCCTCACCCCGTCATTACGACATATGCCCCCCCGTGCCTCTGCGCAAATTGAATATCCCTACGCCAGCCCTCATGCCATTCCCGGAGCCATACATCGGATCGGGAAGAGTGATGGTGATTGGGTACATTTGAAGAGACAATGTCATCTTTATGCGGGGCTCTCCGTGTGCAAATCAGATTTTAGTTTGGTTCAGCTGTTTGTCCTCATTTGGTTTCGAAATAAACGCGAGAAAAAAATGGTAGCCCGGAAAACCGGCTCTTCAGATCGGAGTAGGATGTTTTTTTTTCATTTTCCCGTGTTAATTTCATTGAAGATCTGTGAGTAAGTCTACATTAGAACTAAAATCAAAGCACACAAGTACAATTGTGAACCCGCCCCAAGTGTAAATCAAGATTAAATAGGACTAAACCAGGACCAAACCACCACCAAACCAGGACTAAACCAGAACTAAGCCAAGACTAGCTCAGTTTAAAGAGTAGTCCAGAGTATATTTACTAAAGTGTACAAAGGTTCACGATTGTGGCGCATTAACTGTGACCTGAGGAATCCAGATCAGAGTTTGGTGAAGTGTGAATAAATACATTTGATGCTGTTTTGGCTCTGAAAAAATTCAGAAAAAAAAATAATACAAAATTGTAGTATGCAGTTGTAAAAGTTATTCCTCACTTACCTTATGCATTCAGAGCATCCTCATAGTAAAGCTAACAACAACTAGCATGCTAATAGTGCACATCCTGATTCTCGCACAATAAAACACTTTAAATACTTTAAATTAAATGCGGACAGTACAGACTTTATTTTATTTTGACCTCAAGAGCTGCTGATACGATATCTGTATCTGTACCGCAGCAAGGCAAGTTTTGCGGAAATACATGGAAAGAAAATAAGGGTACTTAAGGTAGTAAATGTTACGTCCTCACGGCACCCCAGTCAAAGTGTGGCCAGCAATATTTCATATTATAGACTTATTGTAGCTACAAGGTCAATACAGTAAAAGCATTATGTAAACACACTCACCTTATACTATCGTCTGTCCTTGCACAGACGTTCCTTTATACTCTACTTACTGGATAGAAGTAGTAGTATTAGTAGTAGTAGTAGTGGTAGTAGTGGTAGTAGTAGTAGTAGTGGTAGTGGTAGTAGTAGTAGTAGTAGTAATGGTAGTGGTGATAGTAGTAGTGGTAGTAGTGGTATTCGTGGTAGTAGTAGTAATGGTAATAGTAGTAGTAGTAGTGGTAGTGGTAGTAGTAGTAGTAGTAGTAATGGTAGTGGTGATAGTAGTAGTGGTAGTAGTGGTATTAGTGGTAGTAGTAATGGTAATAGTAGTAGTAGTAGTGGTGGTAGTAGTAGTAGTAGCAGTGACAGCAGCAGCAGTAGTAGTAGTTTTAGTAGTAGTAATATAATAATAGTTGTCATATAGTAGACTGGTTTTAGATATAAACTTTAACATTAATATTTATGTTTTTACAACTATAATGCAGTAGTTGTAGTTGTAGTAGTAGTTGTTGTAGTTGTTTTTGTAGTAGTAGTAGATTTGTTTTAGATATAACTTTTACATATCACTCCTTACAGAACTACAATGCAGTAGTAGTAGTAGTGGGAGTAGCAGCAGTAGTAGTAGCAGTAGCAGTAGTAGTATTGGTACTTGATTATGCAGAGAGTAGTGTACTAGGATTTGTTTTAAGATAAGATAAGATAAGATAAGATATGCCTTTATTAGTCCCTCAGTGGGGAAATTCCAGTGTTGCAACGCACAGCTCAAGAACAGCACGAAAAAGTAACGTCGGCCTCTGCGTGTCCTCCGTACTTTGAGGTCAGTCCCTGTATGAGCCTCACTGCAGATGGACTCATCAGTGTAAAGAGTTAATGAGCAAAATAAACAAGTCTTAATAATGCCAGAGCGGACATTTTAAAGTCTGGAGATGGAACCAGGTCACATGTTATAAGGACTTAGGCTTAGATGATGGGAGGGGCACTGTAATAACCTCCTGAGACCCGCCCATTCATTTGTGTCCTTTATAGTGGACATTGAGTTAACCAGTTGATCTTTTAAGTGTCTAGAGACTCTAGTTTGTGGCTGCGCTATGATAAAAACTAAATAAATAAATAAATAAATAAATAATAATAATAATAATGATAATGATAATGATAAAAAAATAAAAAATAAATAATAAATAATAAATAAACATGTGTAAATAAATAAATAAATAAATAATAAACAAATAAATATTTAAATAAAATACATAAAAATACATAAATAAGTAAATAAATAAAAATAAATAAATAAATAAATATGCATAAATAAGTAAATAAATAAATAATAAATAAAATATAAATTAAATTAAAGTAAAGTAAATAAATACATAAATAAGTAAATAAATAAATCAATAAGAAATTAAAACGGAATTCAAAACTTTTTGAGGTGACTGTTGAAGCTTGTCAGAGATAGCTCTTGGAGCTTGGTCATAAAAAAAAATGTTTTTGTTAGGTCGTTAACTTCACATAGATTTAACACCATTACAGTCCGTTACAGAGCACATGTTACAGCATTATGAATAAAAATAAATTTAACAAAATGTAAATGCTAAGGTTCATTTACCTCCAAATAGAAAATTAAAATAATAATAATAATAAATATATCTGCAAGCAGCAATGTGGGGCCAAGCACCGAAGGTGCATGTAGGCCGCATGCAGGGTCTGACAGGATCTAACAGAGTCTGACCCTGACAGGGTCTAACAGAGTCTGACAGGGTCTAACAGGGTCTGACGGGGTCTAACAAGGTCTAACAGATCAAAGACACATCAAAGACAGATCAAAGGTACATTTCTGCGTTGCCTAGCAACACAGAAAATTCTTGAAAATTCCTGAAAATTCTGGTGCCACCAGCAGGTCAAAACCTGCTGGTGGCACCAGACGGTTGGGGCTGGGGGCCTATAAATTGCTGTGGGTAATGAGGAGACTGGCTGGAATGTGCATACAAAATTTCACAACTTTTTACCAGATGGTTCTAGGGGTTGCCATAGACTCCCTTGGTCAGAGGAATAATGTATAATAATAATAAGAATCAGTAGAAACACTATGGTGTCTAGCACCTTCAGTGCTTGGCCCCAATAATTTAGATACACTTTTTTCTTCTGGTCGCAGGAGGATATTCCAGAGTATGGCATAAAACGTATGTATCACTTTAATCTGAGCATAAAGAACTGATTTAGCTGGAAATGCAACAGCCAGGTTGCTTGTTTCCATGGAGATGTTATTGCTTGGCCTTCAATGTTCCAACGTATGACATTAAAAGTATCAATCAGGCCAATTTACAGTCGAGATCTGTGAAGAGGCGACACTGCTCACAGTCAGATTGCGAGTTAAGATATTTTAAAGCAATAAAAACACCCATAATTGAATAAATGCATCTTATATAAGTTTAATATCATATTGTGGAACATAAAAGGCAAAGCAATAGCATCTCCATGGTGATGTGACCCCAACCTTAAACGTTACGAAGTGCACCTTTTAAACAAGCTTTTAAACACTCTCTTTTTTTCTTGAGTTTTCAGTTAAACTTTGGCTATTATTGCCATCGTGTAGATTATGTACCCATGGTAACCTCTGAACATTCCGCGATGCACACACATGTAGGACACCCCCAGCGCGATGTCCCTGCAAAGTGTCAACCAATCCCTCCTTTCTTCCAATCAAAAGCTATAATATGTTATTTTAAATTGTTAATCCTTACGGCAACAGTCCAAAACGCAGTTCATCTCAATTACTCTTTAATTGTGCCCCATCATTCCGACAGGGTTATCCGGTTCAACCCCGCCTCCCCTCCTCTGTCTCTCTTCGCTCTGATAACCGACATCTCCATTACCGTTACCCCCGCCCAATCCAATATGGCCGACAGCCAGCGGGCGCAGCTCACCGGCCGATCCGGCGACACACAGCACCTGCCAGGCTCTAATGAACACCTGCCGGCTGATAAGGGACACCTGCTTTTGTCCGCCACGATTAGCTCGCGCTGACAATACGGACGGGAGGAGATGGCTAACTTAGCACGACGGCTCATTCTCTTCAATCGCGCATTAGCTGCTAGCGTGTTTGGAACTCTGCCAAGCTAATGATGAGGCAATCTGCGCTGGCATTTAATTACAAGTCGACCGGGATGCCAGAGGTTGTACCAACTACTTTGAAGTATTCAGTGGGAAAGTAATTTGAATACATGAAAAAAGTACACTGGAAAAAATGAACACTGTATATAAGTTAATAAGTGTTTGAATCAAGTAGTAGTATCTTAATCTGAGTACAAGATCTTATTTTAAGGATAGTTTAACACAATTATTTCCCCATGCAGTACTACTACTACTAAGTACTACTGATACATATAAGTTTTACTACCACTACTGTATGCTACCATTAATAATGCAGCTACATTGTACTCTTCAGTTCACTTCTGCTACTTTGCAGTACTCCCTACAGCATTCCTACTCTCACCCCACCCACTACCCCCACCGCAGTAGTAGTCTACTACTACGACTACTACTGCTGCTGCTACTGCTACTGCTGCTGCTGCTAGTAACAAGTACTTCTTCTATAATTTCCTACTACTATTATCACTGTCACACATATTTCTACTTCAGCTACTACTACTACAAATACTTCTATTTTACTCTTCACTAGATATTAACAGTAGAAGAAAAGAACTATATGGACTACTATTTCTACTACTACGAGTAAGGTGTACCTCTCATCTTACTCCCACCACAAGTACTTCTACTATAATTTCCCTATCACTGTCACATAGATTGCCCAATTTAGGACTGCCTTAATCTTATTTGCACTACTTCAACAACTACAAATTCTACTACTACTACGACTTGACTCATCTCTTTTACTCTTAATATCATCACTTCTATAACCTACTACCCAGACATCGACATTACTACTACCTTTGCTACCCCTTTCTTAACATTACTTGATAAAAATTAAATGAGGGTAAGATGTACTTCTCATCTTACGCCCACCACAAGTATTTTTTTACTGTTATTTCCTACTTCCTATCACTATCAACTACAACTACAGATACTATAAGTTCTCCTTCTAATATCATCGCCAATATAACGTACTATCCAAGCATTGATACTCGTCCTATCTTTACTACCCATTTCTTAACATTACTTGATAAAAATGACACACAGTCTGTACAGCCCTCTTCTAAGCCGCTCTCATCTTTATTGAAATCCATTTTTGCGCGAGGCCAGCGAGGGGCTAACTCCGCGAGCGCATCGGTAATAGCATAACATGTGTTCGCCGCCATTCAAAGGCACTACAAAGAGGGAGGTCGCCGGCTTTTACACACACATCTTGAACTCGCCGCCGAAGCAGCCAGCGCACGGAATTAATTCAACCACCTCCTCGCTCGCTAGCCTTTGACCCCGCGAGTCAGTTATGCAGCGCGCTGTGCCGAGACTGGAGCGCTATTAGAGAAAGAAGGAGGAATATTACAAAAGATATGTTTTGTTTTTTTTTCCACATATTTGAGCAAATTGTCTGAACTAATACAGATGTGTTGTATAAGCAGCTCTTCGGGTCAAAATAAGTCTGCTGTGTGCTGTCTACATCTAATTATTAAGAGTTTTATTGTCTGAGAATCACGGAGTACGCGCTAGCATGCTAGTTGTTAGCTTTGGCCTCTGAAAGTTGTGAAAAGTGCTTATAAACTCATCGTGGTGAATAATTAGCAAGTTCAGAATGCATAAGGTAAATGAGGAATAACTTTGGACCACTGCAAACTGTTTTTAATTTTGAATACAGTAAAAATGCATTTATTAAATTCTTTTTACTGATGACATTTGAGGTAGTGTACCTTTAAGTTTTGTTGAAAAATATAAATGAATGAAGTAAAAAAGGAACAAAAATATAACATTTATTTATATAATTATATTTATAACTTATATTTATTATTATTATTATTATTATTATTATTAAAAAGAAGTAAAAAGGAAAAAAATAGGAAAAATAGAACATGATTTCTAGAAAATTTGAAAATTTTAATTTATTATTATTATTATTATTATTATTATTAAAAAGAAGTAAAAAGGGAAAAAATAGGAAAAATAGAACATGATTTCTAGAAAATTTTAAAATTTTAATGTATTATTATTATTATTATTATTATTATTGAGGGCGGCAGTAGCTCAGTTGGTAGAGCGCTTGCCTAGTGATCCAGGGGTTGGCGGTTCAAATCCCGCTCTTGACGGGTCGACCGCGTGTGATCCCAGCTCCCACAGATGAGTGCTGCCGTTGTGTCCTTGGGCAAGACACTTAACCCCACCTCGCCCCCAGTGTCTGCGGACACTGGTAGCCCCCATGGCAGAAGATAAATCAAGGCCCGTTGTGACGTGAGCCGTCCTCCTGTGGACCCACCACCCGCGGGAGGATACATGAGGGCTGGTGCATTGTGTTCTGGGCAGCGGAACACTGCTTGGACTGCTGGCCCCGCGACCCAGAGAATGGAAAAAGCGGAAGAAGATGAATGAATGAATTATTATTATTATCTTTTTGTGATTCATTGACACAAAAAGATAATAATAATAAACTAAACAAACTAAATAAACAAGCAATACCCCAAATAGCCACACATTTCCTATTTAAAGCTACATTATGTAACTTTTCAACCAGAAATTTGAGTAAAACAAACGCACGATTTTTCGTTTTAGTCCTCACTGTGGGCTTGCATCTCCACAAGCCTGACCTGCATTTGACCCATCCTTCTAAAATGAAATCTCCATGGAGAAAAGCACTTGGCACATCCCTACAACCACTACAAAGGTTACATAGAGTAGCTTTAATCAAAGTTTACATAATATATTTATTTGTAGTCAAGATTTGAATACTTTGAGAAAACTTAAATTGGACTTTCTCTGGAGTTTTATGACTTGAAACAGTATTTGATCTAGGATTAAATCAACTACATTCATTTACTTTTTGAAATGAAAATATTTGATTTAGTTCAAGGTGTTTCTGTTTGTTTTAATACATTTCAATAAAGCATCTTGAAACCTAGTCCTGTCACAATTTAGATAATCAAACCTGTATTGTTAGAAAACATTTTTAAATTGCCAGAATCATTTAAAGCCCCAGTGTGTAGGATTCGTGGCGCATAGGTGGATGGTGCTATTGCACTTTCTGTTTTAGCTACGGCAGACCTCAAGGGTCACCTGGCGCGCACGAGCCGCGCGCCGCTACTGTATAAATAAAACGCGGTTCCGTTTTTGTTTTGTTTTTTCCGCATGAAAACACACATTCCCGATCATGAACCATGACACTCTACACATCAAATTAAACCTTACAGTCTCCTCTTTTTGACTATGCAATTCATTTCCCTGCACAACAATCACTCCCCGAGGACATGGGGCTTTTATACGGAAAAGCACAAAACGAGGTTAGCTTACCTTAGAATGCTTTGCACAGGTCAAACTCTGTATTTCACCATAAACTTGCTCTCAATTTGTCCGTAAGGATCCAGCGAATAAAATCCAGTAAAACAATTTAGTCCAAAACACGTGTTAGATCCATTACGACGTCTGATCCAGCAGCATGCTTATGTTGTTTACCCAAAACCACGAGCCTTGCCGAAGGCGAAGGCGGAGCCCAAATGTCCTTCTGCTTGCCTGGAAGAATCCATGACTCATCGCTGTACCAGCGGATGAGTCTGGTAACGCTTGATCCACAGAATGCGCTGCTGTTGCACGTAGACAGACAGCTAACTGAACCAATCAGAGATTGCGCCATCTTGATTCAAAACTGAGGAGGAACTTCCGCTGCCTAAGAGTGACTTTGCGGGCAAAGGCGGGTGCACTGACGTCACCATCTTTGAACGAATCAGAATCGCGGAGTCCGTTTGTAACCGGAGGAGCGAGCGTGGATGGAGGGTGTCCAAATGGTATCGCGCTGTATTGGAAATACAGAGATATCATTTGGCTGGCCAGGTAATCCTTCTGCGGCTCTCGTATTCAAAATGGCTGCCTCTATATGGGGAAGATCCCCCTTTTATGTGACTATATCTAAGTCCAAAAGAATACTTTGATTTCATGATGGAAGTGAAAAGGCTTGGAAAACAATGTATTTTTGAATGGGTATCTTCAATTTCAGTAATTAACGGGTAAAAATCTTACACACTGTCCCTTTAAAGAAGATATTTAGTTTGTTTATTTATGTTTTGCAGTGTCCATTATAAGATCCATTTCTCTTAAAATGTTTTACACACACACAGAGTGACGCGAAATCCCAAACTTTACATTTTCATTAACCACCGTTGCTCTTTTGGCCTCTCGTTCAACCTGTTTGAAATCTATGCTAATCCTCCGCTCGATTCTTCTTCTCCCCTTCTGCGCTCAACACAATCACGGCTCCTTCGCTAACGCCGCTTTAGCTGGGAGATTACGCCCAGGTGAGGAGGTGGTCGGGAGGGGCACCCCGCCGAGTCCAGGGGCCACGCCGGCAAAGCCCCGATCGGTAAT
Organism: Paratrypauchen microcephalus; assembly: GCA_036785185.1. Lineage (NCBI taxonomy): Eukaryota > Metazoa > Chordata > Actinopteri > Gobiiformes > Gobiidae > Paratrypauchen > Paratrypauchen microcephalus. The sequence continues at coordinate 2,051,543 of JAVJIX010000147.1, read as the reverse complement.
GGAGGAGACAGTGGGAATCCAGATTAGACGGGTGAGGGGGACCCACGGGATGCGCCGGAGAGCCGGGTTGGAGGACGGTCTCTGTGAATGTGTGATAAAGCCCATTCTCACTGCGCTACGACGGGCTTTGAAGATCCGTGCGGGCCCCCAGACCACAGATACGCCACGGTTTCATCTCTCCCCTGTCGGTCGGCTTCTAATCCGGGGTTCTTCAACACAGATCTTAGCGTGGCAATGCTACAAGGATTCCTGTAACCGTAGCAACAGTTTTTACAACAACTGTCCGCGGATCCAAAGACGCCATAGGTCGGAATTTGCAATCTTTTGGAGAAATGTTCCATAAAATTATTCACTGACCTTTGGCTGAACAATTTAAAGGTGAACTATATAACTTTACCAGTGAGTCTGCAGTCTATTCATGATGTTATTACTTTAAATATATTGTTCCACAGTATCGCATTAAAGTTAAAGGTCCCATGGCATGAAATTTTCACTTTCTGAGGTTTTTGGAACGTTAATGTGAGCTCCCCTACCCATGGCTAAAAGTTACAAAAATGTGTAAACTGAGCATTTGCGATCCTTTTCCGCATTTGAAAAAAAAAGGCAGCCCAAACGGGTGATTCTGAACAAGGGAACTTTCTGACGTCACATTCGGGGAAAGGTTTCCACCCCCCGTCTGGATGTCCACCCCCTGTCTCTGGAAATCACGCCAAGAGAGTTTGGGCCGCAAACGAGCTACGAAATGCGAGATGCGTTTTTTTATTTGCCTGGAGACACGTGAGAGTGTTTCCAGGCTCAGATGTCCTTTATCCGAGCCTTCGAACCTCTAAAACAGCAGTGGTTTAATTTTATTTTCTGTGGAAATGTGTTTTTTTTTTCATGGAACGCGTCTCGTATCTTCCTCCGAGCTTAAAACGCGGAAGTGGGTGACAGCGCAGGAAACAGCGGCGTATTTGGCCACAACCCACCCGCTGCACTGGCCTGTCTCTGTCCTCCTCATTTGCATTCAAGCAACAACGCCGAGAATAAAGTGTTTCAGAGCCATAGTTATGAATAGAACTGTCTTCATGAGGCTCTCTCATGCACTGAGGCTTGATTTTGGAGAAGGATTCATATACAGTATTAGCGAACCACTAAGGCATCAAGTACCATGTCATGGGATCTTAAAGCATGTCCATAGAGACAAGCAGGTGACGCTACCAGGTCAGATCTATGGAATGGCCACCCCACTCAGAGTAGGAATTCCTTTTTTATTCAAACAGTTTTTGCAATAAAATTAAAATTAAAATACGTTTCATGCTATACTGTGTAACTTCCAGGTTTATTTTCACATTGGGAAATTTATCCTCTGCATTTGACCCATCCTTCTAGCTTTAAATCACCATGGAGAAAAGTAGAAAGGTTACATAGTGTAGCTTTAATCAAAAAGTTGACATTATATATTTATTTGTGGTCAAGATTTTAATAATTTGAGTAAACTTAGTTGGGATTTTTCCAGGCTTTTCTGACTATTTTATCTTGATTTGAGTAGTTTTAACTAGAATATATTGATTTACTTTAAATAATAATAATAATAATAATAATAGTAAATACATTTTATTCCAGCTATTTCATGCCCCACTTATAGACTCCTAGAAGGTCTGAGAATCAAACAAACCGGAGACCTTCTTGTTTCAGGTATGAAATGCTAACTACTCTACCACTGCACCATCTTGTGTACAACTGCATATATTTGTATTTCCTTTAATAAAAGAGCATTCTAAAACTTTTTTTTAATCTCTTCTCACCACCGTGACTCAAAATCAAATCACAGATCGCGCGCCATTTTCAGTTCATTTACTCATTTCAGTTAAGCGCCTTCTCATTTATTCACGCAATTACAAGATAATCTATTTGCAGAACCGTAATTAAGCATAATGCCATGTTTTATTGTGTTTCTCACGACTCTGAGTGGAAATATTCAGTTATGAAGGGTCTTAATCAAAGCGGCGTGGGCACTTTATCTGTGACGCGGTAATGTAGCCTGCTGGCATGGCCACTTCCCAGGCACTATTCACCAAACGGGAAAACACTTCACAATATTGGCCTTAATCCGACTTGCATATTGCAGCTAATAGTGTGCAGAATGGGGACTATTTTAATTAATTGCAAGCCAAATACACGCTAGCCATCAGATGTTAAATGTCCAATATTAAAGGTCCCATGACATGGTACTTCTTGATGCTTTTATATGGCTCCTTAATGGTTCCCTAATACTGTAAATGAATCCTTCTTCAAAATCAAGAATCAGTGCATGAGAAAGAGAGATAAGATGAGAAAGAGTCATAAATGTCACTCTGGAACAGTCCATTATGGGCGTTGTTGCTTGAATGCAAATGAGGAGGACAGAGATGGCCTATAGTAGCGGGTGGGGGCGTGGCCAAACTCTCCACTCTTTCCTTTTCAGCTGTGCCCTGTGCGCTCTGACCCACTTCCGTGTTTTTGCGCGGAGGGAGAGATGAGAAGCCTTCCATTGAAAAATAAACACATTTCCACAGAAAATAAAATTAAACCACTGCTGTTTCAGATATCCACAGGCTCAGATAAAGGACTTCCGAGCCTAGAAACACTCGCAAGTTCCTCCAGGCAAATAAAAAAATGCATTTCGCATTGCGTAGCTCCTCCGCAGTCCAAACTCTCTGGGCGTGATTTACAGAGACGCTGAGTAGAGACAGATGGGGGTGGAACTGCATTTGCATTTCTTTTTTTGAGCTGACGTCAATAAGTTTCCTTGTTCAAAATCGCCCGTTTGAGCTCTGATTTTTTGTAACGCAGAAAAGGATCGCAAATGCTCAGTTTAGACATTTTGCAACTTTTAGCCATGGGATGGGGCCTAAACAGGGTAGGGGAGCTCACATTAACGTTCAAAAACCTCAGAAAGTGAAAGTGAAATTTCATGCCATGGGACCTTTAAACAAAATGGATTCTTGTGATTTTTAAGTCTTGTTATATACCTGGAGTTGTGTGTTATTTCATTCACATTTTGTTTGAGTAATCCTGGTTTATTTTGTCTACATCTCGAAAGCTCAACATGCTCTGTTCCACCTTATGATGTCATGAAGAGGTAGGTTTCAAGCTACGTTTTACCTTTTGTTCAGTAGAGAGTAGGCAATTCCAGTTCTGAAATGATTCAAATGATTCTAGTGAAGGTGTTTGGAGTTTAAAAACACAGTTGAGCGTTCCCTGTGTCACCACATGACATCACAAAGTGGAACCGAGTGTTTTGTGTTTGAGAAAAGAGGAAACATCATTACAACTGATCAGAAAATGGCATAAAATGGGCGCTTTATGCCGTTAGAATGTTTGAGTAATCCTGGTTTATTATTTTGTCTACATCTCCAAAGCTCAAAATGCTCTGTTCCACCTTGTGATGTCATGAAGTGGTAATTTTCAAGTGAACAGTTACCTTTTTAGTTTAGCAGTGATTACTCTAACTCAGGATGATATTAATCAAGGTGGATGGAGTTTAAAAACACAGGTGGAACAGAGGGGGGAGTGACGTAGCGCAGAGAGCAAAGGGTTCAGAGCCTCAGGGTGTCAAAAGTAAAAGTGAAATTTATTACACATGTTAATACGTTGTTTTTGGCGAATATAACATTTTCAAAACAATAAAAAGTAACATGGTGATCTAAATACAGCTCTGGAAAAAAAAAGTTTTTCTAATTTTACTACTTATAGGTATGTGTTTTGTTTGAGTCTATAAACTACTGGGAACATTTCCCCCAAATTCCAAATAAAAATATTATCGTTTAGAGCATTTATTTGCAGGAAATGACAAATGGTCAAAATAACAAAACAAAAAAACAAAAAACATGTTTTCAGACCTTAAAGGAGAATTAACGTTTTTTACAATCTGAGCCTTATTTCGGTAATAAAACAAGTTGTTTTACTCACCCATAGCACTTTGGTGTCATATGGAGCACTTCCAGAGATGTTTTAGATTAGCGATAGCCGTAGCGCGAGTTCTCGGGGAATATATTATATGCCCCGAGCGGTCTCCAAATAACACAAACTTTAGCACTTTTCAAATCATAGAAGCTCAATGTCTTAGTCTACACTTTCGTTTGAGTCAAAAGTGGCCTGTAAACCGAGATTTAGCCATAATTTACAGCTTTGCGTTTCATGTTTGGGTCCTGAGAGCTGAGAGCAAAATACGGTAAGATGTGACTCCGCACATGCGCACTGGCGTCCTCATCTACTCGAAACTATGGATAAATCTCAGATTACAGGCCACTTTTGACTCAAACGAAAGTGTAGACTAAGACATTGAGCTACTATGATTTGAAAAGTGCTAAAGTTTGTGTTATTTGGAGACCGCAAACATTTGCCCCGAGAACTCAAATTACGGATATCGCTAATCAAAAACATCTCTGGAAGTGCTCCATATGACACCAAAGTGCTATGGGTGAGTAAAACAACTTGTTTTATTACCGAAATAAGGCTCAGATTGTAAAAAAAAAAAAAAATTCTCCTTTAAGCAATACAAAGAAACAAGATCAATTTCATTTTAAAACAACATAATACTAATGTTTATACTTAAGAAGAGTTCAGAAATCAATATTTGGTGGAATAACCCTTATTTTTAATCACAGCTTTCATGCGTCTTGGCATGCTCTCCACAAGTCTTTCACATTGTTCTTGGGTGACTTTATTCCACTCCTGGTGCAAGAACTGAAGTAGCTCAGCTTTGTGTTTGTGTTAGAATTCAACAGACGCTGGAATGGAATGGCTGTGATACATGTAGAGATGCTGATTTCAGAAAAAAATGCAGTGTTCTCTTATTTTTTTCCAGAGCTGTATGTGATGTGTGAGCAGTTAATACCCCATGCAAGTAAAATACCCCACTATGCAACTAAGAAACATTACCTTGAGTTATAATGAGATATAAATTGTGCACCTGTGTGAATCAAAGTTGCCATGTTGTTGAAAGTTTATAAGTTTCCACATTTGTTTCAGGAAATGCAGTGAATCACTGTCTGGGAAAGGCCCTCACAATAGACCAGGTCCCATAGAAACAGCAGGGGACAGTAGATTTAATGGTGATGACACATAAGTTCCTGCGTGTCAGTCTATGGAACTCCAGTGCTGTTACCTTATCCCCGTGCGGACCGGTGCACCAGGGATCCGACTAAAGCCCATTTAGTCTGGGCCCCCCGCTTCGGTGACTAAGAATAGCGCTGTGAGGTAAACAACGCACTCACAGCATTTCCAGCACAGCATAACAGATGTGAAGACGCTGCATTTGACTTAGACTTGGAAATATATGGCCTCCAAGTGACATTCAGAGCTCGTTTGTGTAGAAGTTTGTCTAGTTTCCTTAAAGATCCCATGACATGGTACTTCTTGATGCTTTTATATGGCTCCTTAATGGTTCCCTAATACTGTAAATGAATCCTTCTTCAAAATCAACACTCAGTGCATGAGAAACAGAGATAAGATGAGAAAGAGTATTTTTTCTCTCTCTGAACAGGCCATTATGGGCGTTGTTGCTTGAATGCAAATGAGGAGAAAAGAGCTGGCCTATAGTAGAGGGTGGGGGCATGGCCAAACTCTCCGCTCTCCCTCAGAGCTCTCAGCTGATCCATTTCCGTGTTTTTGCACGGGGGGAGAGATTTGAAGCGTTCCATTGAAAAATAAACACATTTCCACAGAAAATAAAATTAAACCACTGCTGTTCAAAGGTCCAGAGGCTCAGATAAAGGACTTCCGAGCCTAGAAACACTCGGACGTGCCTCCAGGCAAATAAAAAAACGCATTTCGCATTGCCTAGCGCATTCGCAGTCCAAACTCTCTGGGCGTGATTTACACAGACGCTGAGTACAGACAGACAGGGGTGGAACTGCATTTGCATTTCTTTTTTCGATCTGACGTCAATAAGGTGCCTTGTTCAAAATCGCCTGTTTGAGCTCCGATTTTTTGTAAGAGAGAAGTGTGCGCGGCGGGGACACATGTGTGATAGCGCAGCATGACCCGGTGCGGGGCTGCGAGCACGAGACCCGTGCTCAAACCGTGCCTCCTCTAAAACAGGATTAAACCAGGTCTGAACCAGGTCTAAACCAGGTCTAAACCAGGTCTAAACCAGGTCTAAACCAGGTCTGAACCAGGTCTAAACCAGGTCTAAACCAGGACTAAACCAGGATTAAACCACCGCGGCTCTTACCTGCGTTCGTTCATGCACTCAGACTGCGTGCGGTCCCCTCCTCGCTGCTCGCCTCAGCTGTGACTCGTGAGAAACCAGGAAATAGACCCGCACGCGGCGCTTTAATCCACCTGGTCTAGTCCTGGTTTAGTCCAGGTTTAGTCCTGGTCCAGTCCAGGTATAGACCTTGTTTAGACCTGGTTTAGTCCATGTTTAGTCCTGGTCTAGTCTCTTAGCCAATCAGGATGCAGAACACAGTGTTACACTTTGAAAAAAAGTCACACTATTTAAAAAAAACTTGGAACGAATCAGGCTTTTTCCATTGAAATAGCTACTCAACTTACGAAAAATTCACGTTACGAAACCACTTCTGGAACGAATGAATTTCGTAAGGTGAGGTACCACTGTATATGAATTGAATGTGAAACTAGTATCGAAACTAGAGCAAGTATCGGTACTAAAAAAAAAGTCCAGTATCAAAAAAGTGTATGTATGAGTATGGAGTCGAAATCGAGTTTGAAATTTTAGTAATGTGACAACACTAACGCTAAAAGATAAGGACCTGGTAATGCTGTTGTCCCGGAAAAAAGTCCTAACATATGAATGCAGTACTCTATGCCTCATTGTACCTCTACTACAAATACATCTGCACTCCAAACAAAGTAACCTGCCCGGAACATTTATCGCGCCTGCCGCCCCTGCCCCACTGTGGCTAATGGACCCTATTGTAATCCTGAGAAAGATAAGACGAAAAATAGTTCCCGTGGAAGGACACCATTCTACGCCCCATTGAGCTCTGGTCCGCGGCGGTGGGCATTTCATTACAAAAGGGGAAATATGAAATTAAACGCCGGGTTGTTGTGTGTACTCTATCATGGCGGAGAGATTGTATATTTATTTCATCACAAGCAGGCTACTGAGACTGTCAGAGGAGGCGTACTGCGAATATGTAATTTATGATAATTGCTTTGTTTTCCATGTAAATGTATAACGCACCATTGTTTAATAGTGGGGAAGTTTATGGAGTTTGGGAGAAATGGAAAAGGAAGTAGTGGAATACAATAAATCAAAGAATTTATACTTTTGGCTGGGATTCAGGTGCCGAGGACATATGTAGAATTTGGTGTAGTTTTAGTTTTAGTATTGGTATTAGTATTAGTATTGATTGTAGCATAGTAACAGTAGTACGAGTAGTGGTTGCAGTAGGAATAGTAGTACCAGTAGTTGTTGTAGTAGCAGCAGCAGCAGCAGCAGTAGTAGAGGTGGTAGTAGTAGCAGTTATGGTAGTTCAGATTTCACAAATGGGCATGTGTACAGCCATCAATTCTCTGGAATAATAATAAATAATAAAATAATAAAATAATAAATAATAAAAAAAAAAAGATAAAACAGATATAATACTTTAGAGCATGTTGTAGTGTTATAGTGTAGCATTGGTAGCAGCTGAGTAGTAGTAGTAGTAGTAGTAGTAGTAGTAGTAGTAGTGGTAATAATGTCGTAGTATTCGTAAACAATAGTTGTAAGCGTAGTAGTCATGCTGATAGTGGTTTTAGTGGTGGTAGTGGTGATAGTAGTAGTAGTAGTAACAGTAGTAGTAGTAGTAATGGTAGTGGTATTATTATTATTATTATTATTATTATTATTATTATTAGTAGTAGTAGTAGTAGTAATGGTAGTAGTAGTGATAGTAATGGTAGTAGTATTTGTAAACAATAGTTGTAAGCGTAGTAGTAGTGGTAGTAGTAGTAGGCCTACTGGTTGTAGTATTAGCAATCAATAATTGTAGTAGTAGTAGTAGTAGTAGTAGTCGTAGACATAGTACAGGGGGTCCTCGGGTTACGACGGTCTCGGGTTACGACGTTTCGTGGTTACGAACGCGCCCCCATTAAAAAAATATATATATATATTACGCGTCATTCCGTCTTACGCGGTTTAGCGTGGTAAGAGATGTAAACAAACGCGAACGGCGCGCGGCGCACGCGGAAGAATACGCTCTGTTGTGGTTGTAGGGCGGAGAAGACGGCCTCGTGTGCGTGCCCAATGTGGGCGGAAGTACCTGATGTGGGCTCTGATCTGCTCCTATGAAAGCGACAGTGATAACCAAGCAGCGTAGTGGTCTAATTATTGAGATGGAAAGGTTACTGGTGCTTTGGTTGGAAGATCAAAGTCAAAATCCGGCTTACGACGAAATTCGGGTTACGACGCGTCTTAAGAACGGATCAACGTCGTAACCCGAGGACCCCCTGTAGTGGGTTGACGTCACAACATACTAATTTAAAGCATAGTACTTTTATTGTCCGATGCTACTGCTTACTTTAATAGCAGCAAGTAGTGATAGTAGTGGTATACAACGTGACGAAGGATTTGTACATTTCCGCGGGTTTCAGATTTCACAAAGCGACAAATGTGCAGACATCAATTGTGTGGAGGTGCTGTGGTGAGTTTCTTATTAGTCATAGAATAAAATGAAAACAGGCCCAAGGTGATTGCACTATATCATTATGTAGTTAGCGCTCCAAGGCTGCCCGCTGCTTTATATGCAAATAATGGCCTGAGGTAATGCGTTCAAACCCAGTAAAATGAATACTTGAACTTCAAGGAAAGCACAAGATGGAAACTAGCAATCATCCGAATTGATGATGGCGGAGTGCAGGTGGAGAAACGGTGGAGGCTACTGCGTTAGCCTTAATCGAGAAGATTGTACAAAAACAGGCCTACAATGAAATACTTTGGTTGGATTACATGGATTGGGTACAGAAATACTTTTTTTTTAATTTTATTCCTTAGTGGATGTTGTTATTGGTCGTCAGAGTAGTAGTACTAATTGTAGTAGTAACAGTTTTAGTGGTTTTTAGAGGACATTATGACCTAGTAGTAGTAGTCGTAGTAATAGTACATCATATATACTAGTAGTAATGTTTGGTCGTTGGTCTTGATTTAAAAAAAAAAAAATCAAAACTGTGCTACAATGAAATACTTTGGTTGAATTACTGTGTAAAATAATACTTTGAAGTGTTAAGTAATTTTTTTTTCTTTTCTTTTGTTCATCAGTGTTGTTATAGGTAATAGTTGTTGTAGTAGTAATAGTTTTAGTAGTTTTTTAGAGGACATTATCACCTAGTAGTATTAGCTGTAATGGTAATACAGATATAGTAGTAGTACTTTTTTACCGTAGGCCCTGATTAAAAGAAAAAATAAAATAAAATAAAATTGCAAAACACAGCCACAATGAAATACTTTGGTTGAGTAAAGTATTACATTAAAGGAGTGTTTAACTTTTTAGCTGTCTTGTTTTCCATGGTGTAGTGTAGTAGTAGTTTTTGTCGTTTTTAATAGACATTATGATGGAGTAGTATTAGTAGTATAATAGTAGTAATGTTAGTAAAAGGGATATAGCTGTAGTAATTTTTGTTGAGCCTACTGTGTTAGCCTTGATAGAAAAGAATGTGTAACAGGGCCACAATGAAATACTTTAATTGAATTACATGGACTGGGTAAAATAATAAATTTAAAGAGCTATTTTAAAATGTAGTTTACATTAGTGGGTGTTGTAGTGTTAGTACTGGTGGTTGTAGTAATAGTATGTGTAGTTTTCTAACCAAATCATAACGGTTTCTTTTTTAAGATAACCACTCAAAGAGCCATTTGGACCCGTTTCACACAGTAAAGAAAACACTGGGAACCACAAAACCCTTTTGAAATTTAAAATGAAATAAAACTGCATATAACGGCTTTTTTTTTACCTTTGTGCCATAGAGTTACATTTTGAAAATGAATGAACTAAAATAAAATACATTTAAATTAAATACAGTGGTCCCTCGCTATATCGTGGTTCACTTTTTGTGGCCTTGTTGTTTCGCTGATTTTTTTATTCCAAATTTTTTTATAGTGTATCAACGCGCATTTCTGCGTCCTGATTGGCTAAGGGACTGTAGACCTTTGCTGATTCATCAATCATTCTCCTCCGTGTCTCCTGTACTGAATGCGTTCAGTTTGCCAGATTTATATAAATGTTCGATCGCAGTGTGACTCTGAAGTGCTGTATGTTTGCAAGTTTTCTCCACCACAAAACCCGCCACAGTGAAGCGGTCATAAGAACTGTGAAATACACACGAAATACACTTTGGTTTCGTTCTCTTAATCCTGTGCTTTTTTGTTGAAAATCTACGAAAGTTTGAGTGTTTAAACAAGAGAGAAATGTGAGAAAACGTTAATTCCAGTCTGAGAAAAGTGTAGAATGTGTGTGGTGAGGCGTTTACAGCCTTAAAACATGGAGAATAATTGTAAAATATAAAGCTGACGACTTTGCGGATTTCGCTTATCGTGGGTTATTTTTTAGAACGTAACCCCCGTGATAAACGAGGGACCGCTGTACTGAGCCGCATCAGAGGGATCAATGAGCCGCATGTGGCTCCGGAGCCGCGGGTTGCCGACCCCTGCAGATCAATGATTCGGCTGATTGTGTAAAATTAAAATGAAAGTGCCTCTGTACCTTTTTAACCAAAATATAGACTTAAAATAGGTAAATGTTTCCATGGAAATATTGTTTCATTTAGGGATGCACCAGTCCAGTTTTTTCAGCTCAGATACTGATATTGATTCTTTGTCTCTAAGTATCTGTCACTGCCCGATATGAACTGATATCCGTGTAGCGACAGAAAATGAAAACTTATTTCCTTCAGTACAGCTAACTTATTACACAAGAGATCCAATTGTGTTATGTAACTTAATTAATCCTTAATCAAATCAGTACTGAACAGCTTCGTACGAATCAAAGTTCAAATATGATGAGCTTGTAAATAATCTTCTAAATAAAGGCCCAACTGGCTTAACTGATATCAAGAAACCAATATGTGCACCAATATTCAATACAGTATCGATATTTGTGCATCCCTAGTTTCTTTGACTAGAATTTTCCACAGTAAGACCTAAACGTATCTATGTCCATGTTCCCAAATATAGTTTTATATGCTTTAGTGAAAATTCAGATGTGTTCTCTAATGGCTTCCATGATTATAACATTACAGAGTCAGCTTTCTTGACCTTGGTGGTGAAGTTCTTAGTAGTTTTGCAGTAGTCTTAGTAGTAGTACAGGGAACCCTCGCTCTATCGCGGTTCACTGTTCGCGGCCTCGCTGTTTCGCGGATTTTTTTTTCCAATTTTTTTTTCCAATTTTTTTTTTTTTTAATAGTGTAACAATGTGTTCTGCGTCCTGATTGGCTAAGAGACTAGACCAGAACTAAACCAGGTCTAGACCAGGTCTAAACCAGGTCTAAACCTGGACTGGCCCTGGACTAAACCAGAACTAAACCAGGTCTAGACCTGGACTAAACCGGGACTAGACCAGGTCTGAACCAGGATTAAATCACTCTGTGTGGCTTTTGCGTTCGTTTGTGCGTGTACGGTTTGTGGCTCGGGCTGAGACGAAGCGGTCCGGACGCAGCAGTTCTATCTCGTGCTCGCAGCCCCGGTGTACGCGCGGCCTCGCGCTGCATTTTCTCATATTTGTCTCTAGTTTAAACATTCAAACTTTCATAGATTTTCAACAAAATGTATTAATAGTGACGCGTGGGGGGAGACACGGCCCCGGAAGCCCCGCGAGGAGCACTACCACGTCCCGGGACGAGACGCGCACCAACCCCTTGGAGAAGTGCGCGACACGTGCTGCTCTGTCACGGATTTGTCCACGATGAGGGGCTTATCGTGGACAATTGAAAATCTATGAAAGTTTGAGTGTTTAAACTAGAGACAAATGTGAGAAAATGTTAATTCCAGTCTGAGAAAAGCGTATAATGTGTGTGGTGAGGCATTTACCACCTTAAAACATGTAGAATAATTGTATAATTGAAAGTTGTCCTACTTCGCGGATTTCTCTTATTGCGGGTTATTTCTGGGACCTAACCTCCGCGAGGGATTACTGTAATGGCAGTAACACAGTTGTAGTGTTACTTTAAAGGTCTTATATTACACGAAATGGAGTCATGTGAGATTTAAACCATGTTATAATATTGTTACCTCCTTAAAAACATACCTGCGGTTGTGTTTTGTTTCATTCATGCATGTTTGAGTAACCCTTTATTATTAGTCTACATCTCCAAAGCTCAACATGTTCTCTTCCACCTTGTCATGAAGCAATCAAGTTAACACCTACCTTTTAAATTTTCTCCAGTAGAGATTGGAAATTCCAGATACTTTTCATATCCAAAGACAACAAACCTGACTTTCTTATGCCTTTCTTACATCTATATATCTCCACTTCCACCTTTCCCCCCTGATACTTCACCAGACCCGTGCCTTATCATCTGTCCTACTGTCTCTCCTCAAGGTTCAAGGTCTGGTTTCTCTTTTCGACCTGCTTCTTTGTCCGACTGCGACACTCTTTTTTCACTCGCCGTATCCCTCCTCCGAGTATATCGACCGCCGGCTGCCCTTTGACCCCTACTGTGAGTAATGGAATTGCTCGTATCTGGTCAAGGTCTCTCCAGACGTACAGCTTGCATTTGTCCCGATCGATCTGGTCCCAAAGTAGAACGGAGCTGTGGTACTTTTGACACTGTCTTATCGCCGTACTGACTTGTTCAGATACAGATAAAAAACTGACATCTGTGTTCACCTATTGGGAAAAGTACGCAAGAGACAGTACAAAAGACTATTGAACGTGGCGCAGCGGTTCGAGCGTTCACCCTCCAGCCCCGTGGTCAGCAGTTTGATCCTGTCCCTTTATTCAATTCATAGACTCTCTCTATATAAATGGACGTAGCTAACCCGCTAGCTGCCGCATTGCACGTAGGAAGTGAGCATGGGGGAGCTTCAGGCTCCATCGACTTCGATTGATTTTACATTGAAAAATTGTCACACCTCACTCTGTAACTGCTCCTGTGAGCCTCAACAAGATTTTACTTTTCTTTTCCCAATTTGTGAATTTTTTGAGGGGAAATTTTACATCTAAATCGTGACATCACACTAGGGAATTCCATAACTGTTACCTAGCAACCATAATGTAATTGGGCCAAAACTGCTCTAAAGTACACATACATTATAATTTGATTCATAAAAACACAAGTAAACACCTTTATTTTATTGAAATCATGTTTAAAGTAACTGAAAAAAGGGATTCTTGCATATAAATTGTGCCGGATAGAATAAATTTGGATAGAATTCCCCTTAGTGTGATATCATCGGTATGTTTAGAACTACTGCTGCGCATTTATTTTTATCTTTATTTTCAATACACGTTCTATTGCACATTACTGCACATTTCACTGCTGCATCTTCCATTGCACATTTTGGACATCTGTAAAAAGGTATTTATTTATTCTTTGCACTGCTTTTAAATTTTAGATTTTAGATTTTGTCTTTGTCTGTCTATACAGTGGTACCTCACCTTACGAAATTAATTCGTTCCAGAAGTGGTTTCGTAACGTGAATTTTTCGTAAGTTGAGTAGCTATTTCAATGGAAAAAGCCTGATCCGTTCCAAGGTTTTTTTTTTATAGTGTAAATTTTTTTTTTATAGTGTAACATTGTGTTCTGCTTCCTGATTGGCTAACAGACTGTAGAGCCAGGACTAAACGTGGAATAAACCAGGTCTAAACCAGAACTAAACCAGGTCTAGACCTGGACTGGACCTGGACTAAACCAGGACTGGACCAGGGCCGTGCGGCTGGTTTGTGGCTCGGGCTCCAGAGGACGCGTTCCGGGCGCCGCGGTTCTCTCTTGCTCGCAGACCCGGTGCCGGTCGTGCAGACTAGGACTAGGGGTGCGTGCTCCTCGCGCGCGGTGCTCCTCGCGCCAGGTGCTCCTCGCGCCAGGTGCTCCTCGCGCCAGGTGCTCCTCGCGCCAGGTGCTCCTCGGTGCGCGCAGTGCTCCTCGCGGGCGGTGCTCCTGTCTCCGCGCTGCTTCCGGAGTCGTCTCCACCCACGCTTCACTATTAATACATTTTGTTGAAAATCTATGAAAGTTTGAGTGTTTAAACAAGAGAGAAATGCGAGAAAAATCCAACTCCAGTCTGAGAAAAGCATAGAATGTGTGTGGTGAGGCATTTACAGCCCTAAAACATGTAGAACAATTGCAAAATACAAAGTTGTCCTACCTCGTGGACCTCTCCCACCGCGGGCCACCTCTGGAACCTAACCCCATGTGTGTTGATAAAGTGTAGGCCTATTTACATTTCGTTTTCGTTTGTTGGTGCTTTCATAAGGTGAGGTACTACTCTATATTGTATTCGGTACACTGTCTTTTTGCACTGCTTGGCCAGAGAGAAACGAAATTTCGATTCACTGTATGTCGAACTGACAATAAAGCTGACTTTGAACTTTGAACTTGAACTCTTTACTTCCTGTAATTTTCAACATCTGTCATACACACTTTGGAATGTTCGTATTAGCCGGTGTTTTTATTTTGCTATTTTGTCCGTAAATAAATTCCTCCTCCTACAATGGAACTGGCTCCAAATTCGCTCCTATAACCGCCAGCCTCATTGAGCTTCATTTGACTGGAACCGAACGCTATGGGTGACGTCACACTCCCTTTATCCACTTCTTTATACAGTCTATGGTTCAGTTGTAGTTTCACTTCATCCACCATGTTTGTATGATTGGTGCCAATGGAGCGGACAGTGTGCACAGTATGAAACACAGCCATGCAGGTTTTTAGATGGTTAACTCAACAACATCACCATGGATACAAGCAGTGGACCTCACACTAAAAAGGTTATTTGGTTGGTTAGTTCATGTTTTTGGTGGATGGTGTTCAGTAATCCAATATAGAATTCCAGTAAAAAAGTTTCAGTAAAACAGTCAAGACTAGTTAGATCACGGAGATGGGTCCCTCCAGCTCCTGATAAGGTGTCCCTGTGGCACTGAAGGGTAGGTCACATGCAGAAGACAAATTTCCCTACAGGGACAATAAGTGGTACCTTAAAGCCCCAGTGTGTAGGATTCGTGGCGCATAGGTGGATGGTGCTATTGCACTTTCTGTTTTAGCTACGGCAGACCTCGAGGGACCCGCGGCCGCTACTGTATAAATAAAACGCGGTCCCTTTTTTTTTTTTTTTTCTCTCATGAAAACACACATTCCCGATCATGTACCATGACACTCTACACATAAAATGAAACCTTACAGTCTCCTCTTTTTGACTATGCAATTCATTTCCCTGCAAAACAATCACTCCCCGAGCACATGGGGCTTTTATACGGAAAAGCACAAAACGAGGTTAGCTTACCTTAGAATGCTTTGCACAGGTCAAACTCTGTATTTCACCATAAACTTGCTCTCAATTTGTCCGTAAGGATCCAGCGAATAAAATCCAGTAAAACAATTTAGTCCAAAACACGTGTTAGATCCATTACGAGTCTGATCCGGCAGCATGCTTGTGTTGTTTACCCAAAACCACGAGCCTTGCCGAAGGCGAAGGCGGAGCCCAAATGTCCTTCTGCGGCTCTCGTATTCAAAATGGCTGCCTCTGCATGGGGAAGATCCCCCTTTTATGTGACTATATCTAAGTCCAAAAGAATACTTTGATTTCATGATTTCATGATTTCATGAAGTGAAAAGGCTTGGAAAACAATGTATTTTTGAATGGGTATCTTCAATTTCAGTAATTAACGGGTAAAAATCTTACACACTGTCCCTTTAAAGGAACCCTATGTCACTTTTTGGTTGGGGGTCTGCCTGGAATGTTCCACAGTATGACATTAAACAGCTCTACCTTACATTTTTTCAATTACAGGTGGTTTTATTGCTCAAAAATACCTCAAAAAACCCACCTCTACACAGATCTAACCTGTAACTTGGTCTGGTTTGGTCTCCATGAAGATAGAAAGGTTTAATCCCACCACAAAACATTCCAGACAAAGCAATAACATCTCCACGGAGAAAAGCATTACTCGGACCTTCCACCAGAGTTTAACAGCGCACCTTTAAAGGAGAACTAACGTTTTTTTTTACAATCTGAGCCTTATTTCGGTAATAAAACAAGTTGATTTATCCATAGTTTCGAGTAGATGAGGACGCCAGTGCGCATGTGCAGAGTCACATCTTATTTCGCTCTCAGCTCTCGGGACCCAAACATGAAACGCAAAGCTGTAAATTATGGATAAATCTCGGATTACAGGCCACTTTTGACTCAAACGAAAGCGTAGACTAAGACATTGAGCTTCTGTGATTTGAAAAGTGCTAAAGTTTGTGTTATTTGGAGATCGCAAACATTTGCCCCCGAGAACTCACGTTATGAATATCGCTAATCTAAAACATCTCCGGAAGTGCTCCATATGACACCAAAGTGCTATGGGTGAGTAAAACAACTTGTTTTATTACCGAAATAAGGCTCAGATTGTAAAAAAAACGTTAATTCTCCTTTAACCTTTAAGGTAAAGGTGCTTTGCATAACATATCCGTTGAATTGAGTATTGAATTATACAGCTTTGCAAATTGAGCTAAAAAATATTGAATGTGCAAATACCCGATGTCAGGGCAGTAGGTGTTCACAGCTCATCTTTAATCGCAGGGTCTTTTGTTCCAACTTAAAGCTAATTTATGTCAGGAAATTAAAATACACTGCTCATTATACTACACAGCCAAGCACAGTATTAATAAGTCTATCTATTAATGGCATAGTACTGTAACTTATCGGAGGAGTGATCAGTCCTGGCACTATAATCCAATTTGATGTGTGATATTATAAGAAAGTCTTTTATTTCATGCACACCCTTTATTATTAGTCATCACCAAAGCTCAGAATACTCTGTTCCACCTTTCATGGGGGCGACAGTAGCTCATTTGGTAGAACCACTGATCCGAAGACATAAACATGATTTGCTTAGCAGTCAGATCCACTAACCCACAGTTCAAAGTTCAAAGTCAGCTTTATTGTCAAAAACCATATATACAGGTTGCACACACAGGATTTGAAATCGCAGCGCTGCCTTGGCCCACAGAGAACATTAAACATCTGCTAAACAAAACAATAAACCCAGTGACTGAAACATCACATATACCTGTAGCCAGAAGTTATTTCAACTCGCACAGATGAATGCTATCGTTGGAGGAGAATATGGTTAATGGTGGTCAAAACCCACATTTGAAAAAAAAAGTAAGGTGCGCTATTTAAGTAGAAAACACAAACAACCACACTATGCCATTGGAGAATAACTGAAAGCTCCCCGAAACTCTCGTGCAGAGATATCTGCAGTCTGTTAAGCAAGGATTGTCAAAACTTATCTGACTGTAGCCGTGAAAGTAGCCTAAACCATTGCGAGGCGGTGCTGCGCACTGGTAGAAGATTTAAGGCCGGCGCGCTGCCTGCACCTGTAAGACAGGATTTATGCTGACTAAAAAAATATTAAATAATTAAGTACAGGGGGTCCTCGGGTTACGATGGTCTCGGTTTACGACGTTTCGTGGTTACGAACGCGCCCCCATTAAAAAAATATATATATATTACGCGTCATTCCGTCTTACGCGGTTTAGCGTGGTAAGAGATGTAAACAAACGCGAACGGCGCGCGGCGCACGGCGGAAGAATACGCTTTGTTGTGGTTGTAGGGAGAAGAAGACGGCCTCGTGTGTGTGTCCAATGTGGGCGGAAGTACCTGATGTGGGCTCTGATCTGCTCCTATGAAAGCGGCAGTGATAACCAAGCAGCGTAGTGGTCTAATTATTGAGATGGAAAGGTTATTGGTGCTTTGGTTGGAAGATCAAAGGCAAAATCCGACTTACGACGAAATTCGGGTTACGACGTTGATCCGTTCTTAAGACACGTCGTAACCCGAATTTTGTCGTAAGTCGGATTTTGCCTTTGATCTTCCAACCAAAGCACCAATAACCTTTCCATCTCAACCCCCTGTATATTAAAAAAGTTATTTATCTATGAAAAAGGTGTAAAACGTATAAAAAACAAACAAACAAAAAAACAGGTAAAACGAGTGTTAAAAACAAAAAAAAACAAAAAAAAAAAAACGGTAAAGTGATGCACTGGACATTATAGCACCTGTAAGAAATGAAAACTACTTTCACCACTGGGCAAGACGCTTAACCCACCTCACCTCTAGTGTCTGTGTACACTGCTGTGTGTGAATGGTGAGTGGTTTCTCGATGTAAAGCGCTTTGAAGGTGAGAAAAACGCTATATAAAAATGTGACTGCTTACCATTTACGCTGGGCAGTTCCAAGGCTGGAATCATCCAAATGATACTAGCGGTTCATCTGTTAAAGAAAATTGTATATAGTGCCTTTAACGAATTATCAAAGTGTTATACTCTTCTTGTGTTGGTTCATCTCCTATTGTGAAACCATAGTATGGGACAAGGACAAAGCCTGATGAACTGTTTAGACACCACATGTTGGCTCTTGCAACATGTGTAGACTGAGCTTTCGGAACTACTGATTAGTGATGTATGTATGTATGCATTTATTCCCATATAATAGAGGAACATGCGTCTTGTCATAGTACATATTGTATAAGCAGCTCTTGAGGTCAAAATAAGTCTGCTGTGTACTGTCCAATAATCAGGAATTGTATGGTTTACCTGCTAGTTGTTGACAGTTGTGAATAATTAGGATGCTCAGAATGCAGAAGGTAAGTAAAGATTATATTATTATTAGATTGGGACCACTGCGAACCTTTTCAAATACACCAGTTCTGTTTTTGACGTTTTTAAGACAGTAAAAATCAGATACAGAGCCTTTAATGCCACACCGCAAGCCTTAACGAGCATCTCCATGGAGACGAGCGCTAGAAATGTTACACGGGAGAGGTGCATTTCGACCCAGGCAGCGACAATGGGAGATATTCGGACAGAGCCTTCCACTTGAGACTCTATCCGATTTCGTTCTAACACATGGGGCAGCGCTGGAGAGCTGATGAGGGGAGATAGAGGTTGGAAATAGGCCTTGGCGTGCTTTACCGTAAGGGAGCGAGATTGGGAGTGAGGCTGGGAGTGCCACGGCGGCCCATCACGCCATGCTAAAATAGAAGGCGTGCTTGGCTTGTTCGGCTGGTGGCAAGGGATTAGGGAGCTGTTTTGGAGAATGAAATGATGCATTGAAAGATAGGGACCTAACTTTGTACAGAAATAAATAGTAGTGACAGCTTTGAGAGTGGAGTGGAGATGACACGTAACAGAAGTACAATTAAGCCCATTTAATACATTTAAATATGAAAAGTGATGTTATATTTAGATTTTGATTTCATACCATAAGTTAGTCCTGGTTTAAAAGTCCTACATTATACACGAAATTGATTCTTATGAGCTTTAAAGGTCCCATGGCATGAAATTTTCACTTTCTGAGGTTTTTGAGCATTTGCAATCCTTTTCTGCGTTAGAAAAAATCAGAGCTCAAACGGGCGATTTTGAACAAGGAAACTTATTGACGTCAGCTCGAAAAAAGAAATGCAAATGCAGTTCCACCCCCGTCTGTCTGTACTCAGCGTCTGTGTAAATCACGCCCAGAGAGTTTGGACTGCGGAGGAGCTACGCAATGTGAAATGCGTTTTTTTAATTTGCCTGGAGGAACTTGCGAGTGTTTCTAGGCTCGGAAGTCCTTTATCTGAGCCTGTGGATATCTGAAACAGCAGTGGTTTCATTTTATTTTCTGTGGAAATGTGTTTATTTTTCAATGGAAGGCTTCTCATCTCTCCCTCCGCGCAAAAACACAGAAGTGGGTCAGAGCGCGCAGGGCACAGCTGAAAAGGAAAGAGTTGAGAGTTTGGCCACGCCCCCACCCGCTACTATAGGCCATCTCTGTCCTCCTCATTTGCATTCAAGCAACAACGCCCATAATGGACTGTTCCAGAGTGACATTTATGACTCTTTCTCATCTTATCTCTGTTTCTCATACACTGAGCCTTGATTTTGAAGAAGGATTCGTTTACAGTATTAGGGAACCACTAAGGTGCCATATAAAAGCATCAAGAAGTATCATGTCATGGGACCTTTAAGGTATGTTAGAATGTTGTTACCTTCTCAAAAACATCCTTTATTATTGTCTGTTTACATCTCCAAAGCTCAAAATGCTCCGTTCCACCTTGTGATGTCACAAAGCGGTAGTTTTACAGCTGTATTGTGAATTCAAATGTTCAAATTATATTTTATTAATAATGATCCACGGGTGTCACTGAGGTGCACTATGTCACTTTTCCGTGGAAGGGTTTCCATGACACCTCAAGGCCAAGTTACAGGTCCAATCTGCGGTTTGAACAGAATGAATAATAAAAAAGAATGAGTTTAATGCCATACTGGGAAACATTCTAGGCAAAGAAAAAGAAGAAAAACAAACCAAAAAATTTTACTTAATTTGACGAAGTAAGTCTTTTTGAATTGAGTATTTTGTTGTTTCCTATATTTATTTGAAAATTCCAAAATAGACGATATCTACAATCGCTTTAAATTCATTAAAATATTCTAAATTAAACATACTATCTGATTTTTGCATATTATCCGTGAACTCCAGTGCTGTTTTCCCAAGCTTATGTAAGATTCCGTTCCCACCGTAACATACCAAGTGTCATAGTAATGCATACATCACTATCAAATGTTGCCATGTGTCTCCTGTTTAGAGTTTATGGGACACTATGACCTTAACCTGCAGCCAAAAACAAATCAAATACTGCCACACATATACTGCATGCTTGGCTCCGGAATGCCCCCTCCCCTCGAAATGGCTTTGTTATGTAGGTGACACACACTTAGCTCTAAGAATAGAAGCGTCGCCACATCTTTTGCGTAGCACTTCGCAGCCAGCTACTCCACCACGGCCGTACAAAGGCTGCATTATTCCTAGCACGTATACAATTGATACTTTGAAGTGACATCACGCTGGGGTGCTCTGTATGTACGTGTGTGGCGGAATGTTCAGAAGTTTCCATGGTTACGCATTGCACGCGTTAGCAAACGCTGCTGAAAAAGTTTTAAGATAGTCTAAAAACTGAAGAAAAATGTAATTGGATGAACAGATTTTCATGAACCTGTGATCAATACAAGCATTTATTTTCCTGTTTGAGTGAAAATGAGAGTGACTAACTAGCTTGTGACTGTAATGTTATTTGAAAGAAACTTGTTTAACAGCGCAAATCAGATCACCTGTTTTAGTTTCAGCAAAATCAGTTCTTATGGTCAGATAGCGATAAAGATCCCATGACATGGTACTTCTTGATGCTTTAATATGGCTCCTTAATGGTTCCCTAATACTGTAAATTAATCCTTCTTCAAAATCAACACTCAGTGCATGAGAAACAGAGATAAGATGAGAAAGAGTCATAAATATCTCTCTCAAACACTTTATTCTGGGCGTTGTTGCTTGAATGCAAATGAGGAGAAAACAGCTGGCCAATAGTAGAGGGTGGGGGCGTGGCCAAACGCTCCGCTCAGAGCTCAGAGCCAACAGCTGATCCATTTCCTTGTTTTTGCACGGGGGAGAGATTTGAAGCGTTCCATTGAAAAATAAACACATTTCCACATAAGATAAAATTAAACCACTGCTGTTCAAAGGTCCAGAGCCTCAGATAAAGGACTTCCGAGCCTAGAAACACTCGGACGTGCCTCCAGGCAAATAAAAAAACGCATTTCGCATTGCCTAGCGCATTCGCAGTCCAAACTCTCTGGGCGTGATTTACAGAGACGGAGACAGAGACAGACGGGGGGTGGAACTGCATTTGCATTTCTTTTTTCGATCTGACGTCAATAAGGTGCCTTGTTCAAAATCGCCCGTTTGAGCTCCGATTTTTTGTAACGCAGAAAAGGATCGCAAATGCTCAGTTTAGACATTTCGCAACCTTAAACCATGGGGGGGGGGGTAAACAGGGTAGGGGAGCTCACATTAACGTTCAAAAACCTCAGAAAGTGAAAATTTCATGCATTTTCATGACCTTTAAAACCAAGCTCATATTAAAGTCTAACAGAACTTCAGACAGAGCTGTGCCTGCTGTTAGCACATCTCCAAAGAATGTTGGTGACATCCACTGCAATTTCACCAGTCTGGAATCTTGTTAGTTTAAACTGAGGTGGAGATGGGTCAGAAGTCTCAGGTGGAGTTTGCTGCGTAACTGTCAGATTGCAGAATTTTTGACCTGGTTTATGATTAAAAAAAAATCTCAGTAATAATTTTAATAATGTAATGTTGATCATTTCCATCGCCTATCCCATGTCCTCACTGTGAGTATAAACAAAAAAAAACTTAAATCAGTTATTATTTTTCACAATAGCTTCAGAAAGTAGTGCCATTATTCATCCACAAAGACGTGTTGTCAGTTGAAAGGACTTTAAACCATGAAATTAATATGGCACGGAGTTAATCCCGAACAGGTGGACTCTGTAACTTTTCTGAAGGCTTCAAATACTTTGCCTGGAATGTTTCACAGTATGGCTTTAAATGCATGGAGATGAGAAGATGACACCTCCATACTAAGTTCACGAGACCAAAACGAGTAAGTTCAAAGTCTTCTCTGTTAGTTTTCATAAACAAAAGTGAAATTATTTCATCACAATAGCTTCAGAAACTGGTTCCATTATTCAACCCTAAGGACGTGATTGTTGCCATGTGAAAAGACTTTAAGACATACGATTAATATGACAAGTTTGTGGAGTTGATCCCGAACAAATAATGACCAAGTTCAACATTCGTAGATCAGAAGTTCCGATTTCTTCCAAAAATCTTTAATCTCCCTTTGAGTTATTTTTCAACCAAGTTACCCACTTGGAGTCAGTAATTCCTATAGCAACAGTGCTAACTTTTTCATCACTCCAACACCCACGGATTGCCCTCTCGCCTCCAGCTAAATTCATGACAAATTTAAGAACATAAATTTGTACAGTTCCAGGTTTAGAATCCCGCCGGTAATGCCAAAAACGTGCAACCCGCCTTATCCTAATTTACAACCTCCCCCTTGCTTCGAACAATACAACATGTCTAGCTTTTTGGAAGGGCCTCTGAGCTAATCCCCTCAGCTGTTGGGACTTGGAATGGCTCGTGCATGCGCCAGTTGCATCGAGGATCAGATATCAATTTGTCAAGTGAGGGGAGGAAGAGTTGGGGGCTGGCTGGCTGTTTCTCTGGCTGGGTGGTGTAGCAGGGCCCGGGGACGGAGGTGAGTCAGCAGCACAAACAGCCAAGAGAGAATTTTGGGCTAAACAGGCACCCGTCTGTCCCTCTCTGACTTCTGAACCCAAGTCTGGGGAGTTGTGGAGATGCCTGGACCTTCTGTCTCTCACGTCTGCCCAAGCTGGTGGTGTAGATGATGTAGGTAAATAGATGCAGGATGGATAGTAGTGTTCTTATGCGAATTCCAAATCAGTTTTGATACCGCAATGACAAAAATACTGTCTTTTTAGTAGTAATATAAGATGCAATAATACACTATTTATTTGTGGGGTTTTTTTTTGCCATGTGGTCAAACTACTTGTAACAAATTTCAGAAGTATACTTGGGCAAACTCATATTTAATGGGCAACAGGAGAAATTCAATTTGTCAAAAAAGTTGACAAATTGAATTTCTTCTTTTGCCATGGATTCTACCTGGGTGACTGAGGGATTCTACACAAATACTAATGTATAAAGATAAATGGCAATGCAAAACAAAATAAACCTTGACTTTAAAGCTGTGTAAGTTGTGTAATGTAAGTTTTCTGGTGGAGGATCTGCCCCCTGGTGTGTGTTACCATGGAGATGTTAGTGATTTGCCTGGAGTGTTGCACAGTACAACATTAGACTATTCTATTCATCTATATATTTATATACTTATTCAGTGTAAAAAAATCAAACAGAAAAACATGGATTCTTTTCTGTAAGTGACATCGGTTCTCCTCAGATCTGACAAACAAAGCAAGAACATCTCCAAGGAGACCAGAAGATGATGCACCCTCCACCAGAAAAGTTAAAGGAGAATTAATATTTTTTTACAATCTGAAAGTTGTTTTACTCACCTATAGCACTTTGGTGTCATATGGAGCACTTCCGGAGATGTTTTAGATTAGCGATATCCGTAATGTGAGTTCTCGGGGCACATGTTTGCGGTCTCCAAATAACACAAACTTTAGCACTTTTCAAATCATAGAAGCTCAATGTCTTTCGTTTGAGTCAAAAGTGGCCTGTAATCCGAGATTTATCCATAGTTTAGAGTAGATGAGGAGGCCAGTGCGCATGTGCGGAGTCACAGCTTATTTTGCTCTCAGCTCCCGGGACCCAAACATGAAACGCAAAGCTGTAAATTATGGATAAATCTCGATTACAGGCCACTTTTGACTCAAACGAAAGTGTAGACTAAGACATTGAGCTTCTATGATTTAAAAAGTGCTAAAGTTTGTGTTATTTGGAGACCGCTTGGGGCATATATTATATGCCCCGAGAACTCGCGTTACGGATATCGCTAATCTAAAACATCTCCGGAAGTGCTCCATATGACACCAAAGTGCTATGGGTGAGTAAAACAACTTGTTTTATTACCGAAATAAGGCTCAGATTGTAAAAAAAAACGTTTTTCATACATGAAACTGCCATTTTTGGACATCTGGAATATTTGTTTGACTGACATACTTGGTACTAAAGAGCAAAAGATCCTACTATTACTACTATGACTACTGCCATACAACTACTAAATATCATAATCATGCAAAACAATAAAATAAACAAACAAATACAAATAAAAAGTACCATTGTCTCATTTCTCTAATAATATTTATTTTACATTGCATTATTCATTCACTCTTTGTTGTTGGTATTTCACATACACTATATTACCAAAAGTATTCGCTCACCCATTCAAATGATCAGAATCAGGTGTCCTAATCACTTGGCCTGGCCACAGGGCTTGGCCCCTTAGTTCCAGTGAAAGGAACTTTGAATGCTTCAGGATACCAAAACATTTTGGACAATTCCATGCTCCCAACCTTGTGGGAACAGTTTGGAGCGGGCCCCTTCCTCTTCCAACATGACTGTGCACCAGTGCACAAAGCAAGGTCCATAAAGACATGGATGACGGAGTCTGGTGTGGATGAACGTGACCATGAGTCCTGACCTGAACCCGATAGAACACCTTTGGGATGAATTAGAGCGGAGACTGAGAGCCAGGCCTTCTCGACCAACATCAGTGTGTGACCTCACCAATGCGCTTTTGGAAGAATGGTCAAAGATTCCTATAAACACTCTCCTCAACCTTGTGGACAGTCTTCCCAGAAGAGTTGAAGCTGTAATAGCTGCAAAAGGTGGACCGACATCATATTGAACTCTATGGGTTAGGAATGGGATGGCACTTCAGTTCATAGTATGAGTCAAGGCAGGTGAGCGAATACTTTTGGTAATATAGTGTATGTAGCCACACCCGCCCAGGGGCAGACTGACAGAGACATGGCTGCTGATCCGCGCCATTGGCCTCTACAACCACCACAACCATCAATCACAAACTCTTTCACATAATTTTTGGACACTTTGCAATGCAATATTCTTTCACTCTCTGTTCTCTCTACTGTTCCACATGTGTAGCCACACCCGCCCTGGGGCAGACTGACAGATGCATGGCTGCTGATCCGCGCCATCGGATTTCACACCCACCACAGCCATCATTCACAGGCCACATTCACACATTCGCGACATTCGTTCCAACTTGAATTTCGCTGGTTATTACACCTGCTTCAAGGAGCCATTTTCAATAAAAACAAAAAACATCAGGTGTTCGCCAGGCTTCCAAATAATCCCTGTTATATTTTTAGCTCCGACTTCACATTTTCCCAATTCCTTCAGACGCAATTTTGGATATTGATATTTTTTTGTGTGTAATATCACTGTGTGGGAGGATTGTGTGATGCTTGTGGCCCCGTGAGTGCAGTTTCTGTCAGTTAGGAAAGCGTTCTACAAAGAGGAGAAGTCTTTTGATGTGATTGTTGCCGGTTTAGTGTTTACTCTCACCCTTTAGATCTCCAGAACTGGAGTGGGATGGAGGTCCTGGTCCTGATCACTGGGTAATACAGATTTAACAATAACCAAAGTATCATGAAATCGTATCTTCAAAGGTCTCTTACACGTCTCTTCGCTTAAATTAAGTTATTGTGCAGCAATTGCTAAGAAAAAAACAGATGGAACTATGAATAGACCATGATGCTTTGTGCCGTTTCAGTGCGGACGATATGAAGAAATAACTTTTATAAGCACTTTTAAATCTTAATTCTTTGGATAAAGTCTTGTCATGACATTTTAAGGGGTAAAAGTAGCATATTCATGGTTTTGTTAGTCAAGAGATGAGATGCATACCGTGAAAATATCGTACACAGAAATTTGGATATGGTTACATGCCTATTGGTTAATATGAGATTTGGTTTTGTTATATAAAATAGGACAGTTTAACAGTGTACCGAGTTATGCCTCACGATCACTTTCCCAATTATGCCCACAGTGAGTTTAGAAGTGGTTTTCTAAACTCAACTTTCGGAGACCAGAGACCAGAGCGGAGTTACGCAAGTGACAACTAGCATGCAAACAGTGCACTAGCATTACATCATGGTTTTACATTTTCAGTAAACCATCCACATTTTGTATTTTTTTTGTTTTTGTTTGGCCATGTTCATTCTATCACTTTCAACTGCCTTCAAATAAAAATAGAAGAATTTAGTTGATTTTTTTAAAGGGATGCACCAATGTGAAAATTTTGGCTGATACCGATATCCAATATTAATGTTGCTGATATCGGCCAATACCAATATTAGCCGATACTGATATTTATTTATTTTTAATTCTGAGATAACATTTTATACAGACTGAAAATCATGCAAAATGAATTTTTGAATGTCTTTTATTTTCAAAACGTGTTTTGACTCCAGATTTTTTTTTTTTTTTCAATTTCAATTTTTTTTTTTAATAGTGTAACTTTGTGTTCTGCTTCCTGATTGGCTAAGGGACCTTTGCCAGACCAGGGCTATACGCGGACTAAACCAGGTCTAGACCAGGTCTAAACAAGGTCTAAGCCTGGACTGGACCAGGACAAAACCTGGACTAAACCAGGACTGGACCAGGTCTCAACCAGGATTAAAGCACCGCATTTGGCTCGTTTCCTGGTTTTGTGCTAGCTCTGCTATTAGCAGCAGCACCGGTGTACCCTGAGCCTTTACAACTGAACAGAGGCGAGTGAGTTTGTGGAAATGCAGCCGGCGTATGGATCCCTCTGTAAACGAGCTGTTCTTTTCCGGCCTGATTTGCTGTTAGTCGTGTTTTTGAGTCTCGGCTGAGGCTAGCAGCGACGCACGCAGTCCGAGCACATCAAACCTCGGGTCTCGTGCTCGCAGCCCCGGCGCGCCGGTCATGCTGCGCTATCATGTGTCCGCGCGCACACTTCTCCGCCCTCCCCGCGCCCCACGCTTCACTATTAATACATTTTGAAAATCTTCGAAAGTTTGAGTGTTTAAACGAGAGAGAGAAATGTGAGAAAACGTTAATTCAAGGGATTACTGTACTGACAAATATCGGTCGTTAATATCGGCCCACTTTTACACATTGGGCCGATCCCGATATGTTAAAATTTGGGCAATATCAGCTGATACCGATGTTGATGCCGATATATCGTGCATCCCTCTTTTTTTTTCTTCTTTTAATTGAACAACCGCTAATCGCACATCGCTATGCCATGATGCTTACTTCACATTTCTGTGTTATTATTAGTTCAAAAACCTACATGCATTAAATCACTGCTGTTGGACCCTCGCCATGCCCCACCCTCCCCACCTCCCTTGCCCTGTCACCGTTTACCCCCTCCTCCTCCTCCTCCTCCTCTTCCTCGTGGCACGTCGCCAAATTAAATTCAGATGTAGCACCTTCATATTTTAGCTCCTCAATCTCCACGTCTTCGCAGTGTCACGTGTCATCCGGAATGACGT
Source organism: Paratrypauchen microcephalus (assembly GCA_036785185.1). Classification (NCBI taxonomy): domain Eukaryota; kingdom Metazoa; phylum Chordata; class Actinopteri; order Gobiiformes; family Gobiidae; genus Paratrypauchen; species Paratrypauchen microcephalus. The sequence continues at coordinate 2,023,514 of JAVJIX010000147.1, read as the reverse complement.
CTATTGTTTATGTGGTTGTTTTTAGTGTACCTTGGTGCACTTTGAGATTCTTGAGTGCTTGTCTCCATGGCGACAGATGCATTTAATTCCATACTGTGGAACATTCCAGGCAAAGCAAAAACATCTCTATGTAGACAAGCTGATGAATGACTCCTTTCTTTTTTTAAATCTTGTTCAATCCCACAATTTCAATGAAATTTTAGGGTCTGCAGAAACTTTATAAATGATTTTTAATTATTATTTTTTTTAACCCCCATTTTTTTGGGTCCGGTTAGCCAACAATTTTTCTTTGGATTTCACCTCACCTTCAAATGACACTTGACTAACCTGTCAGAAGCCGTGCATTTCTTGGACCCTTCTCTCCATGGATCTGACAGATAACTTCTCTACCGGTGCTTGTCTCCTGTCTCCCATCTAATGCCATACTGTGGAACATTCCAGACAAAGCAAAAACATCTCTAGGCGAGCTGACGGCAGACCCCTCCAACAGAAAAGCTAAATGACAAAAGGTTTATTTAGCCTTGTTTAGACCCACAATTTCAATTTCCTTCAAATTTTAGAAACATTTTTTGGGTCTACAGAAACATCTTTATGTTCTTTGGATTTCACCTGACCTTGAAATGACACAAATGACAAGCAGTGCGCAATCCGTCTCCTAATGGCATGTGGCATGACGCCAAATCAAAATCTGTTATGAAATGCAACAGCACCATCGACTCTCCTTTCCACGGATCTTGGAGATAGATAAGTTTAATGCCATACTGTGCAACATTCCAGCCACCATGGACACTAGCAGATGGCAGACCCTCTCGACTCACTGGAAACATTAAAATTATTATTATTATTTTTTTTTTAATTTTTATTTTTTTGGCCTTGGCCTCAATTTCAATCGCCTTAAAATTTTAGAGAAATTTTGTGGTCTGCAGAATTTTTATTTATTTATTTTTTTCCCCAATAAATTTTAGTTTTATTGTCCTCTTAATAATTAAAGTTTTAATCAAAATTTCTGTTCAGAAGTGCCTCGCTGGAGCTCGAACACTTGCTAATCACACGCCGCTATGCTAACATAAAGCTAACCATATTTCACCCCTGTGCGCTATCATTAGTTCAAAACCTACATGCACTAAATCAACTCTGCTCACTGCTCTTGGACCCTAGCCACGTCCCGCTTCTCCTGTCACCGTTTACCCCCACCCTTCCTCCCCCGCGTGGCACATCGCCGAATTAAAATCTATTATGAAACGTGACAGCGCCATTAAGAAGACGGATGCTAGCTGCCCTGGGTGGGTTGGACCAGCTTTTGCTCCACCTCAGGGGCAAATCTGTACAACCAAAGCCAGCCCCCGGGCATGGCCTTCTGGGTACGGTTCACTGACCTGGGGCTGTTGATGGTCGGTGGTGGTTGGTGGGCTTTGCATGCAGATATATAGATTTGCCGAGGGTAATTGAGTGTTAATTTGGCACAGGTTTGCGGCTGGCCAGGTTGCGAGTGGGTTGGGAATCGTACCGTCACACGCCATCGGAGCAGGTACGATGGAGTCTCTCTTGGGTTTGGCGGTAGAGGGCGAAAGAAGGTGGACAGATGATGGATGTTCCTCTGTCTGTGGAGTTAAATGTTGCTCTAATGTCTCCAGTAATGGTAGTTAACAGTCCAAAACTGCCCTGCCATATTACCTAAAGGGGACATATTGTGTAAAATTGACTTTTATGAGATTTTAACCATGTTATAGTGTTGGTTAGATTTATGAATGTTTCAGTCGTCTATATTGTACTACATTGGAGGATTGAGTGCGCTGGAAATGTCTTTTTTCATCTCCCCCTATTTCTAGGTATCCAACTTTTTCAGCTCCAATACCAATCTATAGGTTTTAATATCTGCCAATACCCGATATCAGCCGATACCAGTCCAGAGATTGATGATGGCATTTATTTACTTTATACAAAAATATAATAAGACAGGCGTGATCCAAATCTGTATACAGTGAACCCTCGCTGTATCGCGGTTCACTCTTCGCGGCCTCGCTGTTTCGCGGATTTTTTTTTCCAATTTTTTTTTTTTTTTTTTTTCAATTTTTTTTATAGTGTAACTTTTTTTTTACAGTGTAACATTCTGTCCTGCGCCCTGATTAGCTAAGAGACTAGACCAGGACTAAACCAGGTCTAAAGCAGGTCTAAACCAGGACTAAACCAGGTCTAAACCAGGACTAAACCAGGTCTAGACCAGGGATGGTAGGGACAGAGTCTCAGATGTCCTTCACGAGAGCGCCTGGGTGACAGGAGGTGTGGCCTTTGTTTACTTGCACGAGCCATGGAAGAGAGTGCGAGCCGGACCATGGAAGAGCCAAGAATCAACATGGACGGGCCTGGCGCCTGGCCGCATTCGAGGGAGCCCGCAGCGGGGGGAGGACACTCGCGCGCACAGAGGAGACAGTGGCTCTTCCCCGTCACGCTGAGAGAACGAACCCGACCCCGTCCTAGAGAGCTGTGGAGTATTGGCGACGCATTGATAGCGGTCTGATTTTGGAGCCGGGGTGAAATGCAACCAACTCTTGTGAGCGCAGGTTGGTCTTACCTGGTCTTGTGGTGAGGACTGGTGCTCAGAGGCGTCTGTTAGCGGTTCGGCACTGTTAGCATTGGCTTGAGTCTTGCCCAAAATGATATCCAGGTCGCTTTCCACTCGACTTTCGCACATGGCATGGATATGTGGTACCAAAACAAACACACGTGTCCGCGCGCACGTGTCCGCGCACACGTGTCCGCGCGCACGTGTCCGCGTGTCACGTGTCCCCCCCCTCCCCCCCCTATTAATATATTTTAATGAAAATCTACAAAAGTTTGAGTGTTTAAACAAGAGAAAAATGTTAATACCAGTCTCAGAAAGGTGTATAATGTGTCTGGTGAAGCGTTTTCAGCCTTAAAACATGTAGAATAATTGTAAAATATAAAATTGTCCTACTTCGCGGATTTCACTTATTGCGGGCTATTTCTGGAACCTAACCCCCGCGATAAACGAGGGTTCACTGTATAGCAATAATGTATCCCTCAAGTAACTATACTGCTAACTATATAGCAGTTATTTACTTAAAACAAGAATAAAATATGACAAAGCAGATCCAAAAGCATTATGTAGCTCAGTGTTTCCCAACCTTTTTTGTCTTGTGTACCCCCTGAGCCTTTTTGTCATACCTCGAGTACCCCCTGACTCATACATGTTGATAATTCTCAAAAGTAGAACGTGACACAACGGATTATTAAATGAAAATCATTTTATTTCATCTCCTTAATTTGATCCCATGACATGGTACTTCTTGATGCTTTTATATGGCTCCTTAATGGTTCCCTAATACTGTAAATGAATCCTTCTTCAAAATCAACACTCAGTGCATGAGAAACAGAGATAAGATGAGAAAGAGTCATAAATATCTCTCTCAAACTCTTTATTCTGGGCGTTGTTGCTTGAATGCAAATGAGGAGGACAGAGATGGCCAATAGTAGAGGGTGGGGGCGTGGCCAAACTCTCCGCTCAGAGCTCAGAGCCCACAGCTGATCCATTTCCTTGTTTTTGCACGAGGGAGAGATTTGAAGCGTTCCATTGAAAAATAAACACATTTCCACATAAAATAAAATTAAACCACTGCTGTTCAAAGGTCCAGAGGCTCAGATAAAGGACTTCCGAGCCTAGAAACACTCGGACGTGCCTCCAGGCAAATAAAAAAACGCATTTCGCATTGCCTAGCGCATTCGCAGTCCAAACTCTCTGGGCGTGATTTACAGAGACGCTGAGTACAGACAGACGGGGGTGGAACTGTATTTGCATTTCTTTTTTCGATCTGACGTCAATAAGGTGCCTTGTTCAAAATCGCCTGTTTGAGCTCCTATTTTTTGTAACGCAGAAAAGGATCGCAAATGCTCAGTTTAGACATTTCACAACTTTTAACCATGGGGGGGGGGGGCCTAAACAGGGTAGGGGAGCTCACATTAACGTTCAAAAACCTCAGAAAGTGAAAATTTCATGCCATGGGACCTTTAACTCAAATTTACCCCTAGGGGTACTGCTAACAGCTTTGTATAAAGTTCAAACATTGTGACACTTTCTGGGCCGAATATGACCATTAAATAGACTTATTACATCAGTTTATATGTACAGTATGTCCTAATCCCGGATTTGGAAGCTGATATCCCATCCAACACATTCTTCAGGATTGGCTCAGATATTCGATACCAATATCAGTTCGATGCATCTCTACCTATCACCACCTACACCCCTGTCTAGCTTCTTTTTTTTTTATACGATTACTGTATTTAAAAAATCATACAGGTAGAGAACACACAAATTAAAATCTGCTACTTGCTACAAAGAAATGCCACTATGAAGAGCTGGGGCTTTTCAGTTCTGTTGTTTTGAATGGACCTGAATGTCAATAGACCTGATTCTATTATTGAGCAAGCATAATGTGTCATAATATCTAGAAATATAACATGTATTAAGCTGTATGTAGCCTTTACTATTGCAATTTATACAATCACAACTGAACTTGTGTTGCTAGAGCTTTACCCTGCAGATACAAGACGCACACATACAAGTTTATCTCATTCTCAGTATATGGACAGGGCATGCCTCATGTAAAAGCTCTGAACCTCCTGAATTCCCTCCCTGAGCTGCAGAGGCTTCACTAGCACTGATTTATGATTGGCTGAAGGTGCTGGGGTTAAGGTAGTGACCAATCAGATCAGAGAGAGACATTTTAGGTTTAAACCAACTGGATTTTAGCATTGAAACTGACATGAGAGAGTCACGTGAGGCTCATTCTGCTTTCTGACGGGATAATCATCTTGAGAACCAAAATGCCAAATTGGGCATCGTGTATACCTGCAGCTAGTGGTGGGATACAGAAAAAAAAAAGCTGGTGCTTAGGAAATATGCAAAATTTGAAAATTGGGCAAAAAAATAAGAGAAATCACATTTTAAAAGCTGCAAAAATAGAGCATTTACACAATAATTTTACAGAGCACATTTTTGCACAATGCCCACATAATGCTAAAAGATCAGCTAATGATCATTACTGGAACAAAACATAAAAATAATTGCAAATTGAATAAATAAAATATTTTTTGTCAATATTGCACACTCTACTTCAAACTTTTCCTCTTAACTTTCTCCAATGTAGGTCATTTGTGGACCACTTAAAAGAGTGTATATAGAAATGATGGAAAAACTCATACACAACTCATACACGTACCTTATATACTCTTTTTATATACTCTTCATATAGAGTATACTGGCTGGACAGCTGTATGTGAAATGCAGGGGTGTGTATTACATGTAACTCACTATAACAAGATTATATGAGTTACACTGATGACAGTGTTGGCTACAGGCATTCTGGGTAACATTCTGGACATGGACCATCTTTATTTATTTTTTATGTTTATGTTTTAATTAAATAACTTAGTTTGTCAGCTATTGTCGACCTTGTTTGAGCATAAAATAAATATTTTTTGTATTTATATATTTTTACAGACAGCTAAATCATTTATCCTGGTACATTTAATATTTTGTTTTCTCAGTCAACAGTCACTTACAGATGTATCAGGTTGTGACAGGAAGGGGATCTGATGTAAAACAAATAAGATTTCAGATTGAATAAGTAACATGCAAAAGCCATCAGATATTGTGTAATAAACGCCTCTGGTTGCATAAGGGAGGGCATCAGACGTAAAATAGATAAACAGAGGTTCCTTTGGACACAATAATAATCTTGGAAATGATCTTTGGAAATAATAATAATCACATAAATTCATATCTTGTCTCTTCCTCTTAAAAGAAGAGACAAGATATGAATTGGATGGATGGATAGTTGCAAAAGGGAGGTAGGGCATCTAAATAATAATAATAATAATAATAATAATAATAATAATAATAATAATAATAATAATAATAATAATGCAGTACTTTATACATGTGTACCTTATATTCAGTGAAAAATATACATACCAGTACATACCAATCTGAAACTGAGTTGCTGTTTGCTAAAGGGAGAGAGGGCATCTGACTTAAAAAAAAATCATAAAATAAAAAGCAACAGAGGTAGGCTACTTTCAAACACAATTCAAGTCTGTCAATATTTTATCTCTCATACCTCATAAAAGAACTCATACAAAAATTACCCTAGCGCTAAATAGATAAGATAAGATAAGATAAGACTTTATTGATCTCACACAGGAGAAATTTACTCGCCACAGTAGCTCCAGGACAATTGGACAGGAGGGAAAAAGTGCATGCAGGCAGGGAGGGGATAAAGTAAGTAATAAATAGTGCAAATAGTAATATGTAATAATAATAATAATAATGGAAAATAGTAATAATGATAATAGTAACAACAAGCATCAACATGAAAAGGAGGATATTGCATGTCTGGCCTATATGTTAGAATTATACAGTCTGATGGCGGTGGGGATGAAGGATCTGCGGTAGCGCTCCTTCTTGCACTGGGGGTGCCTCAGTCGGCTGCTAAAGGAGCTGCTCAGCTCCTCAATAGTCCGGTGCAGAGGGTGAGAGGTGTCGTCCTTAATGGACATGAATTTGGCCAGTACCCTCCTCTCAGACACCTCCTCTACACGGTCCAGAGGACAGCCCAGGACAGAGCTGGCCCTCTTAACCAGCTTATTCAGTCTTTTTCTGTCCCGTTCTGTGCTGCTCGGGGCCCAGCAGACGACAGCATAGAGGAGAGCAGAGGCCACCACAGAGTCATAAAAAGTCTTGAGCAGAGGCTTGCTCACTAAATAGCAATTAGCCTCTTCCCGCTGAATTGGCTAGCGACAATGCCGCTCTCTCCAAACCGTCACAGGCCGTTACGCCTGAACAGGCAGCCCAGCCGGAGTGCCCCTCTCATGGGTACACCGCGGAGGACGAGAGGGTGGAGGTTTGATGGAGAACAGGGAAGGAGGAGGGTTGCTCACAGTTCAGACGGCGCAGATTGCAGAGGTGCCCGTGGCCGGTCTGAAAACGCCACTTCCTGTCGCCATGGATACGCCTGTATGTTTGCTTTGGTGGTTTTGTGAGGTTATGAAGTTTGGCGTAGATTTCTCTAAGGAATCCACCAGTATGTTGTTTTGCAGTGTGCAGTTTTTACTATATTCTTCAAATAGAGAAAATGTAGAAAGTAAACAAATCGAAAGTCAAATCAAATCATAAAACTTTAAATTAAATTTAAAAAAAAAATCTAAATGAAATAAAAAAAAAATCTAAATCAAGTAAAAGATCTAAATAAAAATAAATCAATATCAAATGAAATCAGAAATGAAATAAAAAATCAAACTCAAATAAAAAAAAAAGATCTAAAGCAAATCAAACCAGAAATCAAACAAAAATTCAAAATCAAATAAAACACCAAAATCAAATGGAATAAAAAATTTATTCTCAGAAAAATGTGAACTTTTTTGGGTTATTTTAAGCACACATTATTTGAATTTGTATAAGTGGGAAAACAGAGAAGACTGGTGACTCCAGGCAGAGGTCTTCAGGAAGCCCACACCTGCTTTTTGATTCACACCACCCACTGCAGCACAAACTGGGTGTTATTCGGACATTACAACACAGGGCCCAAGTGGTTCCCACAAGCACAGAGGGTAAGGAGAAAGAAGAACAACATGTGCAGGAAGCCCTCTCTGTTTGTGGATATCCTAAATGGGCTGTCAACAAAACTAAGAGAGACAAGGACAAGAAACAAGACAACAGAGAATCTGAACCCAGGAGGAAAGGGGTAGCGGTTACTTACCTGGCCGGCGTTTCTGAAAAGGTACAGAGGATTTTCAGACAATATGAAATCCCAGTTTATTTCAAACCCACAAATACAGAAACTAGTCCACCCAAAGGACAGAGCCACAAACAAAGCAATGTGGTCTACTCCATTCAGTGTAGTGAAGACTGCAGTGAGCGCTACATTGGAGAAACCAAACAGCCACTTCACAAGAGGATGTACCAACACAGACTAGAGAGACACAGTGGGGCCTTCATCTGCTGTACATCTCCTCCTAAAAGCCACGGGCCACTCCTTTGAGAACAGTGAGCTACAGATCTTGGCCAGATAAAAGAACTGGTTTGAGAGGGGAGTTAAAGAGGCTATTTTTGTCAAGAAAGAGAATCCTTCTTTGAACACAAATGGAGGTCTCAGACATCATCTGTCTCCCATCTATAACTCTATCCTCAAAACTAAATCCAAACAAACAAAGAAAACAATAGGGCAGCAGGTCAGGTCCAGAAGTGTGAAAACACCCATTATGGCCCTGAATGGTTCTGCTAACAAGACCCCACACTTAATGCATACTCAATAGGCCTACTACTGTACTACACCGAGGCCTACTACGCCTACTTCATTGTAGTTAGCTCCTCCCTTCAGGCAGATATAAGGCAGTGTCCACCAGCGTCTGACCAGAACTGAAGAAGCAGCTTCGATGAGCTGCAAAACGTATTTGACCAAATTTGACCAAATAAACTCTCTCCAGTTGACAAATTGAATTGCCAAAGCAATGACATATCACTCCGTAAGTAAAGTTACACTAAAAATAGAACTTTCATTTTCTTTTTCAGTCTTTATAACAAAAAATAAAGCACATTTCTCTTAGATTTTTTTCTCTCGCCAATATATAAATGCTCTATCATCTTCCCTAACCATAATTGCATCTTTTATAGCCTTTGTCTCCATGGATATTCGCAAACATTTTCTCCGCTACACTATTTACTTTAGATATTCTTAGCATGCTTGTTCTATCTGTACCTACTTGTTATTCCTGTTTCTCCGAAAACCATTTCAAGGTTTTTGTCATTGATTTCCATTACAACATTTTACATTACAATTCCTCCCTGTACGCCATCGACCCTTACACCTTTAAATCTCTCATTGTACAGATATATCGTAGGAAGTCTTCTCTGATATAGATCTGACCATGCTAATAGACTTTTATAGACTTACAAATCCCAGAAGGTACTAGATAAGAATGTGGCAAATAAAGGCTCTGTACTAAAAAAAAAATTTAAAAAGTTAATTTTGAACAGTTTGCAGTGGTCCAAAGTTATTCCTCATTTTCACTTTTCAGGGTCTGGCTGTAAAACTTCACAACAACTAGCATGCTAACACACTGCTCCTGATTATCAATAATAACTTTGTGAAATGAGCTGTTTGTTTTTCCCGTATCCATGGAGGAGGCTAGCTAAGGAGCTAGCTATGGACATTTGAGGTGCTACAGGGTTTTTACACCATATGTGGCAGCAAATGTGGGAGAAGACCTTCCAGAGGAAATCTCTCTCTCTTTATAATTAGATGCAGACAGTGACAATACTAAAATTTCAAAGTTGATTTTGATACTAAGGAATAGACTTGATACCACAATGAAAAAAAGAGTTTTTGTACTTGCTCAAATTAGTTTTTTTTATTATCTAGTTTTAATACTAGTTTTAGTGTCGATTGCTATCTGATTTTCAATACTTTTGACCACTCTAGTACACAGCGGACTTACAGTATATCATATTTTGTTCAAATACATGGGTAAAAATCTGGTACAGAGACTTAAAGGTACAGGGACTATGTAACCTTTTGGTTGGGGGGTCCGTCACCTGCTTGTTTCTATGGAAATGTCACTGCTCTGCTGGGAATGTTCCACAGTGTGACATTATTTATTTATTTATTACCTTTATTTAACCAGGAAGTCCCATTGAGATTCAAAATCTAATTTTCAAGAGAGACCTGGCCAAGTTAGCAGCCAATCCACATAAATAGCCACATACATACAATAGTTACACATACCCACATACATATCAACACTACACTTTACAATTTCATTATAAATAAATAAATACAGTATGTTAAAAACATCTCAAGAACTATTAAACAGCTCTACTTTATATTTATTCCATTGCAGGTGGTTTTATAGTTCATTCTGACTGTGAGCGGGGTCAGCTCTCCACAGATCTTACCTGTAACTTGGTCTGGTTTAGGGCCTGTTTACACGAGAACACTTACAGGTAAAAACGACAAAATAATTTATTGAAAGTGCCTTTCGTTTAGACGGTGACGGAAAATCTGAAACCACCCTTCAGAGTGGAAAAGTTAAATACGCTCCGCTGTAGCGTTTCCGTGTAAACTGCCCAAGACGCAAAACTAACTGGTCAGATCTGCTCACGTCGCGTACGCGTTTACGTCACATAGATGCGGCATACCTTGATACCACGGATGTTCAAGCTGCGCTAGCAGCTCTAGTCAACATACAAGAGTCATTTCAACAATTGTATAAATCACACCCACACACGTCTACAGTCTTTTCTCTTCTTCCCGTACAAGTCTTTCTCACACTCTCACAGCCACACAGACGCCAAGACAAGCGACTTCCGCATGAGGCACTTCAAATGTAAAACCCGATGTGATTTTATATTTTCTAATTCACTGTAATCCTCCTGTAATGTAACTATTTTCAGGACAATATTCAAAAACATGTAAACAAAAATACAAGTCACTGAAATGTTTGGAGCGGAACTTAACAACTCATTTAAAACGCAACTAGAACATTTTATTTTGAAATTTTACCTTTCTCTTTCCCGGTACAGTCGTGGTTAGAAATGTAACTTGATGCTGTTGTGATGTTTTTTTGGTTTTTTTTTCAGTCCAGTGCAGTCCCTTCGCTGGCTTTTGCGTCCACTTTTGCGCCTTCGTATAAACAAACATTTCCTGTTGAGAATATTCGTCTAAACGCGGATAAAAACTTGAAGACGAGACGCCACTTTTGCGTCTTCTGTTTTGATCGTCGCCGTATAAACGTAGCCTTAGTCTCCATGAAGATAGAAAAGTTTAATACCATACTGTGGAACATTCCAGGCAATGTAATAACATCTCTATGGAGTAAAGCATTTTACAGACCTTCCACCAGAAAAGTTACACAATGCACCTTTAAAACGCAAACTGATATAGATTTTGGAGGCTAAAACTCAGCTAACACACGCATTGACCCATTCCAATGCAGAGGAAGCTAATGACTCTCAGAAAGGAAAAAAACAACAACACAATGTGGAGTCAATATCGGGCAAAGTAAATTATTAATGGCTATCGGCGTGTTTTATGCGCTAGCTTGCAGTTCTACTTGGCAAGGCGTGAGAGAGAGTTAAGAAGGAGAGTAGCGGTTTTGGCTTTTCAATTACAGACTTTTTATGAACTCCTGGCGGACCCAGCCACTACGAGGTCCGGACAAGAGCAAGGGGAAGTTTGGGACTTTATTTATTGTAGATTACTGGGGCTTTGTTGACGCTGAGTGAAAACAAAGTTAGAAGTTGCATGTATTGTTGCTTCAAGAAGACATATTGTGCTTGTGTCTGCTGTATAGTTATAATCTGTGACACTTGCGGATCATTGTGTTATAATTTGGACATTTAAAATTGCAATATTGATCTAAAATTACATCATAAAAGAAATAAGTCTGCTGGCTTCTGTTATAAAACTGTGGAGCCCAATGGGAGCTGACCGTAAACGTCACCGTAAACCGCAACACTGCCAAATCGTGCGTGTATTAGTGATTAACAAAATAAAACAAAGTAAGTACGGAGCAGTGGGCGTATGGGGCAATAGAGGCTTTGGGGCAACAGTGACTCGGTGGTTAGAGCAGTGGGATTGATTCCCACTTGGGCCAAGTTCTGTCCTTAGGGAAGACGCTTGGATAAATAAATAATTTACTGGTACTGAAGGAAATTCAACTCACCATTGCGTAGTATGAAACTGGTGTGTGTGAGCGGATGGTTGGTGTAGGTCAGAGGGGCTGATGGTGCAGATTAGCAGCCACGCAGTCAGTCCCAGGGCAGCTGTGGCTATAGTAGCATCTTACAAGTGAATGTGGAGTGATTAATGATGAGTGGAGTGCTTTAAGGGGTTTTGAGCCTGTAAACTGCATTGTAAGTGTAAAGTGTAAGTGTTTTATTATTATTATTATTATTATTATTATTATTATTATTATTATTATTAGTAGTAGTAGTAGTAGTAGTAGTAGTAGTATATACCTGTGGCAGTGAAAGAGTTGATCAGAGCAATGATGTCGTGAATACAGAAAAAAAAATACAATTACTCGAATTAAAGTGAGGGAATGAATGAATGAACACATTTATTTATTTTAAACAAACTATAAATCAGAAATCATGTCACAATTAAAAACCATCGCAAGAGCAGTCACAATCAAAATGATAGAAAGACATGCTCAGAGCTATAAGTTTACATGTACAAAAAAGGAGTGGGAAGAAGTAAAATGTACTTACTCCCACTCTATCTCCTAATTATAATTTAAAACTTTCAGTTTCCAGTTAAAGGTTAGTTTACATGGATTATTAACAGAGACAAAGAGAAAAAAGAGCATTACAGAGGACTACAGATGGAAATTAGCATTCTGCTAAATCTGGTGCAGCCATCTTTTTAATGTACCTGCACATTGTCCTTCAAATAAACAAGTAAATAAAAAATACAATTAGCACTTTTTACTATTTTCATAATTCCATTTCTTTGTATTTATTCTTAAATGTTATTATGTGTCCACAGTCTCCCACCAGAGGCACAGACGCAAAAGCTCTTCATTATTGTCTTGAATTTGGATATAGCATATTTGTCCATAGCATTTGAGTATACTGTATTTGTCCATAGTATATTTGAGTATACTACAGTATATTTGTCCATAGTATATTTGGATATTGTATATTTGTCCATAGAATATTTGTCCATAGAATATTTGTCCATAGAATATTTGTCCATAGTATGTTTGTCCATAGTATATTTGTCCATAGAATATTTGTCCATAGAATATTTGTCCATAGTATATTTGTCCATTGTATATTTGTCCATAGTATATTTGTCCATTGTATATTTGTCCATAGTATATTTGTCCATAGTATGTTTGTCCATAGAATATTTGTCCATTGTATATTTGTCCATAGTATATTTGTCCATAGTATGTTTGTCCATAGAATATTTGTCCATAGTATATTTGTCCATAGTATATTTGGATATTGTATATTTGTCCATAGTATATTTGTCCATAGTATATTTGTCCATAGTATGTTTGTCCATAGAATATTTGTCCATAGTATATTTGTCCATAGTATATTTGGATATTGTATATTTGTCCATAGAATATTTGTCCATAGTATATTTGGATATTGTATATTTGTCCATAGTATATTCGTCCATAGAATATTTGTCCACAGTATATTTGGATATTGTATATTTGTCCATAGAATATTTGTCCATAGTATATTTGGATATTGTATATTTGTCCATAGTATATTTGTCCATAGTATATTTGGATATTGTATATTTGTCCATAGTATATTCGTCCATAGTATATTTGTCCATAGTATATTTGTCCATAGAATATTTGTCCATAGTATATTTGGATATTGTATATTTGTCCATAGTATATTTGTCCATAGTATATTTGGATATTGTATATTTGTCCATAGTATATTTGTCCATAGTATATTTGTCCATAGTATGTTTGTCCATAGAATATTTGTCCATAGTATATTTGTCCATAGTATATTTGGATATTGTATATTTGTCCATAGAATATTTGTCCATAGTATATTTGGATATTGTATATTTGTCCATAGTATATTCGTCCATAGAATATTTGTCCACAGTATATTTGGATATTGTATATTTGTCCATAGAATATTTGTCCATAGTATATTTGTCCATAGTATGTTTGTCCATAGAATATTTGTCCATAGTATGTTTGTCCATAGTATATTTGTCCATAGTATATTTGTCCATAGTATGTTTGTCCATAGAATATTTGTCCATAGTATGTTTGTCCATAGTATATTTGTCCATAGTATATTTGTCCATAGTATGTTTGTCCATAGTATGTTTGTCCATAGTATATTTGTCCATAGTATATTTGTCCATAGTATGTTTGTCCATAGTATGTTTGTCCATAGTATATTTGTCTATAGTATATTTGTCCATAGTATGTTTGTCCATAGTATATTTGTCCATAGTATGTTTGTCCATAGTATGTTTGTCCATAGTATATTTGTCCATAGTATATTTGTCCATAGTATGTTTGTCCATAGAATATTTGTCCATAGTATGTTTGTCCATAGTATGTTTGTCCATAGTATATTTGTCCATAGTATATTTGTCCATAGTATATTTGTCCATAGTATGTTTGTCCATAGTATATTTGTCCATAGTATATTTGTCTATAGTATATTTGTCCATAGAATATTTGTCCATAGTATGTTTGTCCATAGTATGTTTGTCCATAGTATATTTGTCCATAGTATATTTGTCCATAGTATATTTGTCCATAGTATGTTTGTCCATAGTATGTTTGTCCATAGTATGTTTGTCCATAGTATATTTGTCCATAGTATGTTTGTCCATAGTATATTTGTCCATAGTATATTTGTCCATAGTATGTTTGTCCATAGAATATTTGTCCATAGTATGCTTGTCCATAGTATATTTGTCCATAGTATGTTTGTCCATAGAATATTTGTCCATAGTATGTTTGTCCATAGTATGTTTGTCCATAGTATGTTTGTCCATAGAATATTTGTCCATAGTATGTTTGTCCATAGTATGTTTGTCCATAGAATATTTGTCCATAGTATATTTGTCTATAGTATATTTGTCCATAGAATATTTGTCCATAGTATGTTTGTCCATAGTATGTTTGTCCATAGTATATTTGTCCATAGTATATTTGTCCATAGTATATTTGTCCATAGTATGTTTGTCCATAGAATATTTGTCCATAGTATGTTTGTCCATAGTATATTTGTCCATAGTATGTTTGTCCATAGAATATTTGTCCATAGTATGTTTGTCCATAGTATATTTGTCCATAGTATGTTTTTTCCATATTGCCCCTGAGGTTACAGACTGTGTGAGTGAGGAGGACCGAGGCTGTGTCCTCTTGGCTGTTCTCATCTGTGGGCGGGGTTTACACTTAAGAAATAAAAGAGATCAGGTTTTGATGAGGCTATATCTGACCAATCAGATCATTTCGCTGTGCCATTTCCTGTTTGCGTTTTACTTTTGCCTTGGCATCTTGGATTTTTGCTGTGAATTTTTTTCACTGCGAATTTTACACTTGAGTTGAATATTTAAAAGCTCAAGTGAGAAGGTCAGCAGTATTTAAAATTAAAAATCTGCTGGAACAAATTATGTTCCACAAATCCCTCAATGGTCCAGGTAGGTTCCACAGTGGTCCATGGGCGTATACTCGTCTATGTGCTCTTATACTCGGTCTGATACAGCTCAAGATTATTCTACAACTACTCAGGAAAGGTTAATTTTTTAAATGTTCTAATATTGTGTTCTCTGCAGTGTTAGCCTTCTGTTAGCTTGCACTCTTTACACACGCTTGCCTGTATTATTTTACCTCAAAATTGCAAGGTCATTCGCCCATCCCTTCTCATTATACAGTTGTCCGTGGGGTGCGTCCAAAACCTACCTCATCACCTCCTTCGTTTCCTGCTCCCGTATAATGCCCTCACAGCTATATTTTTGTGTTCAGCTCCATTGTCGCCTCTCTATCCTTAAGCGAAAATCCCAGTAAGTAAATTATAGCCGCGCGGTCGCTAACCCCATTAGCATCGTTTGACCCGCGGTGAGGTGGCGCGTTTGCATTTTGTACCTGGACGAGGACAAGCGTACCTAAGCAAAAAATAGCGGGACACGCTGCCAATGTGACGAAATAACACCGCCCGGAGTAAGTTTACGTAATGATGTTACGTGTTAAAGGTGCATTGTGGAACGATTTTGGTGGAGCTTTTGGTATTAAACCTTTCTATCGCCATGGAGACCAAGCCAGACCAAGTTACAAGTCAGATCTGTGGAGAGGCGACCCCGCTCACAGCTAGAATCCCTGTTTTTCGAGGTATTTTGGAGCTATAAAACCACCTGTAATTGAATAAATGTAAGGTAGAACTGTTTAATGTCATACTGTGGAACATTCCAGGCAGAGCAATGACATGTCCATAGAAACAAGAAGTTACATAGTGCACCTTAAAATGTAGATTATGAATTATGAAGTTTCTATTTTACAAAACATATGAGAGATTTTTTATATATAGTTTTATTATTATTATTATTATTATTATTATTATTATTATTATTATTATTATTATTATTTAACCCAATAAAAGTTCAAACCTTGTATGCTCCACAGTATGGCATTAAAGTTATCTGTCTTGTGTTCTATTGCATGTGTATTTATTGCTTGAATAAAACAAAAATAAAGGTGCACTATGTAACCTTTCATTGATCATCTTACGAAAGACCCTACATACGAAAAATCCAAGTTACGAAATGCCTTCACGTTAAATTTTGATCTCTAGATAAGAAAGAAAATTCAAGTTACGAAACGCAAAATCTCAAAAATTTGAATAATGCGCGCTCAGATGCACGCCCCGCTGTTATCCCCGCTCAAAGAGCACCTTTCTCGGCCTCTTAGCTCTAGCGCCGAACACGCAAGATTTTCAACAAAATGTATTAAATAGTGAAGCGTGGGGGGAGACACGACTCCGGAAGCAGCGCGGAGACATGAACGCACCACGCGAGGAGCACGGCACCGCGCGCCGAGGAGCACCCCTAGTCCTGGTCTGCACGACCGGCACCGGGGCTGCGAGCACGAGATAGAACCGCGGCGCCCGGACCGCGTCCTCTGGAGCCCGAGCCACAAACCAGCCGCACGAAACCAGCAAAGAGCGGCACGTGGTAGTTTAATCCTGGTTTAGTCCAGGTCTAGACCTGGTCCAGTCCTGGTTTAGTCCAGGTCCAGTCCAGGTTTAGACCTGGTTTAGTTCTGGTCTAGACCTGGTTTAGTCCACGTTTAGTCCTGGTCTAGTCTCTTAGCCAATCAGGACGCAGAACCAATGTTACACTATAAAAAAAAAAAAGTTACACTATAAAAAAACCCAAACCTTGGAACGAATCAGGCCTTTCCCATTGAAATAGCTACTCAACTTACGAAAAATTCACGTTACGAAACCACTTCTGGAACGAATTAATTTCGTAAGGTGAGGTACCACTGTATCGAAACTTCCCGAGTAACTTTAGAACGATCTTGAGCTGTATTAGAACAAGTTCACCGGCTTATCAGGCACCTGTTTGTCTCCATGGAGACGTTATAGCTTTGCCTGGAATGTTCCACAGTATGGCATTAGCCGACCTCCATAAAGACAAGCACGTGACACCACCAGGCCAAGTTACAAGATCTGCGGAGAAGCAAGCACTTTCGCAGTAAGAGCACATTATTTCCAAGGTATTTTTGAGCAATAATTGGTTAAATAGTAGTAGCAGGAGTAGCAGTAGTAGTGGCGGCAGGAATAGTAGTAGTAGTAGTAGTAGTAGTAGTAGTAGTAGTGAATTCTGTTCTGCTACCATGGTGGTTACGCCTATGTCTACTACTACAACTTCTTCTTCTACTATGAATGCTACTACTACTGCTACAACAACTAATGAGATACAAACTCATACAAATAAAGTTTAATATATGACACAGCGAAAGTACTCCAAACTTGACTGGACCAAAGTTTTTTTATTAAACACAACTGCAACTTGGCCTTTAAAAATGCTACAGGAAGTTTTATCTTGCCCCCACAGATAATAACTCTCATCACAAAGTATTTCTCTAGCGCTCCCGCCCATCTCCACGATATAAATAACCACCCTCGCATGTGGCGGCTCCATTTAAGGTGGTATTGTGCGAAAAGTAGAAGAGAAGAAGACGGATTACGCTACAAAACCGCCTTCACAACCCTCTCCCTCCTTATCTCCCTGTCTTTAACTTTATTTGGCTGTCGACTTGTAAAGGACAGCGAGGATCTCCCCATATGGCACAGTCTGGAAGGTTAATAAAACACAAAAACCTGGCAACCCTTTTGTTTATTTTCAAGCCAAACAACGAAGTCTAGCTGTGCAGCGGGAAAAAAATAAATAAAGAAAAGGATGGAGGTTAATTAGCCAGCGTGCTAACAACGTTCCACTTCCAGGGGTCAAGAGGTATGGCGGTGGAGGTTACTGTGGTGACTGTTGGAGCTGGACACGGGCAGAGCATGCAAACTCCAACACACATACCTCTACTGTATACTGTGAGGAATGAACTAGTTCAGTTTTTCACGTTTTTAAGACGGCAAAAATCAGATACAGAGATTAAAATGTAGTAGTAGTAGTAGTACCAGTAGTAGTATTAATAGTAGTAATAGCAGTAGTAGACGTAGTAGATGTAGTAGTAGAAGTAGTAGTATTAGTAGTAGTCGTAGAAGACATAGTAGTAGATGTAGTAGTAGTAGTAGTAGACATATTAGCAGTAGATGTACTGGGAGTACACGGAGCAGTAGTAGTTATTTTAGACATAGTAATAGCAGCTAGTACTAGTACAACTAGTAGTAGTAGTAAAAACTAGGGCTGTCAGTTTAACGCGTTAATTAGATTAATTAATTACACTGCTAATTAACGCGTTATAAAAATTAACGCAATTAATTATGAGCGGCAATTCAATGCGCGCGCATTTTAAATTTGGCGTGCGGGGCCTTTGAACGGCGAGTTTATTGATAAAAACGTGACGGAGCAGGTCCGTCTTGTCCCTGGACAGCGATGACGCGATGAGAAATGCCGTGCTACCACTGGTCGGCACAGAGACGAATGCAGTTCTAATAGGGGAGAGCATGTTTCCCTATCTGCTTTGCTCCGCGCTGAACCATTTTCAATTCCCATAACCTCTCCAGCGTGTTCTGCCGCGACTAAGGGTGCACACTTAGAAGCTTTGCCCATCACGCTAAATCACGCTAAACCCGATCATTTACTCACCCCGCGCTGCTGCCTCCTCCCGTGGTGCGATGGTCACATCCACACCGGGAGTTTAAATCCTCCTCGCGGGTTCCGGGGCTCATGTGAGCCATGAGTAATTTTCACGGGCAATTATTTGTATTCTCTGTATATTTGAAGCCTTGTATATTGTAATGACTCCAGGCTTCTCTTAGTCTCCAACTTTATTAAACAAGAAGTTCGGACTCACTCAACATTAACAGTCCAACACACCCACACCTGTCCCACGCATGCGCCCAACAGCCAACCCCTTAAAGGCACAGACACCATTAACCCAGGTCATTACAATATTATTTATTGACGTTGCATGAAAGCTGCTGTACGTGCTCACCTTTTGGCACCAGAAATATTTGCCATGTAATAGTGGAATGGTGTAAATGCGCTTTTGAATGAATGTTACATAATGTGGGAGGTGGAATGGGGGTGTACAGCAGTCTTGTCATGTTTACAGTGGAGACAAAGAGAGTGAGTGAAAAACTTAAGACTTAAAGGGGAAGTCTGCAGTCTTTTCACTGTACCATTATAAATCACACGTTTGACACCTTTTTTGCACTGTGGGAGAGCACAATAAACCACCTAAAAAAAATATTTAAAAAATGCGATTAATTAGATTAATTAATTACAAATCCTGTAATTAATTAGATTAATTTTTTTAATCGCCTGACAGCACTAGTAAAAACAATATAGTTTTTTGGCTATATGAATGTGTAGCATTATACCTATTTTTTGTTTGTTTGTTTGTTTTTACGCTGGCTACCTTCATAGCAACTATTAAAAAAATAAAATTGGAAAAAAAATTGCACGAACAGTTCGTTACTTACCTAACATTTATTATTTTATTATTATATCATATCTATTATATATATATATAGTAGCTGTAGTAGTAGTAAAGTCAACTTTGGGGATAAGAATGCAACTTTTCTCGATTATGTCTGGCTAAAACGTTACATACTGTGGCTTTAACTACTATGCTAACAATTTTCTGGAATACAACACTTACTCTGACATACCGCCACTCCGACAGACCCCCACCCCGACGTTACGTCATTCCGACATGCCCCCATTCCGACACTTTTTGATGCCCCCGTTCTGACTCAGACTCATATTCAAACTCATAGTTTGCAGCGTAACCTTTTTTGCCTGAACCAGGACTAAACCCGGACTAAACTACGACTGAATCAAGACTAAACCAGGACTAACCCAGGATTAAACCAGGTCTAAACTAGGACTAAACCAGAGCTGAACCAGGACTGAGTGTTGGGACGAGCCCGCATCGACTGTTGGTTGACCGCAGACGAAACACAGAGCTCAAGCGCAGCCATCGCACGATCGCACGTTGCGGACACCTTGCTCCACGGGCTCGGGGTTCTCTCTCTCTCAAGTCCAATATAAGTCCTGGTTTAGTCCTGGTTCAGTTCTGGTTTATTCCTGGTTTAGACCTGGTTTAGTCCTGGTTTAGTTCTCCTGGTTCATTCCTGGGATCAGTCCTGGTTTAGTCCTGGTTCAGTTCTGGTTTATTCCTGGTTTAGACCTGGTTTAGTCCTGGTTTAGTTCTCCTGGTTCATTCCTGGGATCAGTCCTGGTTTAGTCCTGGTTCAGTTCTGGTTTATTCCTGGTTTAGACCTATTTTAGTCCTGGTTTTGACCTGGTTTAGACCTGGTTTAGACCTGGTTTAGTCCAGGTTTAGACCTGTTTTAGTCCTGGTTTAGACCTGGTTTAGACTTGGTTCAGTCCTGTTTTAGTCCTGGTTCAGTCCTGGGAACAGTCCTGGTTCAATCCTGGTTTAGTCCTTGTTCAGTCCTGGTTCAGTCCTGTTTTTTAGTCCTGGGATCAGTCTTGGTTCAGTCCTGGTTCAATCCTGGTTTAGTCCTGGTTCAGTCCTGTTTTTTAGTCCTGTTTTTTAGTCCTGGGATCAGTCTTGGTTCAGTCCTGGCTCAGTCCTGGTTCAGTCCTGGTTCTTGTTCAGTCCGTATGTGGCGCAAAAGTGTATTTTTGACAGTAGAGTCACGTCTGTGAATTATTCAGTATTCAGACTGAAGAAACGTAATCACAAATTTTAATTTCGTGATTGTAATTCCTGATGTTGTAACTTTTCATTTCCTATTCTGACGGATAAAATACAAACAATACTTTTTATGTATGACTGGACTCATTCGAGAGTTTACAAATATTTATTTTATGCTCAACTACAGCCAAGTATGCACGTATTTCTCAAATATGCATGGATTTCTATCCTATGCACACAAATATTTCTGAAAGCTTTTGTACTCCATACATACAGCTCATTCTAGTATGCCCACGTATTTTTAATAACTACCTTGTGTGTCGGAATGGAGGAATGTTAAAAAAAATGCTTAAGTGCCGCCACTCCGACCAAGGAATGCCTCCACTCTGACAATTAGACGTCAATGTTGGAGTGGCGGTATGTCGGAATGGAAGCATGTAACCCAGTTTTCTAACGCTAATTCTAGTTTTGTCTAACGTTATATAAATATGTCTTCCATTTTGAGACACGCACTTCTGTAGGAGCTTGAAGTAACTCCTCTGATAACTGCAGTACTCTGTTATCATCAGCAAGTAGCGTAAGCGTGTACTGGGCTGTAAATAGGACGTGTTGCGTGTGGGAGTACACGTATGACCGTATGCACACGGCTCTTATCGTATGAATGTGCAGTACGCAGGATGTGTACTCTTATGGAGGGCTTGGGCAGGCCTTTGAAGTACCATTGAAGTACCGTAGAAGTCAAGGGCTCCAGACTACAGGGAGGATATTTTTAAAGAAGTAGTAGTAGCAGTAGCAATAGCAGTAGTAGTAGTAGTAGCAGCAGTAGCAGTAGCAGCAGTAGTAGTAGTAGTAGCAGCAGCAGTAGTAGTAGTAGTAGTAGCAATAGCAACAGCTGTAGTAGTATTAGTAGTAGTAGTAGTAGTGCCATTGGGCAGAACTAATGTATATGTTGTTGGTGCTACTGCTACTGCAACTACCACTAATAGTACTACCACTGCTACTATGCTCATTATTACGACATTTACTACTTCTACTATGACTGCTACAACTACTACTACTACCACAAGTGCTACTTCTTGTTGTGATAGTGGACAACATATAGTCAGTAAATAGCAGTACTGGTACATGTAGTAGGAGTAGCCATAGCAGTAGTAGTTGTTGTAGATGTAGTAGTAGATATAGCAGTAGTACCAGTTGTAGCAGCAAGTAGTAGTAGTAGCAGTTGTAGGGGACATAGCCGTGGTATTAAACATAGTAGACATAGCAGCAGTAGTAGTAGCAGTACTTGTATTTTGTTTTTTATGAGTACATTTACAGTACAGTCCTCCAGCTCGCAGTGCCTCCTCCTGGCCTCGCTGCTATCATTAGCACGGTATCTCCACCATGTGCTATGTATAGTCACAGAATGCAGGATGCCCTCCCCCCTTCGTGCCCGCCGCCTGAAAAAGATCCCGCACTACAGCGTCCGACCTTCGACCTCGTCCACAACAACGCTCGGCTCGATGCGCGTCTCACTATCCGGCGCCCGCCCTCCCTGCTCTTCACCGGGTGGCGGGGAGGGTGCTTGCAGAAATAGCATTACGGCGCAGACGGATGAGGTTGGCACAGACGGGTATGCGCTGTCTACACTTGGACTGGCATTACCGTAAAGCGCCCCCTGGTGATGATATGTGATAAGGGGAGTGTCAGCGGCTGTGAAAAATGACTCTCGCGTGTATGAGGTTAGCAGACGTTAAAAGTTATGTCATGGAAAATATTTAAGGTTACACAAAATGGACTCTTGTTAGCTTTAAGCCATGTTATAATGCTGTTACTTCATCAAAAACATACCTGGAGCTCTGTTTTGTTTCATTCACACATCCTGCATTAAACTTAGACTTAGACAAACTTTATTGATCCACAAGGGAAATTATTTGGATGCAGTAGCTCAAACATCATAATATCATAATATAATATAATAACAGTAGGTAACAAAAATAGATGGAATAGCAAAAAAAAGTCAAATGAGACATAATTATAAAAATTTAAGTGTATATGTACAAATCAGAATAAAATAGAAAAATAAGTAATACAATTGAAAATAAAATATGAAAGCACAGCTATATACAGTTGTAGGGAGTATTATCTGTTACATAAGGGTGAGTTGTTGTAAAGTTGTAGGGAGTATTATAGAATGAATGTCATCCTGTATCTCTCACTGTTTGAGTTGAGCTGTAGGAGCCTGTTGGAGAATGAGCTCCTCTGACCCTCTATGGTCTGGTGCAGTGGGTGAGCAAGAGTGTCCATGATGGAGAGCAGTTTGTCCAGTGTCCTCCTGTCCCTCACTGTGACAAATGTCTCCAGCTCACAGCCGATCACGTGACCAGCTTTACGGATCAGCTTGTCAATCTGCCCAATGTCCCTTTTTCTGGTGCTGCTCCCCCAGCAGACTACAGCGAAGTCCAGGGCGCTGGCCTCCACAGACTGGTAGAAGATCTCCAGTAACTTACTGCACACATTTCTCAGGAAGTAGAGTCTGCTCATGCTCTTCTTGTAGACAGCATTATTAATCTGTCTAAAGCTCAAAATGCTCTGTTTCAACTCATGATGTCAGGTAGTTTTCAAGTAAACCGCTCCTTTTACCTTTAGTTCAGTAGAGATCGGCAGTTTCAGGACTGAAATCACTCAAGTGTGTGCGTGTGGAGTTTAAAAACACAGTGGAGCACATGACATCACAATGTGGAGCAGAGTGTTTCCTGTTTGAGAGAAGAACTCAGCCTAAATGAGTTTTTTTTGTGTTCAACATGTGAATGAAACAAAACACAACTCCAGATATGAGGAAATAGCATCGTAACAGAAATCAGAAAACAGGACTGTTTAATACGCCGTTTAAAATGACTGTGTAACTTTCAGGAGGTGGAAACATGAAATTCCATGGAAACAGAAAGTTAAAACCATACTTCAGAACATTCTTCATGGAGGTAGATAAGTTTTTTGTCATACTCTGGAAGATTATCGCCAAAATTACAACATTTCACCCTCCTCCTAGCCAAATAAGAGTCAGGTTTATGGAGATGCAAGCCCATTCACTGCACAAATAAACATTCAAATTAAGGCTGTTGTTTTAGATTGATTTGTGGTTGAAAAGTTACATGTGAATAAATTTGGACCACGGCAAAGCAGAGTTTCCCCGTCGCAATAAAGCTAACAACAGTTAGCATGCTAACACACACTTCCTGACTCTTAGACAAGCAACCTCTTTCTAATTCGCCGAGTTATTTCAACCTCAAGAGCTGCTTATACGGCATATCTGCATACTGGGCTCTGATAGTTGGTCCGATTAACATTAATTCTTAAACACATAAACACATTTGCTTGTAGAATCTGTTTAAGTTCATTTCTTTCTTTAAATCTGTGCATGGTTGCGAACATAATGCCAGCGCTTACGATTCTATCCCTCTCGCCCTGGCATCCGAGCAAGCTGGGGAGCTCGTGTCCGGGCATACAGTCGTACAAATGTGGGGTATGCATTATTCAGTGTGCTACATTGTCATAGTCAGGGAGACGGAGAATGCTAACGTTATATTAGCTGTAATCAGTTGAAAGAAAAGAGAAAACGATCAACTTAGAATTTTGTTTTATCCAGCTGTGAGTTTGTGCAGCATTAAAAGTGATGAGGTGACAAGGTTTCAGAGGGTATCAAGTTGAAAAGTGATAGTATGTGATATTCTGGGGTAAACTGCTAAAAGTACTTGTAAATATGTGCAATTTTGTGATCAGTCCATAAATTTGAAACCTAACTACAATCACATCTACGGCGACGATCAAAACAGAAGACGCAAAAGTGGCGTCTCATCTTCAATTTTTTATCCACGTTTAGACGAGCGTTCTCAACAGGAAATGTTTGTTTATACGAAGACGCAAAAGTGTGCGAATTCGATTGAATATGCATGCCAGGCCGCTAATATAATGTCATAGCTACCTTTTTCAGGACACCGACAGGGGCTCTCATCACGGTTGTTTCGCCCTCGATGTCGGGTCGGAGCTCTTCGCTTAATGCAACAAGAGCTTGTTTAGTCATTCTGAAGTTTTCCACCCAAGCACTGTCATCAACTAATCCATTCTCAAAATTGTCCCACCACTGACTGGTTCTGCCCGGTCTTGTCCAAACTCGCCTCTGTCGCCTGCGACGTATTGTTATTGTTTTTACCGGCTTGGCACATCCAGTGTGACGTCAGGTGTATGTGACGTGAACATGTTTTGCGCTTCTTGCCGTTTAGACGGAGACACGACCCGGGCCGTCTTCAGAACTCCACACTCTGGAAGGAGTCTTCAGATTTTTGCGGTTTCAGAGCCCGACGGCACCATTGCCGGGTAAACGAAAGACACTTCCGATAGAATATTTTGTCGTTTTCAATCGCAGTCGTCCTCGTCTAAACGGCCCCTAAAACTATGTTGCCAAATCTTGAATTTACAGATAGAGAACACATCCTCAAGTTTGTCTCATTCTCATAAATACACACAAACATGATACAATGTGCAGTAGTTTCATTCACAGGATGTGTTGTGATAGCGCTATGAGGGCGCTATGAGCGCCATGGTGAATAATTAAGAGAACTTTGGACCACAGTAGACCCAAATGAGAGTCACATGAGGCTTATTCTGCTTTCTGATTGGATTATAACATGAACTTGACCGTCCTGTCCAACGTTTTTGTGATTAAGAAAGAATAATAAATCACATGACACATCAAACTATATTATTTATATTGCAACACAACAACACAGGACACTTTGACATTCTGGTAAATTTATACAAACAAAATCCTATGAGGCGAAAATATCAAATCTTTAAAAAAAAAAAAAAGATACATTCACA
Source organism: Paratrypauchen microcephalus (assembly GCA_036785185.1). Classification (NCBI taxonomy): domain Eukaryota; kingdom Metazoa; phylum Chordata; class Actinopteri; order Gobiiformes; family Gobiidae; genus Paratrypauchen; species Paratrypauchen microcephalus. Next base: position 1,997,789 of record JAVJIX010000147.1, on the reverse strand, counting down.
GATGCTTTTAAATTTTTTTATTTTTTTTTTTACATGTTCTATTCTTATCCATTCATTTTTTTTCTCCTTTCTCCTCTCTCCCCATAAACTCGCTCTGGGGAAATGGAAAACAATCATTCGCAATTTGCCCCGAACACCGCCACCACTACAACCGCTCTCACCACCCTCACTCCCACAACCACCCGCTCTCACTGCTACCCCCCACCACCCCAACGTCCGCCCTCGCCCGCTCGCAAGCATAACGAGAAGTGCCGCCATCTCTCCTGAGGCAGATAGCGAACGCCAGCACTAAGGGAAATGCGCGACTCCACCGTGCCCACTTCACTTCCCCGATAAAAAGACGGAGTGAGACTGTCCATTGCCATCGTTGTCCGAATCAGGAAGTGTACGTTAGCGTGCTAGTTGTTGCTAACTTTACCGTAATGGCAAAACTCCCCTCTGTTCTCTGGAAGTTGTGAAGTGCTTATAAACTCATCATGGTGAATAATTAGCATGGTCAGAATGCGTAAAGTAAGTGAAGAAGAACTTTGGACCACTGCAAACTGACAAATATTTATTTATTTATTTATTTTTCCACAATTTTGCAGGTACCAGCCTTTAGAGAGGTGATTTTATGCATTTACAGTAATCCCTCGTTTATCGCGGGGGTTAGGTTCCAGAAATAACCCGTAATGAGTGAAATCCGCAAAGTAAGACAACTTTATATTTTACAATTATTATACCTGTTTTTAAGGCTGTAAATGCCTTAAAACACTGGAATTAATGTTTTCTCACATTTCTCTCTCGTTTAAACACTCAAACTTTCGTAGATTTTCAACAAAATGTATTAATAGTGAAGCATGGGAGCTCCGCTGGGAGCCGCTCATCCAATGGCACTGCCATGTCCTTGGAGAAGTGCGTGTGGTCAAATCCGTGACAGAGCAGCACGACCGGCGCGAGGCCGGGCACGAGAGCGAACCACGGCGCCCGGACCATGCCTCCCCCTCAGGACCGCGTCCTCGCAGCCCAAGCCACAAACCGAACACGCACAAATGAACCCAAGAGCCGCACGAAACCAGCAAAGAGCCGCACGGAGTGATTTAATCCTGGTTTAGACCTGGTCTAGTCCCGGTTTAGTCCAGGTCTAGACCTGGTCCAGTCCTGGTTTAGTCCAGGACCAGTCCAGGTTTAGACCTGGTTTAGACCTGTTCTAGACCTGGTTTAGTTCTGGTCTAGACCTGGTTTAGTCCACATTTAGTCCTGGTCTAGTCCTGGTCTAGTCCCGGTCCCCCCTGCATCCCCCATCTATCAATCGGCAAAGGTCTACAGTCTCTTAGCCAATCAGGACGCAGAACACAATGTTACACTAGAAAAAAGTTACACTATAAAAAAAAAATTAAAAATCCGCAAAACAGCGAGGCCGCGAACAGTGAACAATAGAGCGAGGGACCACTGTATTTTTTTTTTTTTTTTTTAGCTTTCTACCATTTATAATGTTCCCTCATCAAAAACATGCCTGAAGAAGTTTTTTGACATCATCCATGCATGTTTGAGTAATTTAGCGATCTCTCCCAGGCCCTATTCAAACCCTTGTTACCCTTGTCAGCATAATTCTGTCCAATGCTCCGCCCAAAAGCCTACATCACCCATGCATCACCCTATGACAATTCTCCATGAATATACAAAAACATGATATAAAAGTGTACACAAGAACTTGACAAACCTGACACGCTGTGCAGCAGTTTCATTAGCGCAGTGATTGTGTTGCGTTAGCGCTCTGAAGGGGGAGTGTCTTATCGCGGAGAGAAAAGGGAGAGAAGTCTCGAATATAATAATTTTGAAAACAAAAGAAAAAGGAGAACGCTGGAGCGATTCCAACTGTAGCTGTCACGGATAGCGTTTTATTTATTTATTCTATTTGAGAGAATCTGGCGGTCAGGTCCCTCAGAATGTAATCACCCAGGGCCATGAGCGGAGTTCGTAAAGTGCTCCTGGAAATGTCCCGGAAAGACAAGCTGCCAACACTCTGGCGTCAGCAGCGCATGAAGTAAATACAATGTGGTCCGCTTGATAACTAATGGACTGGGAAGACACGGATAGGGTTCGGAATTTAAAGGGCCTCTATCAAAACACATATGATCTACATCTCAGACCACTGAATGTTCTCTGTAACGCTCTTGGTAGAGATATTCTTAATGTCCATACCAAACTCATCACTGTGTTTTATTTGAAAAAAACTCAACTGGCTACAACCATATAATACAGCTCTGGAAAAAATAAGAGATGACTGCAAAATTATCAGTTTTTCTGATTTTACTGCTTATAGGTATGTGTATGGGCAAAAGGAATATTTTTGTTTGAGTCTATAAACTACTGACAACATTTCCCCCAAATTCCAAATAAAATATTATCGTTTAGAGCAGGGGTCTTCAACGTTTTTCAGGCCAGGGACCCCCAAACAGATGGCGAACTGGGCCAGGGACCCCCCACTATATATACGGCATAGAATTGTGTTTTATATTAAATTGAGCTTACGTGAAAAGTCCCTCAGTCGTCGAGTAGAATCCATGATAAAAGGAGAAGTTTGTTTGGTCGAAAATGTTTTGCCGCTCATCCGAGAGGCTTCGTCAGCTCTTGGTTCTTGTGCTGGTTAGACACTGCTTATATCTAGCTGCCGGGCGGCGCTCCCTACACTGAAAAAGCTCTGAAAACGATCCCCACTAATCTGTCTCTTTGTTTTTCAAATTACTCTGGCGACTAGTTTCGCCTCCCTATTCAACGTCTAACGACCCTCTCCACCCCTCTGCCCTGGATCGTCTGCCCTAATGTTTCTTTGTCTGTTTTGACTTGGTTTAAGAATCGAATTATAAATGGGAGACATAACTTGTCTCCCATTGATAATTCTAGGGGGGCGAAACTAGTCGCCAGAGTAATTTGAAAAATAAAGAGACAGATTAGTGGGGATCGTTTTCAGAGCTTTTTCAGTGTAGGGAGCGCCTCCCGGCAGCTAGATATAAGCAGTGTCTAACCAGTACAATAACCAGAGCTGACGAAGCCTCTCGGATGAGCGGCGAAACGTTTTCAACCAAACAAACTTTGTCCAGTTGACAAATTGAACTTCTCCTTTTATCATAAATTGAGCTTAGTGTCATGTATAAACATTGCTACTCTGTTATGGTACATCCAATACAAGGAAATAATACACAGGTTAATACTGTATTTTACACTATAAAATATAAAATTATATTATTTTAAAGTGACCCCCCCGCAGTACCTCCGCGACCCCCCTAGGGGTCGCGACCCCCCTGTTGAAGACCTCTTGTTTAGAGCATTTATTTGCAGAAAATGACAAATGGTCAAAATAACAAAAAAGATCCATGTTTTCAGAGCTCAAACAATGCAAAGAAACAAGATCAAATTCATTTTAAAACAACATAATACTAATGTTTACACTTAAGAAGAGTTCAGAAATCAATATTTGGTGCAATAACCCTTATTTTTAATCACAGCTTTCATCCGTCTTGGCTTGTCTTTCACATTGTTCTTGGGTGACTTTATTCCACTCCTGGTGCAAGAACTGAAGTAGCTCAGCTTTGTGTTTGTGTTGAATTCAACAGACGCTGGAATGGAATGGCTGTAATACATGTAGAGATGCTGATTTCAGAAAAAAAAATGCAGTGGTCTCTTTTTTTTTTCCAGAGCTGTAGGATGTCAATTTCACTGGATTAAACTCATTTTTAAATTTACTTGAACTGTCCCCATTATATCCATCAATATTTAGCCATATTCACTTAGAAGCACCCACTGTTTCACTTTTCCTGTTCCCCGAATCTACAAAGAAGTTGGAGGCAGATCATTTCACTCTAAGGCCCGTTCAGATTGGAATAGATGACGTTCTTACAGTAAGAACATCTTCCAATTCATTTAAATCATCTTGGTTTTCATATCTCAAAACTCCTTCTTTATGTTTTTACTTTGTCTTTTTCATTATAATTGGATGGTTTCAGACCTGGAATCGCCAGTCTCTACTGAACTAAATGTAAAAGGTGACTGTTCACTTGAAAACGACCACTTCATGACATCGCAAGGTGAAACTCTGGAGATGTAGACAGACTGATAATAAAAGTTTAAAGTGTGTTTTTGAAGAGGTAACAACATTCTAACATGACTTAAGCTCAAAAGAGTTTATTTTGTGTACTGTAGAACATTTAAACAAGCTGTATTTTGATATTTTAGGTAGACTTCATTGAGGTGTTCTACCCAAGTTATGATATTTACTCATGCACGATTACCTTGTGACATCATCAGGTGGTGATTCAGGAAGCGATTGTTGATTTGAAAAGGTCACATCGCAAGATAATAAATGTGAATCTAGTCAGAATTGTAATCAACACTTTTAAATAATCAGTTAAAAATGAATGAGGAACTGTGTCTAAGATTTTGATTTTAAATTTAAAAACTTGACCTATATACGAGATAAACATGTTCAAATAAAACATAACCAGGACTAAACCAGGGCTAGACCAAGACCAGGACTGAACCAGAACTAAACCAGGACTAGACCAGGACTAGGACTACTCCAGGGTGAGGACTGAACCAGGACTAAACCGGAACTGAACCAGGACTAAATCAGGACTCTTGGAGAAGTGCGCGTGGTCAAATCCGTGACAGAGCAGCACGACTGGCACAAGGCCGGGGCTGCGAGCACGAGATCGAACCGCGGCGCCCGGACCATGCCTCCCCCTCAGGACCGCGTCCTCGCAGCCCGAGCCACAAACCGAACACGCACAAATGAACCCAAGAGCCGCACGAAACCAGAAAAGAGCCGCACGGGGTGATTTAATCCTGTTTTAGACCTGGTCCAGTCCTGGTTTAGTCCAGGACCAGTCCAGGTTTAGACCTGTTCTAGACCTGGTTTAGTTCTGGTCTAGACCTGGTTTAGTCCACGTTTAGTCCTGGTCTAGTCCTGGTTTAGTCCAGGACCAGTCCAGGTTTAGACCTGTTCTAGACCTGGTTTAGTTCTGGTCTAGACCTGGTTTAGTCCACGTTTAGTCCTGGTCTAGTCCTGGTCTAGTCCCGGTCCCCCCTGCATCCCCCATCTATCAATCGGCAAAGGTCTACAGCCTCTTAGCCAATCAGGACGCAGAACACAATGTTACACTAGAAAAAAAAATAAAAAATCAGCAAAACAGCGAGGCCGCGAACAGTGAACAATAGAGCGAGGGACCACTGTATTTATTTATTTATTTTTAGCTTTCTACCATTTATAATGTTCCCTCATCAAAAACATGCCTGAAGAAGTTTTTGACGTCATCCATGCATGTTTGAGTAATTTAGCGATCTCTCCCAGGCCCTATTCAAACCCTTGTTCCCCTTGTCAGCATGATTCTGACCAATGCTCCGCCCAAAAGCCTACATCACCCATGCATCACCCTATGACAATTCTCCATGAATATACAAAAACATGATATAAAAGTGTACACAAGAACTTGACAAACCTGACACGCTGTGCAGCAGTTTCATTAGCGCAGTGATTGTGTTGCGTTAGCGCTCTGAAGGGGGAGTGTCTTATCGCGGAGAGAAAAGGGAGAGAAGTCTCGAATATAATAATTTTGAAAACAAAAGAAAAAGGAGAAAGCTGGAGCGATTCCAACCAGGACCAGGACTAAACCAAAACTAGACCAGGACCAGCATTGAACCAAGACTAAACCAGAACTAGACAAGGACTAAACCAGGATGAAACCAGGACTAAACCAGGACTAGACCATGACCAGGACTTAACCAGGACGAAACCAGGACTAGACCAGGACCTAACCAGGACTAAATGAGCACTAAACCAGGACTAAACCAGAACTAAACCAGGACCAAACCAGGGCTGAACCAGGACCAAACCAGGACTAAACCAGGACCAAACCAGGGCTGAACCAGGACTAAACCAGGACTAAACCAGAACTAAACCAGGACCAAACCAGGGCTGAACCAGGACCAAACCAGGACTGAACCAGGACTAAACCAGGATTGAAGCAGGACTAAACCAGAACTTACTGATAACAGTTCTAATGCAGATTTATTCTTAGTTAAAAAAAAGATTTACCCTGTGCACTTTAATAAAAAATGACTAATAAATGGTCACCGCAGTAATCAGGATAATTTTGTTAAGAATGAACCCACCTAAAAGTGACAGTGGTACTGCTAAACTGTGTGCATAGCGGACATGTTAGCTCTTGTGTTCCCGCCCTGACCATATGGACTGAGCTCATGGTCAGAGAATCTCTGTGGGGTCTCTAATCTGAAGCCAGCGCTCTGCTAAAGGCCAGGCCAGGTCACCGTGGAAACAATCATCAACAATCACTGCTAAACGGGGCTTTTTTGTATTTCAAATGTTCTTTTTTAAACATATTTAAAAGTGCATTGTGTAACTTTTCTGCTGGAGGGTCCGATCACCAGTGTGTGTCCTGTATAACAATAAATTTGGTAATCATGATATCGACAGGTTACTGGTAAGATCTATGGAGAAGCAAGCTTGCACATGGTAGCAGTGTGTGTTTCTAAGGTATTTTTGAGCTATAAAACACCAAGAATTTAACAAATGCAAGGGAGTTATGTTTAATGCCCTAACAGTCCAAGGCAAAGAAATAATATCTCCATGGAGACAAGCAGGTAGTGGACACTTCACCTTAGAAGTTACATATAGTACACCTTTAACAAAACAAAAATTACTTTAAAAAAAACCACAAAATAAAAATAAAAAGGCTAGTCAGTGGTCCCTCGCTCTATCGCGGTTCACTTTTCGCAGCCTCGCTGTTTCGCGGAATTTTTTATTTTTTTCCAATTTTTAAAAAATAGTATATCAGCAGAGACATGAGTTACTGGATCCGTAGGAAGTCCAGACCGGGACTAAGACGTGAGGACCAGACCGGGACCAGACCGGGACTAGACCGGAACTAGACCAGGACTATACCAGGACTAAACCAAGACTAAACCAAGACTAAACCAGGAGTATACCAGGTCTAAACCAGGTCTTAACCAGGCCTAAACCAGGTCTAAACCTGGACTAAACCAGGACTAGACCAGGTCTAAACCTGGGATGGTCACACAGGGTGGTAGGGACAGTCTATGAAAACAAAAACACGAATTAATCTAAATATTTTTTATGGTATACTTTTTTTTTTTTTTAATAATGTGCACTATGTAACTTATGGTGGAGGAGTTGAAACCCACTTGTTAACTTGTCCCCACGGAGATAGACAAGTTTAATTCCATACTGTGAAACATTCCAGGCAAAGCGATAACATTGTTGAAAAAATTATGAAAAGAAGGTCACTTTAAGAAATTTCATAGTGCGCCTTGAATTTTAGGAGCTCTAATGTCTAAAATTGTCATATTTTTTACTAGTGCTGTCAGGCATTTAAAAAATTAATCTAATTAATTACAGGATTTGTCATTAATTCATCTAATTAGTCGCATTTTAATCGAGAGAGCGAAAGAAAGAACCCAAATTCTGCGAGAGTGGTTTGGTGAAGTCTGCTCACGCTCGCACTATCACCGGTAACGATGGAACTTGTCTCCGTCAGGCTGGAGTAGCTTTGGTGATCGGAAAATTCTTTTTGACAAAAGCTACAAATCACCGCGTTCTTGTTGATAGTCCTGTCTTCGTTCTTTTTAAAAATAAACTTAGCAGCGATACGCTCGCCTCACCCCCCTGAGTCGAGTCCATGTCAGTGTCCACCAGGCTTTATTTGTTTGATTAGTGACACAGGTGGAAGTGACGTGCTACTGCCAGGTCGCCTACAGGTCCTTCAATGGGACAAATTTTAAATGCTCTTTGTCCTTTAAAAGCCTAACCAGGGATGGGGGCTGCGAATTAGCCTGTAGCTACAAGCCTTATGTACATGGACATTGGTGACCTATATGGTGGCAATGTTTTCAATGTACTGTCCCTCTCAAATAAACAAATAGATAAAAATAAAAAATGTGGGTGCATTGAATTGCCACTCATAATTAATTGCGTTAATTTTTATAACGCATTAATTTGCAGTGTAATTAATTAATCGAATTAACGCGTTAAACTGACAGCCCTAATTTTACTATGAATATACTTATAATTTATATTTGTTCCTTTTTTTATTTTGTTATTACTACAAAATGTAAATATTAAAAGAAAAAAATAAGTATTGGCAAACTAAATATTTTGGTGTATTTATTTCTTCTGCGTTACATAACGATGTTGGCTGCCTTCGTAAAGCAAAGACGACGTACGGAACAACAGTTGCTAAGACACCAGTTGTAGTCCGTTTTACAAGCTTACGGACCTCCTTTTGCAGAAGTTTCCATTGCGCTTTGTAGTGTCTGTAGTCAAACAGCTGAACCCCCTTCTCTCGGGCCCCCCCTCCCTCCTCAGCCCCTGGACCCTCCACTCCTCCGGATTTGGACAGCTGTACGCCAATGCACATTTAGCCTGTCACTCAAACCCACTTAAAATAGCCTCTTGTATGACCAGACATATAATACAGTCAGACAGGTGTTTAGCATAGACAAGAAAACACAAAAACAAAAAATGGAAATAACGGAGAACTTTAGCTAGGAGACGGTCCAAAAATCCTCACGCGAGAGCCAAGGGGGTCCCTGGAGAACGGGTAGCGGCACCTGTGTTTACCGTGGTTTCAGAAAACAGGAGAGGAGGCAGGCTTGGCAGAGGAGGGAGAAAAGATATAAAGCTCGTTACACAAAGCTCGTATCCAATAACGCAGAGGTATTCCGACTCCGAAGGGGGAAATCGGCCTGGGACGCACGACACCCCTGCCGTGTTCCAACTTTGATTTCACACTTTCAGGTTTTTATTAAAGTTTGTGTTTTGTGGAGAATGTTTCAAATTACACGCTGAAAGGGCTTTTAATATTTGATCACCTGTTGTAATTTGAACTGTTGCAGAAAGCTGTCGTGCAAAGTTAGCAAAAAGATTTTAGGGTTTTTTTCACAAGTTGAAAGGTCCTATATCACGCAAAGGTGACTCTTGTGAGCTTTAAGTTTTTTGTTAAATCTGAAAAAATGTCAAAGTATGAAAGCATATTTTCATGGATTACTTTTAATTTTTAGTTTGTAGCCCTATTATACCCAAAATTTTATCCTCACTTGTCAATGTCCGATCTCGGATAGTTCTGTTCAAGTTAAGCAGGGCTGGATCTGGTTAGTACTTGGATACCAGGTGCATACTAGACGGAAGTGTGGAACCCGTCTAGTATGCAGATTGGCAGCGTGCATGGAGTTTAAAAAGCACAATGGTGGACTTCCTGTATTACCAAATGACATCACAGGAGCATTTTCCTTTTCAGAGAACAACTCTAGATATGTTTATGATGAGGAAACAACATAATAACATACAGCTCTGGAAAAAAATAAGAGACCGCTGCATTTTTTTTTCCTGAAATCAGCATGTCTACATGTATCACAGCCATTCCATTCCAGCGTCTGTTGAATTCCAACACAAACACAAAGCTGAGCTACTTCAGTTCTTGCACCAGGAGTGGAATAAAGTCACCCAAGAACAATGTGAAAGACGCATGAAAGCTGTGATTAAAAATAAGGGTTATTGCACCAAATATTGATTTCTGAACTCTTCGTAAGTGTAAACATTAGTATTATGTTGTATTAAAATGAATTTGATTTTGTTTCTTTGCATTGTTTGAGGTCTAAAAACATGTATTTCTTGACCATTTGACATTTTCTGCAAATAAATGCTCTAAACGATAAGATTTTATTTGGAATTTGGGGGAAATGTTGTCAGTAGTTTATAGACTCAAACAAAAATGTCCCTTTTGCCCAAACACATAAGTAGTCAAATCAGAAAGACTGATAATTTTGCAGTGGTCTCTTATTTTTTTCCAGAGCTGTAGATCAGAAAATGGCGTAATAGTGGGCCCTTTAACAAAAATCACTCCCAAACTAGGAGCCTCGTCTTCTCTCCGCTCGCACCCCTTGTAGGTCAACCCTCCCCCGCTATTGAGGAGGAAGGGGAGGAAAGGTGAGGAGGCCAGACTTCCACCTGCTCACACATCCGTACGGGACATAAAGGTACAAACAAAATGGCCGTTCAGAGAGAGACGGCGACGGGAGCCGGAGGTGTGAAGTATGACCGTGATGGTGTGCCAGACGTGCTGAAATGTCTGGCAATTACTCATATATAAAGTATAACACGAATCTAATACAGAATTCATAAAAACAGGAATTTACATAGAAATCATTTTTAGTCTATGTAATATTTGATAACATTCCTACTAACTTGATTTAAAGAGGGGGTATTTTACTTGTATGGGGTATTAACAACTAACATATTTAAATCACCATGTTACCTTCAATTGTTTTGAAAATGCAAAAAAAAACAACCAAAAAAACCAATGTATTAAAGGAGAATTAACGTTTTTTTACAATCTGAGCCTTATTTCGGTAATAAAACAAGTTGTTTTACTCACCCATAGCAATTTGGTGTCATTCGGAGCACTTCCGGAGATGTTTATATCCGTAACGCACATGCGCACTGGCCTCCTCATCTACTCGAAACTATGGCTAAATCTCGGATTACAGGCCACTTTTGACTCAAACGAAAGCGTAGACTAAGACATCGAGCTTCTATGATTTGAAAAGAGCTAAAGTTTGTGTTATTTGGAGACCGCAAACATTTGCCCCGAGAACTCACATTATGGACATCGCAAATCTAAAACATCTCTGGAAGTGCTCCATATGACACCAAAGTGCTATGGGTGAGTAAAACAACTTGTTTTATTACCGAAATAAGGCTCAGATTGTAAAAAACGTTCATTCTTTTTTAATCTGTTCCTCTTGCTTTGCACCCCACGCCAAGTCACTCCCCCTTCAGAGCGCTATTACAACACAATCGGCATCCCGCTAATGAAACTACTGCATATCATATCAGGTTTGTCAAGTTGTAGATTACAGTTTTGTATCATGTTTTTGTATATTTATGGAGAATTGTCATGTGGGAGCGTGGGTGATGGAGACTTTGTACAGAAACTTACTGCTAATTGTAAATAGGGCCTGGGAGAGATCGTCAGATTACTCAAACATGCATGGATGACATCTAAAAAAAAAAATAACTCAAAAAATTTTGTAACTTTTCAGGTGGAGGGTGCGTCAAAGGCTTTGCTTTGCTTCGTCTGGAATAATAATAATAATAATAATAATAATACATTTTATTTGTAAAGCGCTTTTCAAGACACTCAAAGACGCTGTACAGAAGGTAAAATCAGTAATAAACAAGTAATAAAACAATCAGACAAAACATTAAACATTAAGAAACATTAAAAGCAGTTTTAAAAAGGTGAGTCTTGAGCAGTTTTCGCAGTATGGTATTAAACCTTTCTATCTTCATGGAGACCAAAGTAGACCAAGTTACAGGTCAGATCTGTGGAGAGGCGACCCTGCTCACAGTCAGAATGCCTGTTTTTTTTTTTTCCTAGGTATTTCTGAGCTATAAAACCACCTGTAATTGAATAAATGTAAAGTAGAGGCATTCCAGGCAGAGCAATGACATCTCCATAGAAACAAGCAGGTGAAGAAGCCCCAACAAAAAGCTTGTAAAGCACATTATAATTGTAGTGCGTTATTAGTATTAAATTGTTACTCGCTCTGGCAACAGTCCAAAATGTATCAACACTTTGAAGCCCAAAGCACTTCCACTTCCTTACACACACAAGTTTTCCCGAGTGTATTACCAACGCTACTACACTGTAAAAACTACGTTCTCCGCTGGCACTACTCAAAATAACTCTATTCAGTGTTAAATGTATCCACTGACAGTTCAATGCCTGTTTTTTTCCCGTACCGACCAAGAGACCCAGACACTGTACTCCCTCGCTACTATCACTGCCTGTCACCTCCGCACAAAACCCCCATCGCCCCCGCCGTCCGCCCCGGCATAGAGAGCTTTAAACCGTCTGTCAGGAGCTGGAGGAGGAGGGGGTGGTGCTGGTGGCGGTGGATGTTAGCATACATGACACGCTGAAGCTCGCTGTATTTCTTGTTTAAGTTGAGGTTAGCAGGAGCGGCTACAGCAGGATGGTATATACTGTACGGAGAATGAGTTTTCAGAAGGAGTGACTGGTTTTGTAAATTGGAATCAGAGAAGTTTTGAGAAATGACTAAGGGCCTGTTTACACGAGAACGCTTACGGGTAAAAACGACAAAATATTTTATCGGAAGTGCCTTTCGTTTACACGGTGACGGCGTTTTTGGGGCCTAAAAACGCAAAAATCTGAAACCACCCTCCAGAGTGGAAAAGTTAAATACGCTCCGCTGTAGCGTTTCCGTGTAAACTGCCCAAGACGCAAAACTGGTCAGATCTGCTCACGTCGCGTACGCGTTTACGTCACATACCTTGTGCGTGGCATACCTTGATACCACGGATGTTCAAGCTGCGCTAGTCAACATACAAGAGTCATTTCAACAATTGTATAAATCGCACCCACACACGTCTACGGTCTTTTCTCTTCTTCCCGTACAAGTCTTTCTCACACTCTCACAGCCACACAGACGCCAAGACAAGCGACTTCCGCATGAGGCACTTCAAATGTAAAACCCGATGTGATTTTATATTTTCTAATTCACTGTAATCCTCCTGTAATGTCACTATTTTCAGGACAATATTCAAAAACATGTAAACAAAAATACAAGTCACTGAAATGTTTGGAGCGGAACTTAACAACTCATTTAAAACGCAACTAGAACACTTTATTTTGAGGTTTTACTTTTCTCTTTCCCGGTACAGTCGTGATTAGAAATGTAACTTGACGCTGTTGTGATGTTTTTTGTTTTTTGTTTTCAGTCCAGTTATTTACAGCCTCCCTTTGTCCACTTTTGCATCTTCGTATAAACAAACATTTCCTGTTGAGAACGCTCGTCTAAACGCGGATTACAAATTAAAGACGAGACGCCACTTTTGCGTCTTCTCTTTTGACCGTCGCCGTATAAACGTAGCCTAAAAATGCGCCATTGTCAATTGAATAGAACCATCACATGCAAAGAAAAAACAAAACAAAACATCACAGCAGCTCAGTTGCTAGAGCGTTTATCTTGACGTAAACATCATTGGTTGAACGGTCAGATTCACTCAGCCGCAGGTTGGCGATGTGAGTCCAACTCTCACAGATGAATGCTGTTGTTGTGTCCTTGGGCAAGACATTTAAGCACCTCGCCCCTCCAGTCTGTGTACACTGGTGTGTGTGTGTGTGTGTGTGCTTTGAGAACCTTGAAGGTGGAAAAGTGCTGTATAAAAATGTGAAAACAAAAATCAGACATATAAAATAAAAATAATAACAGGTATTTTTTACTGTAAATCAATAAATGGTCTAAAATCTAAAGTGTACTGCTCGTAATATAAGATCTCGAATGAAAAGGCAGCCTTCTATCTGTTTCAAAGACCTATGTTATATGGAAGTAACGAAGCATATATGAATTTATTTACACTGATCATCTTAAAATTAAGAAACTAAAAGCAGTTATGTCATGAAATAAAGTTCTTATAGTTGTTTCCGCTCACCGTCTACTCAACTCTACAGCTCAAAATGCTCTGTTCCACCTTGTGATGTCATGAGGTGGTAGTTTTCAAGTCAACAGCGACCTTTTACCTGTAGTTTTTGTAAAGATCGGAAATTCCAGAGCTCCGAATGATTCTAGCAAAGGCCTATGGAGTTTAAAAATGCAGTGGAGCACTTCCTGTACCACGACACGAATTGGGGGGTTTGTGTGTTAAACGTGTATGAATGAAGCAAAACAACAACAACTTGGGGTATGTTTGTGATGAGGTATAGATGAGAAAATAGTGTAATATGGGCCCTATATTAGACCTGCAATAGTCCTGCTTTTGAGCTGGTGGTACTCAAAAGCAAAATCTTTTGTTTTGGTGCTATATGTGAAAACTTTGAGGCATTTTTCGTCTAGCTGCAAGATCAATGACCGTTTTGCTTGTTTACTAGAGTAATTAGCTTACAAAACATTCTCCCGGTATTTCTGCTACGGCAGCCAAACTACCATACGCTGTTTTCTGATCTTTATTATAATGTTTCCTCTTCAAATGCAAACTTGGAGTTGTGTTTTGTTCCATTCACACATGTTAAACACAAAAACCATGCATATTTTTGTTCTGTTTTTCACAAACAGAACAAAAAGAAAACACTGTTCCACCTTGTGATGTCATGTGGTAATGCAGGAAGTGCTCCATTAGAATTTCACACCTTCACTAGAATCATTTGGATGGTTTCAGCTCTGGAATTGCCAATTTCCACTGAACTAAAGGTAAAAGGTAGTTGTTAAAGGGATATGCCACCCCCAGGTTAAACTTGGGCAGGAATTAATTTGCTCGATGCTTTTCCCAATTACTTTCTGTGTAGTGCGCACGAGTGCAAATAAATGAGCAAATCAACACGGAGAGCTTGACTTGGTCATTTTGGGTGGGAACTATTTTTCAGTGCGGAAAAACACAGACGAAACACGCACCACGCTGCGTAACAGGGGAACTGCCTTCCTGGTGCGTAACAGGGATTCCCCTGGCAGCGTGGTGTGTGCTTCGGCTGTGTTTTTCCGCACTGAAAAATGGTTCCCACCCAAAATGACCAAGTCAAGCTCTCCGTGTTGATTTGCACATTTATTTGCACTCGATATGAATGCGCACTACACATAAAGTAATTGGGAAAAGCATCGAGCAAATTAATTCCTTTTGGCCGAAATCTTTCTCTGGCGCCGTTAGACTCCAGTCTAACGCGGAGGAGCTGCAGATACCGCGGCGGTCAGTGCTGACAGACCTGGACAATGACTGGGTCACCAGGAAAACGCTTTCCACCACTTATTTTAGTCTCTGGACTGTGGGGAGATGCCCAAGTTTGACCTGGGGGTGGCATATCCCTTTAAAGGTGCACTGTGTAACTTTTCTGTTTTTCTCTATGGAGATGTCAATGTTTGGGTCTAAATTGTCCACAGTATGGCATTAAACAACTCTGCCTTGCATTCATTCATTCAGCTACATGTGTTATTTATTGCTCAAAATATCTTAAAAAACATGAATTCTTACTGTGAGTGAGGTCGCCCCTCCACAAATCTCACCTGTAATTTGGTTTGCAAATTTCTAGGGTTGCAAAATTCTGGGAATTTTTAAAGTTGGAAACTTTTCATGGGAATTTTCAGGAATTAATGGGAATAAACTGGGAATTATCAAAGTTGAAGGTTAGGGACATCAATATAGTTGGTAGAAAAAATATTGTAGCATAATCTTGGCTAAAATAATCACATTTCTGTGAGTAAAGTAGGACAGAGCCGTCGGGCCACACCCTCTACATGCATTTGGCATTCCTTTATCACATGCACAAGAACTTCTAGAATTCTGAAGAGCTAAAGCGACTTTTCTGAGCTCACAGCAAGTACAGAACTACTGAGGCCAGGCATTTCAGCAAGAGGACGACATGGAGTCAAGTTCTGAGGATATCATGAAGTAGATTATATTTGATCTATATATTAAATATCTATATATTAAAGTAGAAAAGTAGAAAAAAAGAAATATAGTGCTAGCTTACTGGTAAACTAGATTTGCGCCATTTCACTGAAGAAGTTCTCTTATGATGCTAGCTACCGCAAAATGTGCTAGAGCTAGCTTACTGGGAAACCAGATATGCTAAATATTTATATTTATATGCTAAGTTTTTGGACAGGAGGAGAGTTCCTTTCATTTTAAATTTTGAATTATAAGACACATTTTAGCCAATGTTCATGTTTTGTTGTTCAGTGAAGGAGATACGCATTGATAAAGTTCTTCTTACAAATAAATCATGTGAGTCGTGTGTTTTAATTGTCTCCCTTTTACAATAATGCTGCTGATGACAAAATAAAATGTTTATATTTATGTTGGTATATGACTCACAATAATTCCTATAAATTCCCAAAACTTCTGTGCAAAGATACCAATTTGAAAATTCCCAAAATTCCCACGCCAAATTTTCCATGGAAATTTTCCGCCCCTTTGCAACCCTACACATTTCACTGGAGATGAATTAGTTTATGACCATACTGTGTAACAATCTTGGCATATCTCCATGACAAGCAGGCCTTTAACACTACTGCTTTGTGACATCACGAGGTGGAACGGAGCATTTTGAGCTTTTGAGATGTAGACAGACTAATAAAGGATCACTCAAGTACGTGGGAATGAAAGAACTCCAGGTATGTTTTAGAGGAGATAACAACATTCTAACATTGCTTAAAGCTGCATTGTATAACTTTTGTGGTGGTGGGTCCATCAAATGCTTTTCTCCGAGATGTTATTGCTTTGTCTGGAATGTTTCACAGTATGGCATTAAACCTTTCTATCTTCATGGCGAGCAAACCAGACCAAGTCACAGGTCAGATCTGTGGAGAGGTGACCCCGCTCACAGTTACCAAGTTACCAAAAAAAGCGCACTTAAAGCTCACATGAATCGATTTTGTGTAATATATAACCTTTAATACATTTGTACTTCAGCACACGCACCGCCAGCTTTCATGCTTTGCTGTTCCTCCAAAAGTTCAAACTGTGATGTCAAACTTATTTCCACAGATCGACCCAATATATTCCGGAGAAGCTAAGAGCAAATATCAAGTCCTCTTAACCAGTCCAAACCACAAACTCAATGCTTTTAAGATACCTCTACAGACAGCCACATCTTTTTACCTGTTATGAAAAGAAACTGGAAGTCGATTTGAGGGTCAGAAGCACTAAATAGTCCAAAATGCAATTCTATGGTGTTGTATAATACCACGTTAATTGGAAATTTCAAAGCTCGGTGAGATTTTTTTGAAAAAACACAACCCAAACGTACTTGAATTTGAGTTGGAACTCAAGCGTCGGCCATTGAGGGAGGAACTATCTGAGCTATGCAATGAGCGCATGTAAAAATAAATTGGCTACCGTAATAACTCGCAGATGGACGCTTGAAGTGTGAAGCGCGATGACGTGAAGAAATGCAAGATGCGTTTCGAGATCTTATGCAATGCTGACAAAAAAGTCCTTGAGTATTTTCGTCGATTAACCGGTATCTAGTGTCTTAGGTGGCCAACATTTGTTTTCATAGATCAGTTACTTTATTTTGATTATAAGAATTTAAATGGGACAGCAGCAGAAAGGAGAAGTGAGTTAAAGATATTATTTTTATCTGTAAAAAGAGATTCATGATTCACCAGCTAAATCTGTCTTTATATAAATACATTGTTTCCTACTACTTTTTTACATGAGCTCCCCCTGCAGGTGTAGTCTTGTGAGTGCAGTTTGGGTCACATACACAAGCCATGTCTCGCAGTGTGCACAGTTCGGAATGTGGTTTTAAGGGTACTCAGACTGCACTCAGACTGCATAATTGCACAGTCCGCGGACCGCATGGCCATTGGCGAAATGTCTCGCAACTACTAGATGCAGCCGACGACTCCGTTTTCTCCCATAGACGAACTAGCGCCTGGTGCATGCTGGGATATATGACTGCGCGAAGTGTGCATCTTCATGCAGTTGGTCCGATGTCCATGGAAATGACTGAGGTTGTCAGACCGCATTTTATCTGCGCATGGGACAAATACGAAATGGGACAGCAGTTGTCGCGCCGGAAGTGACGTATGCACCGTTAAAACCACACTGTGCACACTGCGAATTGAGACACGGCTACAGAGACACTTTAGCAGTGACGTGCACAGGGCGGTTGCTCAGGTTGCCCGGGCAACTGCCCCTATGCCCTCCTGGACTGACATTGCCCTTCTGAGGGGGGGGTTATTTTACCCTTTCTTCAGGTCAGAGCAACTGCCCCTAAAAATTCCTGTGCACGTCCCTGCACTTTAGCCATGCCTCCTTTTTAGTCGATTAGGACATGTCTTCAGTCCAAGTTTCTTCAGTACAATTATGCTTTTTTTAAAGTGCACTAACTTATCTGGGCCCCGTGCTTGTCTCCAGGGAGATTTTATTTTAGTTTTTATTTGAGCTATAATCAGAATGCACATTATGGTATTATGGTATTTCTTATAGATAAAAACAAAAACAAAAAACCTAAGCTTAAAAACATGCATTGTTATTGTAAGCAGGGTCGCCTCACCACAGATCTGACATCATCTGCTTGTCTCCATGGAGATAGTTAATGCAATTATACCTGACTAGGTTATATTAACAAAGGGTGTCATAAAACAAAACATTTTAACATTTCACAACTTTATTTTTTATTTTCTTTTAAAGGTGCACTATCTTAAATGGATGGTCCGCTACCTGCTTGACTCCATGGAAATGTTATTTTGTTGCCTGGAATATTCCACAGTAGGGCATTAAACATTTATTCAATTAAAGGTGTTTTATAGCTCAAAAATTCCTTAAAAAAACTTTAATTCTAACCACCTGCGGGCTTGCTTCTCCATAGATCTGATCATAAACCTGTCTCCAGAGTGATTACCAAGTTTATATCAATACTGTGGAATAATCATGGCAAAACAGTAATATCTCCATGAAGACAAGTGGGTGACGGACCCTGCACTAGAAAAGTTAAACAGTGCACCTTTAAATTCTCACACTAATTATGGTTTTTGTTTGTTTTTGCAAAAATGTGGAATCGGAACATTGAACTTGTAGTATAACTTGTAGATAATTTGTTTTGGGGGCTATATTCACTGGACTATCTCTGGTATGTGAAGACTATTAAACATGGGGGCCAGAGCGATGTATTTTTAAACAGGCATGCACCCGGGCTCTCCGCAAAGCCCCGCGCCACCTGCCAACAGACGTCAGCTGCCGCCGCTCTACACTCCAAAAGAAAACAACAGTGTCTTTATGTGTCATCTACGCACCTTCTAAAGTGTTGTCGATCAGATGTTTGTATCTTATAGATGAATTTGAAAAGAA
This sequence comes from Paratrypauchen microcephalus, assembly GCA_036785185.1. NCBI lineage: Eukaryota > Metazoa > Chordata > Actinopteri > Gobiiformes > Gobiidae > Paratrypauchen > Paratrypauchen microcephalus. Next base: position 1,978,906 of record JAVJIX010000147.1, on the reverse strand, counting down.
ATGCTTTGGGTCAACATAAAGGAATTTGTTTTTTGAATATGACGTAACACATGCTTTAAAGTCCAGACTACGTTTTTATGAGTGTTCTAGATCTGAGCCAGTCGTGCCATTCCAAGTAGCACGTGATTTCAGCTGTGTAGATTTACTACTATGTACTGAATTCGAATTTTTGAAATAGTTTCTTGTGTGATAAAAATAATAAATAAAAAGCTTCCTGGCAATGTGTATATTTAGGCCTTATAGTTGTCATATTTCTAAAACTTTTTAACTCGATTTCGACACTAAGGACTAGATTTAAGACGATGATTTTGACAATAGAATGTGACTTTCAACTTTAAATCATAGTACCTTCCTTTATAAAGCTCTGGAAAATAAGAGACGACTGCAAAATTATCAGTTTTTTCTGATTTTACTACTTACAGGTATGTGTTTGACTCTATAAACTACTGACAACATTTCCCCCAAATTCCAAATAAAATATTATCGTTTAGATGTGTGATTCCGTACCTGGCCAGTGTTTCTGAAAAAACTACAGAGGATTTTCAGACAATATGAAATCCCAGTTTATTTCAAACCCACAAACACTTTAAGACAAAAACTCGTCCACCCAAAGGACAGAACATCAAGCCACAAACAAAGCAATGTGGTCTACTCCATTCAGTGTAGTGAAGACTGCAGTGAGCGCTACACTGGAGAAACAAAACAGCCACTTCACAAGAGGATGTACCAACACAGACGGGCGTGCCAGAGTGGACCGTCATCTGCCGTACATCTTCACCTAGAAGCCACGGGCCATTCTTTTTAGGACAGTGAGGTTCAGATCTTAGCCAGGGAAAATAACTGGTTTGAGAGGGGAGTTAAAGAGGCTATTTTTGTAAAAAAAAAGAGAATACTTCCTTGAACAGGAATGGAGGGGTCAGACACTATTTGTCTCCCATGTATAATTCCATTCTCAAACCTAAATGAAAACAAACAAAGAAAACAATAGGACTAGTCAGGCCAGGTCCAGAGGTGTCAAAACACCCATTATGGTACTGAATGGGTATGCTAAACAAGACCCCAGACAGAAACTGAAAACAAAGAGGTGGGATAGTTTCAGAGTAATTTCATTGTAGTTAGCTCCTCCCTGCAGCGAGATAGAAGCAGTGTCCACCAGCTTGGATGAGCTGCGAAACGTCTTCAACCAAATAAACTTTGTCCAGTTGACAAATTGAATTTCTCCTTTTAACATGATCATTTAGAGCATTTATTTGTAGAAAATGACAAATGGTCAAAATAACAAAAAAGATGCATGTTTTTAGAGCTCAAACAATGCAAAGAAATAAGATCAAATTCATTTTAAAACAACATTACACTTAAGAAGAGATCAGAAATCAATATTTGGTGCAATAACCCTTATTTTTAATCACAGCTTTCATGCGTCTTGGCATGCTCTCCACAAGTCTTTCACATTGTTCTTGCGTAACTTTATTCTACTCCTGGTGCAAGAACTGAAGTAGCTCAGCTTTGTGTTTGTGTTGGAATTCAACAGACGCTGGAATGGAATGGCTGTAATACGGCATTGTGTCTAGTGAGTAAGTGAGAACCAAACCACCAACCTCTCAATTTCTAAATTAATTTATAATTTTTTTTTCACTACAAGAAATAGATAAAATTGCGAGATAGGGCCAAAGCCTTTACTTGGGTTGGTTTCAAAGCAAAAGTATTGAAAGCTTCTACAGTTTGGCTGAAATTATTACTATCCAAAATGTAAAACTGCAAATCAAATGTTATGAGAAAACATTTTATAGATTTGACAATTTTGTACACAACACTCTAGTGGAGGGTCTGCCCGCTGTTTTCATGGAGATATTATTGCTTTGTTTAGAATGTTCCACAGTATAAATTAGACCTATTATGGAAGAGACTAGCAGGTTAGTGCACTACGCTACATTACAAATCAGATCTGTGGAAAGTCACCCCTATTCACGGAAGGAATGACTGTATTTTAGAGCAAAAAAAAAAGAGAGAAAAATTATATATCTAGCAATATGATGTGTTTGTACACATTTTTTGATGAAAATCTGAAAATAAGTCTCATTTAGACTATATAAAAGGAAAGAAGAAAAATATTGGTATATTATATAAAAATATTGGTATATTATATAAAGTAAAAGATTTGTTAGATTGTAAATGACATCATATGTTTTATTGCTTGTTAATTCTCCTTTATTTTAGCTACTGCTCTGAAGTTTGGGAAAATGCTTATCCAAGTACTATAAAACCCATAATGTGTATGAAAAGTCTAATCAACTAAAGTTTTTAAAGACTTGACTGATTTTAAAGGTCCAGTGTGTAGGATTCGTGGCGCATAGGTGGATGGTGGCTATGGCACTTCCTGTTTTAGCTACGGCAAACCTCGAGGGTCACCCGGGCGCGTCGTAACGCGGACAGCTCACGTACCCACGCAAGAACCGCGCGCCGCTACGGTATAAATAAAACGCGGTCCTGTTCACTGTTTTTTTTTTCTTTTCGCATGAAAACACACATTCCCGATCGTGTACCATGACACTCTACACATCAAATGAAACCTCCTCTTTTTGACTATGCAATTAATTTCCCGGCACAACAATCACTCCCCGAGCACATGGGGCTTTTATACGGAAAAGCACAAAACGAGGTTTATTACTTAGCTTACCTTTGAAGGCTCTGGACAGGTCAAACTCTGTATTTCACCATAAGCTTGGTCTCAATTTGTCCGTAAGGATCCAGCGAATAAAATCCAGTAAAACAATTTAGTCCAAAATACGTGTTAGATCCATTACGAGTCTGATCCGGCAGCATGCTTGTGTTGTTTACCCAAAACCACGAGCCTTGCCGAAGGCGAAGGCGGAGCCCAAATGTCCTTCTGCGGCTCTCGTATTCAAAATGGCTGCCTCTATATGGGGAAGATCCCCCTTTTATGTGACTATATCTAAGTCCAAAAGAATACTTTGATTTCATGATGGAAGTGAAAAGGCTTGGAAAACAATATATTTTTGAATGGGTATCTTCAATTTCGATAATTAACGGGTAAAAATCTTACACACTGTCCCTTTAAAATTTTATTATTTACGTGGAGAGCCAAATAAAGAAATTTACTAGAAATGTTCACGCTTTTGTCTTGGAGTACTGTGACCATTGAAAATTATATTTTTCCAAACTGTATTTCCAAAGGGCAACGTTAAAACAGAAACGTGTCCTTGAAAAATAATAAAAACTAACGCAAGGTACACAATGGTTGCAACATGTATTCATATTCATATTCATATACATTTTTTGTTTTAAATGCCAACAAAATGTAATAGCGGGAGCAAAAAATAAATCAACAATTTTCTTAACTTATTTTTTGTTAGCCCGATCATTCAAAGCACCAACCACACATGTATTGTATCTATGTCTTGGTGCACATAACCTCAGCTGAAGGCCGAGCGGTCCGGAAGCGGAGGAGGCGAGCTCTTGTTTATCCCGGCCCTGAGCCCAGAGGCAGCGCCGCGGATCGATCCCGAGCACGTATTGATGGTGCTGTGGTGGTTATTTGTTCTTGGAGGGGCCCCTCGGCTGCAGACGTACCGACGGGCATGGAGGGGGAGGGGTGGGGGATGGGGGTGATATTGAAACTCCCTCCTCCCGCCCACCTACCCCAGCCCTCCTCCCTCACCCCAAACAATCCGATACACAGCTGTTGTCGTAAAGCGAGGGGCGCGCGGGAGCAGCTGATCTGACCTACAGGGCTTAATGGTAAAAAAAAAAAAAAAAAAGAAAGAAAGAAAGAAGGAAAGAAAGGAAGAAAAAAAGAAAGAAAAAGTTTTTTGGTTTCACCTGCTTGTTTCTATGGACATGTCATTGCTCTACCTGGAATGTTCCACAGTATGACATTAAACCGCTCTATTTTACATTTATTCATTACAGATGGGTTTATAGCTCAAAAAGAAACTGTGAGCGGGGTCACCTCTCCACTGATCTGACCTGTAACTTGGTCTGGTTTGGTCTCCATTAAGATAAAAAGGTTTAATACCATTCTATGAAACATTCCAGACAAAACAATAACATCTCCATGGAGAAAAGCATTTGACAGACCCTCCACGAGAAAGAAAAGTTACACAATGCACCTTTAAAGGGCTCATATTACATTTTTTTCTGATCGTACTGTATGTTCTAATGTTGTTTCTGGAGTTGTGTTTTGTTTCATTCACACATTTTTAACACATTAACCCTGCATATTCTTCTCTCAAACAGAAAACACATGGCAATACAGGAAGTCATCTGGTCATACAGGAAGTGCGCCACTGTGTTTTTAAATTACATACACTTTAACTACAATCATTTGGATGATTTCAGACCTGCAATTGGCAATATCTACTGAACAAAAAGTAAAAGGTAGCTGTTAACTTGAAAATGACCATGACATCACAAGGTGGAATAGAGCATTATGAGCTTTGGAGATGCCTGCACACAAATAATAAAGAGTTACTCAAAAGTGTGAATAAAACAAAACACAACTCCAGGTATGTTTTTGAGGAGGTAACAACATTATAACGTGAGGTTTTTATTATTTTATTATTAGGAGCGTTGTTATTGGAAACCCTTTGAAGCATGTCATTTTGATCCCTGCTTTTCATTTTTACTTCTTTCAATGCAACTGCAAATTTGTGGATTTTTATTCCAAATTTTGGGTCATTTCAATGTTGCATCTTTCGTGCATGGAGGAGCTGATCCTCATCCCAGCCGCTTCACACTCGGCTGCTCCTCCAAATCCGAGGCCATGGTTCTCGACCGGAAAAAGGTGGCTTGCCCTCTCCGGGTGGGTGAAAAGTCCTTGCCTCAGGTGGAGGACTTCAAGTATCTCGGGGTCTTGTTCACGAGTGAGGGGAGGATGGAGCGTGAGATTGACAGGCGGATCGGTGCAGCGTCGGCAGTGATGTGGTCGCTGTACCGGACCGTTGTGGTGAATTTACCGGCCAATCTACGTTCCTACCCTCACTTATGGTCATGAGCTCTGGGTAATGACCGAAAGGACAAGATTGCGGATAGAAGCGGCCGAAATGAGTTTCCTCCGCAGAGTGGCTGGGTGCACCCTTAGAGATAGGGTGAGGAGCTCAGTCACATGGGACGAGCTCGGAGTAGAGCCGCTGCTTCTCCACGTCGAGAGGAGCCAGTTGAGGTGGGTCGGGCATCTGTTCCGGATGCCTCCTGGACGCCTCCCTCGGGAGGCATGTCCCACCGGGAGAAGGCCCCGGGGAAGACCCAGGACACACTGGAGGGACTATGTCTCCCGGTTGGCCTGGGAACGCCTTGGGGTCCCCCCGGAGGAGCTGGAGGAAGTCTCCAGGGTGAAGGAGGTCTGAGCGTCCCTGCTTAGACTGTTCCCCCGCAACCCGGCCCCAGATAAGCGGAAGAAAATGGATGGATGGATCTTTTGTGCATATTTGTGCCTGAAGAGATTTGAGTAATTTAGCGATCTCTCCTGAGCCCTATTCACACCCGCCTTACGGTTAGCTATTAGATTCTGTGCAAGGCTCCGCCCACAAGCCTACATCACCCATGCTCCCACATGACATTTCTCCATAAATATACAAAAACATGATACAAAACAATACACTACAACTTCACAAACCTGATGCAATGTGCATTCGTTTTGTAAAATATCTAACTTATTTTACCTGAGATAAATATTTCTCAGTCCTTTATCTAGCGTTTTCTCTTTTTTTTATATGTCAGCAGCCACGTTTGTTTTGACCAGAACGGACGATGCTTCTCTCTGATTGGTTAATCTGCCTGTCAATCACTCCCTCTGAAATCTTAGCAGCAGGATACAGCTCCAAACCCCACTCATCTTTGTAAAGTTTCTTAGATTGCTTTCACCGGTTAAAGGTAGATTGGCGTTACAGGTATCTCTGTAATGCAAAGCGCTATTTAGAGTGCATACGTTCGAGTTGCTACGGTAACTAGTGGCCATTTTGAGACGGCTTGTGGTTTTCCCGTAGATTAGGGCGGGGGTGAGTGCTAACTGCTAATCAGACACCGCTGGACTTTGTTATATAAGGAAATCTGATTTTTTTTTGTACCCTTTATCTCCAAAGAGCCAATTTCCTTTCAGTCTTTCACTAGCTTAAACCGCGCAGTAGATAAGTATACAAGAATGGGCAATCACGGAGTAAAAAAAATGTGGAATATTTTGTTGAATTGAACTAAATATGATTCTAGCTTTGAGGATAATTTTCTGGCTTAGGAAGATTTTAGATGGTAATTTTTGCTATTTCACCTTTAAAGATGTAGAATACCGTTTTTCTAATGGATTAAACACATTTGTATGAAGCAAGAGATACTAATAAGAGAAGTTACAGGTCAGATCTGTGGAGAGGCAAAAAATTATATAATTATAAAGCAGTCTAGGCAGTGGAGCAACATCTCCATGGAGACAAGCAGGTGGCAGAACTCCTCTATTAAAGTTCCGTAGTGCATCTTTAGTTTCTATTATTGAAAACATGGACCGAGTTAATGATTGTGCTTAAAGAGACTAGACATAACATGCACTTCCACACACTTATTAAAGTTTTTACTAGTATTTTGGGGTTAAAAAAACAACAAAAAAAACCCACCTGTCCTAAAAGAAAAAAAAAGAAAAGAAATTTAATGCTATATTGCGGAACATTCCAAGAATAACATCTCCATGCCTCCCACATATAGACTGTATGTATAGATGGCTATAGCTAGCCCGCATAAGTGAACATACCTTGCCCGCTGTAGCCTCCGCGTTCCAAACCGGACGTGAGCATGGCCACAAAATGGTTCCTTCGAGCTCTGGTTGCAATTCAATTTCTTTGAAAAATGGTGGCCCCTTTCTCTGTAACTGCTGCTGTCAGGATTGTCGTTTTGGTCTTAACATGCTCGTATTACCCGCTCCACATGATCCTGGCATTTTTATTTCACTATTTTGTCCGTAAATCAAGATATGAACATTAATAACAGACCAAACAGGTGCCTTCTTTTCCCAAGGTCGCTGCTCGCTGCCTCGATGAGCTTCATTTGGTTGCAACTGAATGCTATGGGTGACATCTCCTTTGGGTGACTCCCTCAGTCCCCTTCTATTATACATTTGATTGATTGATTGATTGATTGACAGGTCAAATCCTTGGAGAGGCAAGCCCGCTCACAGTAAGAATGCCTGTTTTTCAAATGTATTCTTGAGCAAAAAAAAGTGGAAGAAGTACTCAATTTTGTTACTTAAAGATCCCATGACATGGTACTTCTTGATGCTTTTATATGGCGCCTTAGTGGTTCCCTAATACTGTAAATGAATCCTTCTCCAAAATCAAGCCTCAGTGCATGAGAGAGCCTTTTCAAGGCAGCCCTATTCAGAAATATGGTTCTGAACACATTATTCTGGGCGTGTTGCTTGGATGCAAATGTGCAAATGAGGAGGACAGAGACAGGCCAGTGCAGGCAGGTGGGGGTGTGGCCAAATACGCCACTGTTTCCTGGTTTAGCGGAGCGATGTGCGCTGTCCCTACTTCCGTGTTTTAAGCGCGAAGGAAGATAGGACAAGCATCCCATGAAAAAAAAAAAAACAGACAAATTTCCACAGAAAATAAAATTAAACCACTGCTGTTTCAGAGGTTTGGAGGCTCGGATAAAGGACATCCGAGCCTGGAGAGACGTGAGACGTGAAAAAAAAAACGCTGCTCGTAACTCTTAGCTCGTTTGCGGTCCAAATTCTCTGGGTGTGATTTCCAGAGACAGGGGGTGGACATCCAGACGGGGGGTGGAAACCTTTCCGCGAGTGTGATGTCAGAAAATTCCCTTGTCCAAAATCGCCTGTTTGGGCTGTCTTTTTTTCAAACGCGGAAAAGGACATTTCGCAACTTTTATCCATGGGGTGGGGGGCCTAAACAGGGCAGGGGAGCTCACATTAACGTTCAAAAACCTCAGAAAGTGACAATTTCATGCCATGGGACCTTTAAGTAAAAGTGAACATATTGGAGCAGAAAAAAGTAAAAGTATGACACGGTATTGTACAGTCTGTGCTCTCACCAGGAAAACTACATCATGCCGCTTTAAAACGACAAAACACCTCAGTCTCTAAGTAGTGCCCGCCCCTCATATCCAAACATCTGTTGTGATGCACCTTGACATGGACCCTCCTAAGTGTACCATGTCCATTGTATTGCCCTATTACCCGTCTCCAAACAGACTTAGATCGGATCTCGTTCTCCTCCACCTGCTCCTTGTCAACAAAACAAACGGACCCCTCGCTCCGATTGGCTGATAGCTCCCCCTAAACCAGCTGGCGCTCCCGAGGATCCGTGCGGGCATCGCGGCGGCCATTTTAGCGTTCTGGAGACAAGGGGAGATAGCATATGTTTGAGAGCTGCTCTATTTGTGGACAGTGGCAAAGTGGACTGTGACTATGGGGGGTGTGGAAAAAGTAGTAGATGTATTTCAAAGTAACAATATGAGTGTGCGAGTGTGTGGAGGCAAGGTTTTATTTTGTTAATATGAGATTTGATTTGACAAAATTTGAATGAATGCAAAATTTGTGATATTTGTTTAAAAAAATAAAAAAAACTCGTCGTATGCTGTTTGATTAAAATTTCAAAAACTTGATTTTACTTCACAAGTTTTGTCATGTTTGAAATAACTAAATTGAAATGCAAAAAAAAAGAAAACAAAAGGTTTGGTGGTTCAAATCTATAGTGGTTAAAGATGAACTTATATAACTTTATGATGGAAGATCAGCCACTTGGCCGTTTCCATGGAGATGTTATTGCTGTACATGCTTTAATGTTACACAGTACAACATTACGCTTATCCAGCTCCCTGAGAAGGCAGACCCTCCAGGAATTCGCGATGTTGCGATTTGCAACTTCAACGCAACTTCAGCCAATCCCCGTGAATTCAGGGCGGTGTTGCAATTTTGACCAATCACCGCAACTTTTCCGCAATTTTTACTAGTTTTGACCAATCATCGGCGACCAACTTCCTTCTGCCTTACGTCCGTGTGACAAAACGAAACTGCGTCTGTGTCCCAGTTCCCAGAGCGCACAGCTCGGAGCGCGGCCCGAAGGGGGCTCAGACTGCAGTCAAGGCGGTGCACACTTGCTCAGCCCCGACTGCAGTCCGCGGACCGCTTAACGACTGCGGTGTTCGGACCGCGTGTTAACTGCGCATGGGACAAAAAAGAAGTGGGACAGCAGTCGTCGCGCCGGTGTACTGTCGAAATGTGTGACACACATGCCCTTCGGGCCACGCTCCGAGCCGCACGCTCTGGGAATTGAGACACGGCTTCTAATGGCAAAGAAACATGTCTGCGGCGCCATTTGCCCACAAAAATAACAGCAAAAGGCCGCGCGAAACAGTTCCCCTCCTAGTAGTAATTTATTTTCGATATTGGTAAGGTTGTTTTAGGACCATATCTGTGATCTCTGTGTCTTTGTATTATTCTTTGTCAGTAATAACTCAGTATTCAAAATATTACTAAATTTTAATTACAAAAAGGGAAAATCGCAACTATTTATCGCAACTTTCACTTCCTCCCGCAACAAAATCGCAACAAAAACCTTAAAAGCACCGCAACTTTCATCGCAACTTTTTGGAAAAGCTCCCGCAAATTCAGGCATTTTAGCCCACAACAATCACAAAAAATGCCCGCAACATCCTGGGGGGTCTGAGAAGGTGGCATCATCCATTCCAGTTACAGGCCAAGTCTGTGGAGAGGTGACCCCGCTCCTATTAAGAATGAATGTTTTCACAATGTATTCTTGAGCAATGAAAGCGCATGTAGTTAAATTACGTAACACAAGATGGATACGTTAAATGCCATACTGTGAAACATTCCAGACAAAACAATAACATCTCAGTGGAGTCAAGCAAGTTGCGTACCACCCACCAGAGAAGTTACATAGTGTCCCTTTAAACCAGGGGTGTCAAAATCATTTTGGTCCAGGGGCCGTATCCAACCTACTTTTATCCCAAAGGGGCCGGATCAGAAAACTCATGGAATATATACCCCAAAAATAGCAAATAGAGTTGTGTTTTGTTTGATTCACATTTGTTTTAGTAACCCTTTATTATTAGTCTGTCTGTATCTCCAAAGCCCAAAAGGCTCTGTTCCACCTTGTGATGTCATGAAGTGATAGTGTTCACTCAACAGCTACATTTTACCTTTAGTTCAGTAGAGATTGGCAATTACTGGGCTAAAATCATACAAATGATTCTAGTGAAGGTGTATGGAATTTAAAAACAGAGTAGAGCCCTTCCTGTATTACCACATGACATCACAAGGTGGAATGTTTTCTGTTTTAAGAACTTAGAACTGATTTTACTGATAGTAAAAGTATGACATGAAAAATCTACGCACGTAAAAATAGTAAAGTCCCTGTATAGAAACGTACATAAATAGTAAAAAAGTGAAAAGTACTTTGTGCAGACTTTGAGAGCTAATAAAACTCTCAACTTTGTGCTGAATTTTGTTCAACAGCAACAACTGAATCAATAGTTCTTTTTTCCTTAGTTTTTTTTGTTTTGTTTTTTTGCAGGTTTTCTTTCTGTGTTTTTGTTTGCTCACTTTTCAGCACGTCTCAAACTATATAATAGTCCAAATACCTGCTCTCGAGTGTAGTGAAGAAAAAATCAAACGTGTCCACTTAAAGTACAGATACCTCAAATTCATACTGAAGTAGAGTACTTTACTACTGTTACATTCTGCACTGGGTAAATGTCATACTGTGGAACATTCCAGACCAAGCAATAACAACAACTCTCCATGGCACATCATACAGTTTTTATTCTCAAATTTTCCACAATTTCTTCACAAATGGCATTAAAATTCGATAATTTGGTACAATTTTTCAACAAACCAAATACAGTGGTACCTCACCTTACGAAAGACCCAACAAACGGAAATTTCAAGTTACGAAACGCCTTCACGTTAAATTTTGGTCTCTAGATACGAAAGAAAATTCAAGTTACGAAATGCGAAATCTCAAAAATTCAAATAATGCGCGCTCAGCCACACACATACGCTTTTCTCAGACTGGATTTAAACTTTTCTCACATTTGTCTCTCGTTTAAACTTTCATAGATTTTCAACAAAATGTTTTAATAGCGAAGTGTGGGGGGAAGGGGGAGGGAGGAGAAGACTGCGCGCGGACACGTGTGTGATAGCGCAGCATGACCCGGCGCGGGGCTGCGAGCAGGTCTAGACCTGGACTAGACCAGGACTAAACCTGGACTAAACCAGGACTAAACCTGGACTAAACCAGGACTAGACCAGGTGGATTAAAGCGCCGCGCGCGGGTCTATTTCCTGGTTTCGTTTCGAGTCACGGCTGAGGCGAGCAGCGAGGGGGACCGCATGCAGTCTGAGCGCATGAACGAACGCATGCAAGAGCCGCGGTGGTCTAGACCAGGTCTAGACCAGGTCTAGACCACCGCGGCACTCTAGAGGAGGCACGGTTTGAGCACGGGTCTCGTTCATGCGCTCAGACTGCGTGCGGTCCCTCTCGCTGCTCACCTCAGCCGTGACTCGAAACAAAACCAGGAAATAGACCCGCACGCGGCGCTTTAATCCACCTGGTCTAGTCCTGGTTTAGACCTTGGTCTAGACCTGGTATAGTCCACGTTTAGTCCTGGGTCTACAGTCTCTACGCAGAACACAATGTTACACTATAAAAAAAAGTTACACTATAAAAAAAAACTTGGAACGAATCAGGCATTTTCCATTGAAATAGCTACTCAACTTACGAAAAATTCACGTTACGAAACCACTTCTGGAACGAATTAATTTTGTAAGGTGAGGTACCACTGTACATGAAATACAACACCCATAAATTACTGTCATTACCTAACTGTTCCATATGTTGTAATTATATAGCTGTAATTTACACCTCTAATACATTCCCGTTCCCCAGAAGCTCCACACTGCCTTGCTCATGAGCTATGGCCCTGCATCAAACAGCATCAAATCACTCTATTAAACTATTAAAGACTAGAAAACACCACATCCAAACACTCACATCTCCCAGAGACTTTCCAAGGTTTTCCCTTTTTATACTTTGCCCAAATCTTGTCCGGATTCCACATTTTGGTAATCGTTTTTTGGAAGTTTTTCAACACTGCTTTTGGATGGGCTTTGAATCATTAAAAAAAAACAAAAAAACGCTGGAAGTAAACAACAACGTGCATTTCAAACTGTTCCAGTGAAAACGGTTAGCGGAGAAAGGAAAAAGCGCCAAACTAACAGAAAAAGGACAGCGAGCAAACAATATTAAAACGGCATTTCACAGCAGGTGAGATAAGCGGCGGGGTACAATGGGTGATAAAGATGGCGGCGATGTTGGGAGCAAAATTGATTATAGGAACAAACAGACTGGAGATTGGAAGTAGTATTGTAGTTGGAATGGTTGTCTGCAGGATTGACAATAGAAGAGATAAGTAAGTATACAGTACATTATGTGTATTCATAGTAGTTCAAAATATATATCCGATCAATATGGGTTTCACATACTTTTATAGTGGTTTAACGTGCTTTAAATGAAAGTACACATTTGAGGTAGTGAAGTAGATGATTTTGTTTTTTTTTCATGAACATTTTAAAGGTGCACTGTGTAACTTTTTGACTGGAGGTCCATCACTTGATTGTTTCTGTGGAGATGTCATTGTCATGTATCGGATCAATATGGGTTTTCTTGCCTGGTCAGTCAAAACTGTACACGCTTTTACACAGTGCTGGAACGCAACAAAGTGAAAGTGAAAGTACATATTTGCGGTATCTGTACTACTTTACTCAGTAGTGGAAGAAGACTTAAGTAAAAGTACAGATACTAGTGCAAAAAGTACAACTATCACGTAAAAATCTACTTAAGTAAAGGTATTACCTGTTTAAAAGTGTACTTAAAGATGAACACTCTAATGCAGTGATTTTGATAAAGATTTTGATAAAGTAGTAGTAGTGAAGTAAAACTAAGTATCGCTTTCTAAGTAGAGGACGCTGTCATCTACATGCTGCAGGGGGCGCTCAGCCACCTGGAGACCGCCGGGAGTGCTGTGAGAGTCATGTTCTTTGACTTCTCCAGCGCCTTCAACACAATCAGGGAGGCACTGCTGCGGGGTAAGCTGGAGCACCTCGGACTTCATCTACAACACGGACAGCTGCCATCTCCAGAAGTTCTCTGACGACTCGGCCATTGTGGGCTGTGTGTCTGAGGGGAACGAGCTGGAGTACCGCTTGGTCGTCAGAGACTTTGTGGACTGATGTGGGCGCAACCACCTGTGCCTTAACACCAGTAAGACAAAGGAGCTGGTGATCGACTTCAGGAGGAGACCACTACCTCACTCACCGGTGAACATCCAGGGGCAGGACATAGAGACTGTGGACAGTTTCAAGTACCTGTGTGTTCACCTCAACAATAAACTGGACTGGTCCCACAACACCGACGCCCTGTACAAGAAGGGCCAAAGTCGCCTCCACCTCCTGAGGAGACTGAGGTCCTTTGGAGTGTGCAGGCCTCTGCTCAAGACTTTTTATGACTCTGAGGTGGCCTCTGCTCTCCTCTACGCTGTCGTCTGCTGGGCCCCGAGCAGCACAGAGCGGGACAGGACGAGACTTAATAAGCTGGTCAGGAGGGCCAGCTCTGTCCTGGGCTGTCCTCTGGACTCTGTAGAGGAGGTGGCTGAGAGGAGGGTACTGGCCAAACATCCATCATGGACGACACCTCTCACCCTCTGCACCGGACTGTAGAGGAGCTGAGCAGCTCCTTCAGCAGCCGACTGAGGCACCCCCAGTGCAAGAAGGAGCGCTGCCACAGATCCTTCATCCCCACCACCATCAGACTGTACAACTCCACTATATAGTCTAAACGTGTAATTTTTTCTATATTCTCTTATTTACTTTATTATTATTACTATCTTGTCTGCATGCACTTTTTTGTTCTAACTTTCTTTGCACTGTGGCAAGTGAATTTCTTCTGTGTGAGATCAATAAAATCTTATCTTATCTACATGAGTAAGGTACAGATACTTTTACTTTGTTGCATTCCACCACTGACTTTACCTATCCTTTAAAAGTGCACTGTGTAACTTTTCTGGTGGATGGTCTGTCAAATGCTTTTCTCCATGGATATGCTATTGCTTTGCCTGGAATGTTTCGCAGTATGGCATTAAACCTTTCAATCTTCATGGAGACCAAACCAGACCAAGTTCCAGGTCAGATCTGTGGAAAGGCGACCCCACTCACAATCAGAATGCCTCTATTTCTATGTATTTTTGAGATATAAAACCACCTGTAGTGGAATAAATGTATGGGTAAATGTAAGGATTATAAGGTCGAGGTGTTTAATGTCATACTGTGGAACATTCCAGGCAATGACATATCCATAGAAACAAACCAACCGTCCTTTACTTAAATCACTCCCTCCTTGCGCTGTTGTTCTGCATGTATATTCATCCAAACACTACAAATGCTGTCTTTTTTCCAAACGCAAACACACGCGTCTCAAAAGGTCACCAGTGTTCTCAGAGTACCGCATTACCCCAACGGTATAATTGCTTTCCGCCTATTACGTTCTATTGTAATGAAACCTCGCCAGACGACCGACGTTGAGTGACAGATCGCACTGTATTTCAATTACACGGCGGTGGATGGGAAGCTAGCCCGGCGTAGCTAGCCCGTCGCAGGTAGCCCGGCGACCGCTAACACACATCGAGCGAAGGAGGTCAATTGCCTTTTGTTTTGAACAGTCCACGCACCAATCTCTACTATCATTTTCGCTCATTATTCTCGAGAGGGGATGAATAGCCGGTAATGATCGCTAATGGGACGGATTTAAAGAGGTGTTGCGTTGGATTTCGCCATTCTCTTTTTAACTCCGTCTTGCGGGGATTGGCTTTGTTCGAGATCGGGGTGCGGGTGTGTGGGTGGTAGGTTTGCGAGCCGAACTCATCAAGCAAGCTATTATTATATGTTTTGAAACAATGTGCAAGTACAAATGCGTAATCATGAAATCACGAGGTAGCAAGGTATCTGGAAATAGGCCTGTAGAGAGTGTTTTTGTTAAGACTGGTGATTCAGTTGCGCGGTTGTTGTTGTTGTTGTTGTTGTCGGCGTATGGAGAAGTTGTGTGGGTTTACATAGAGTGCTCCAAATACGTAAAAATACAGTACAAAGTTTTCAGATGTTAAAGGTGCACTAGGTAACTTTTTGGTTGGAAGCAGCGGTGGAAGGTAATGAAGTGCAAAAGTAAAATACTGAAGGGCAATTTTTAGGCATCTGTACTTCACTTGAGTGCATTTTACAGCCAATTACAGGCTTTTTACTTTTATTTTATTACATTTGAGAATGTGTATCTGTACTTGCTACACTTTAGATCTGAACTGAAAAGTAAAAAGTAAGTTTCTTTATGGTTTTAGACCTGCTGAAATGGCTGAGACTTATTTTGAGTACATGTCATTTGAGTTAACGTCCCAACTTTGCACAAACGAAATACACAAAAACAGAACAGCTAGACAAATTAAGAAAGAAATCACTTAAATCTGTTGAAATCATTATCAAAGTCACTACATTTCATCTTGTAATTGTTCTGAAACTCTCTGTAAAATATGTTTAGTTTTTACTCTTTAAGTAGGTTTTTAAACAGGTACTTTAAATACATTTACTTAAGTAGATCTTAAAGGTCTCATGGCATGAAATTTTCACTTTCTGAGGTTTTTGAACGTTAATGTGAGCTCCCCTACCCTGTTTAGGGCCCCCCCATGGCTAAAAGTTGCGAAATGTCTAAACTGAGCATTTGCGATCCTTTTCTGCGTTAGAAAAAAACACAGCTCAATTCTGATTCTGAACAAGGAAACTTATTGACGTCACATCAAAAAAAGAAATGCAAATGCCGTTCCACCCCCCGTCTGGATGTCCACCCCCTGTCTCTGGAAATCACGCCCAGAGAGTTTGGACTGCGAAGGAGCTACGCAATGCGAAATGCGTTTTTTAATTTGCCTGGAGGCACGTGCGAGTGTTTCTAGGCTCGGAAGTCCTTTACCCGACCCTCTGGACCTCTGAAACAGCAGTGGTTTAATTTTATTTTCTGTGAAAATGTGTTTTTTTCATTGAAATTCCTCTCCTTTCTTCCTCCGCGCTTAAAACGCGGAAGTGGGGCCAGCACAAGGAAACAAGGAACCAGCGGTGCATTTGCCCCCCCCCACCCGCTCCTCTAACCTATCTGTGTCCTTCTCATTTGCATTCAAGCAACAAGGCCCAGAATGAGTTGTTCAGAGAGAGATATTCTGACTCTGACTGTGTACATGTGTCTTTCTCATGCACTGAGTCTTGATTTTGAAGAAGGATTCATTTACAGTATTAGGGAACCATTAAGGAGCCATATAAAAGCATCAAGAAGTACCATGTCATGGGACCTTTAAGGTATCTGTACTTTTAGGTATCTGTACTTTTACAAAATTGAGTACTTCAACCACCACTGGTTGGGGGTCCGCCATCTCCTTGTTTCTAAGGAGATATCATTGCTTTGCCTAGAATGTTCCACAGTATGACATTAAACAACTCTCCTTTACATTCATCCAATTACAGGTGGTTTTATAGCTCAAAATTACCGAGAAAAGCAGGCATTTTGACTGTGAGTGGGGTCGCCTCTCCACAGATCTGACCTGTAACTTGGTCTGGTTTGGTCTCCATAAAGATACAAAGGTTTAATACCATACTATGAAACATGTACAATACAAAACCAAATACAGACCCTGCACCAGAAAAGTTACACAATGTGCCTTTAAAGGAGAATTAACGTTTTTTTACAATCTGAGCCTTATTTCGGTAATAAAACAAGTTGTTTACACACCTATAGCACTTTGGTGTCATATGGAGCACTTCCAGAGATGTTTTAGATTTGCGATCTCCGTAATTTGAGTTCTCGGGGCAAATGTTTGCGGTCTCCAAATAACACAAGCTTTAGCACTTTTCAAATCATAGAAGCTCGATGTCTTGGTCTACACTTTCGTTTGAGTCAAAAGTGGCCTGTAATCCGAGATTTATCCATAGTTTCGAGTAGATGAGGACGCCAGTGCGCATGTGCGGAGTCACAGCTTATTTTGCTCTCAGCTCCCAGGACCCAAACATGAAACGCAAAGCTGTAAATTATGGATAAATCTCGGATTACAGGCCACTTTTGACTCAAACAAAAGTGTAGACTAAGACATTGAGCTTCTATGATTTGAAAAGTGCTAAAGTTTGTGTTATTTGGAGACCCGAGAACTCGCATTACAGATATCGCTCTCTGGAAGTGCTCCAAATGACACCAAAGTGCTATGGGTGAGTAAAACAACTTGTTTTATTACCGAAATAGGGCTCAGATTGTAAAAAACGTTAATTCTCCTTTAATGTTTTGTCCTTCAAGTTACATTCACTTCAAAATGTAAATCAGATGTGACATCCCAACAGTTACTTAAGAGTGCACTTACTTGAGTAGTACTTTTTTACTTTTCGACTCTTACTTAAGTAATTTGGACCACTACTTTGTACTTCTACTGTACTCATATTATGTTGAAGTAATGTTACTCTTACTTTAAAACAGTTTTTGGCTACTCTACCATCTATTTTTACTAATAGCACTTTGAAAATGTTAGCCAACAATCATCTCGTCCACCCCATCTTCCTTTTTATCTTTTCTCTATCACTTTTGTTAGCCTCCCTCTCTCCTTTCTACCACAAAAAATATGAATAAAAACAGATTTTAATGCTATACTGTGAAACATTCCGTACAAAGCATGACGTTCCCTCCACCGGAAAATTACACAATGCAATAATGCCCCCCAAAAACTGTAGCTTTTCTGTTGATGCTGAGATTTGATAACAATAGGCACTGCTTGAGAACACTGGTGACCTTTTGTGACGTGAGTATCTAAAAAAATAAAGGATTATATGCGCAGATCAGTATATCAGTTACTGCAATCATAACACTTCATATCTCTCCATCTGAACCTATACCTTCCATCGCAAAGTATTCAAAATTTTCTTTACCATTGTCTGTGGGTCAGTGAGAATAGCTTATCTGGCAAAAGATGGTGGGGTTCAACAGTACAAAGCAATGCATTTCTTTTTTTCCTTTTTTTTTTATGAAAGCTCTCTGAAGCATTAGAACTTACAAGAAAGGCACCGAAAAAACCTTGAAGAGACGGCGAAAATAGACTTCTTTTAATTCACAAGGATCCATCTGAGACTCCATCTGAGTTACTCACACTTCGAATTTCTCTATAGCATCTCTCCAGGTACCTCTTTTTGTGAGATTCTGTGTTAAATCTAAATAAGTACGATTTAAGGACTCCCCTGGATGAGACTGAAATCAACCACGGTAATGACTCTGGAAAACACGATGTTAAATAACAGAAAATAACAGGAGAATTAGTCATGCATACGATTATATCCATTCTCTTCTGTCTAATCTGAATTCAATTTTTTAAGTGGAGTTATTGTTAAAAAGGGGGTATTATGATGACTTTTTTGGCTTTGTTCGATGTTATAACGTTCCTTCATCGAAAACATGCTTGAATTGGTTTTAGATGTCATCCATGCATGTTTGAGTAAATTAGCGATCTCTCCCGGACTCTATTCGAACCCTCTTTACGGTTAGCTTTACGATTCTGTGCAAGCCTACGTCACGCATGCTCCCACACGATAATTCTTCATAAATACACATAACCTGATGCGCTGTGCAGTAGTTTCATTGGTGGGATGCATGCTGATAGTTTTGTGATAACGCTCAGGAGTGGGAGTGACATAGGGTGTCCCTCCTTAAGTGAGGGGAGACTGTCGAAAATGAAACAGAAACTTATAAAACATGTTCATGCGTTGTTCTCGGCAACTATTGAATTTTCAAAACAATAAAAGGGAACATGGTGATCAAAATATGTTATGTGGTAGCAGCCAGTACTAAGCCAGGACTAAACATGGAATAAACATGGACTAAACCAGGTCCAACCCAGCACTAAACCAGGTCTAAAGTATACTTATAAATACTTATTACTGCCAATTTTTTTTTTTTTGGTTCCTTCAGAGAAAATGTTCACCCAGTCTTCCACACACTATTGTCAAAATGATGAAAAATTGGACCATTCCCTTTAAAGCATGAAGCGGCTTTCCCAGTAATGAAACTTGTAATTAGCAGATGTCATCACGGTATAATCCCCGTCTAATTCCTGGAGTGAGTATACCACAATGCTATTTGGGAGGGATTATTTTCTGGAGGTTTCCCTTGATGTTACCCATTAACGCAATGCAAATGTTATGCATGTGCAATGAAATAAAATAACAAAATAAAATAATTGTTGAATTAACAATTCAACAATTATTTTGTTGAACTGGACTACTGCCACCCCCAAAAAGTTGGGGGTGGCAGTAGTCCAGTTGGTAGAGCATTTGTCTATTGATCCAGAGGTTGGCAGTTGGTATCCCGCTCTCGACAGGTTGAAGAAGTGACTTTATTGATCTCACACTGGAGAAATTCTTCTCTGCATTTAACCCATCCTGTTATTAGGAGCAGTGGGCAGCACATTACTGCGCCCGGGGACCATCTCCATGATCTTCTTGCTTCGGTTTGGTCAGGACCTAAGGTGGAGGATTTTACCTATGGTGCATGTTTTGGGTTGATGATGGAAACCCCTAGTGCCCGGAGGAAACCCACCCAGACACAGGGAGAACATGCAAACTCCACACAGAAAGGCTTGGGCGACCCGGGGATCAAACCCAGATCATGCATGCAAACTCCACACAGAACACACACGGAAAGGCCTGGGCGACCTGGGGATCTAACCCGGAACCTTCTTGCTGTGAAGCATGAGTGCTAGCCACCGTGCTGTACAGGTTGACCGTGTGTGATCCCAGCTCCCACAGATTAGTGCTGCCATTGTGTCCTTGGGCAAGACATTTAACCCTACCTCACCCCCAGTGTCTGCGGACACTGGTAGCCCCCATGACAGAAGCATCAAGGCCAGTTGTGACGTGGGCCGTCCTCCCGTGGACCCACCACCCGCGGGAGGATTCATGGGGGCTGGTACATTGTGTTCTGGGCGGCCGATCTGTTTGAACTGCTGCCCCCGCGACCCAGAAATGGAAGAAGATAGATGGATTGATAAATGGAGAAAAGTTTAATTCTTTTCCACCCATGTTTGGTGTCATGTTGCTATGGGAGACCAGATGTGCATTAGCTGGGATTATTTCGTCTGAAAGGCAACTCTGCAATGCTGTGCCTCTCGCGGGAAATTACAGCTAGATTGTACATAATATTTGGAAGGAAACCAAAGTAAATAGTGGTCATTTTGAAAAGGAGGCCAATTTCTGGAGCCAATACAATTTCATTACGATTTGATTTGAAATTTCTTCCTTTTACGCCGCATGATTTTCAATGAGGCGGAAACAAGGGATGAAATTCAAACATTAGAGTATAATTTACTTTCTGATGCAGGGTCTGGCAGCTGTTTGTCTCCATGCAGATGTCATTGCACTTCCTGTAATATCCCACACCAGGGCATTAAACGGCTCTATCTCCATGGAGACAAGCAGGTGAAGTCACTATTGGCCAAGTTACAGGTCAGATCTGTGGAGAGACAACCTCACCCACAGCAATTGTTAGCAATAAAAAATAATAATAATAAAAAATAACTTGTAATTGAATAAATGCATACAGATTTGTTTAATGACACAGTGTGGAACATTGACCTCACCTGGATGCCCAGAGGATATAACATACATTTTTGATAGCATACAAAATAAAAGCAATTGATTGAATTCATAATTTGACCATTTAAAGGTCCCATGGCATGAAATTTTCACTTTCTGAGGTTTTTGAACGTTAATGTGAGCTCCCCTACCCTGTTTAGGCCCCCCCCCCCCCATGGTTAAAAGTTGCGAAATGTCTAAACTGAGCATTTGCGATCCTTTTCTGCGTTAGAAAAAATCAGAGCTCAAACGGGCGATTTTGAACAAGGCACCTTATTGACGTCAGATCAAAAAAGAAATGCAAATGCAGTTCCACCCCCGTCTGTCTGTACTCAGCGTCTCTGTAAATCACGCCCAGAGAGTTTGGACTGCGAATGCGCTAGGCAATGCGAAATGCGTTTTTTTATTTGCCTGGAGGCACGTCCGAGTGTTTCTAGGCTCGGAAGTCCTTTATCTGAGCCTCTGGACCTTTGAACAGCAGTGGTTTAATTCTATTTTCTGTGGAAATGTGTTTATTTTTCAATGGAACACTTCTCATCTCTTCTCCGTGCAAAAACGCGGAAATGGATCAGAGTGGACAGCTGAGAGTGGAGAGTGGAGAGTTTGGCCACGCCCCCACCCTCTACTATAGGCCATCTCTTTTCTCCTCATTTGCAACAACAACCATTATGGACTGTTCAGAGAGAGAAAAATTACTCTTTCTCATATTATCTCTGTTTCTCATGCACTGTGTGTTGAGTGTTGATTTTGAAGAAGGATTCATTTACAGTATTAGGGAACCATTAAGGAGCCATATAAAAGCATCAAGAAGTACCATGTCATGGGATCTTTAAATAAACACAAGTAGCGCTAACAGCTAGATAAATGACATTGAAATAAGCAAGTGGGCAGGACAATGCCGGAGGAGCTTTTTTATTAATTAATATGCACATAATTAGCATAACAGTAATGGCCACAACCTTCACAATGGAGCCATTCAAGTGGAAGGAACAGTGTGTAACCTGGGTTCTTACTGTTTTAAAAAGGTACTACAATCACAATATTATAAGTTGTCAGTTCCTATACAGGGGGTCCTCGGGTTACGACGGTCTCGGGTTACGACGTTTCGTGGTTACGAACGCGCCCCCATTAAAAAAAATATGTATATATTACGCGTCATTCCGTCTTACACGGTTTAGCGTGGTAAAAGATGTAAACAAACGCACGCGGCGCGCGGCGCACGGCGGAAGAATACGCTCTGTTGTGGTTGTAGGGAGAAGAAGACAGCCTCGTGTGCGTGTCCAATGTGGGCGGAAGTACCTGATGTGGGCTCTGATCTGCTCCTATGAAAGCGGCAGTGATAAACAAGCATCGTAGTGGTCTAATTATTGAGATGGAAAGGTTATTGGTGCTTTGGTTGGAAGATCAAAGGCAAAATCCGGTTTACGACGAAATTCGGGTTACGACGCGTCTTAAGAACGGATCAACGTCGTAACTCGAGGACTCCCTGTATAGTGTTTTGTTTCATTCCCACATTGAATTATTAGTCTTTTTACATCTCCAAAGCTCAAAATGCTCTATTCCACCTCATGCTGTCATCAAGAGGTAGTTTCCGAGTTAACAGCTACTCTTCCGCCTTTCGTTCAGTCGAAATGAGCAATTCATGGGTTGAAATCAAACAAAGAATGAGTCTACTGAAGGTGTATGGAGTTTAAAAAACGCAATGGAGCACTTCCTGTATCATCATTTGACATCACAACATGGAACAAAGTGTTTTCAGTTTGTTTTCGGAGAAGAACTCAGCCTAAATATGCAAGGCTTGTGCGTTGTAAATGAAGCAAAACACAACTCTAGGTATGTTTGTGATGAGGAAACATTATAACATAGATAAAAATAGCCATGGACTAATACTCAATTTGACAAGTGCTTCCAACCCGGGACTAGATACTACTCCTCCAAAGTACTGCAATATTTAACACCATTCCCCTACGTCCCGCGTATGCCCTATCCGTAGTAAATCCTCACATATTTATTGAGCGTCTGCCAACCCCAATGCAAAAATCCCACCCCAAGATGATCACCCACTCCATTAACCGCATCATCAGCTCTTACCTGCTCTCTTCTCTTTCTCGTTTTTATGTTATTTCTATCACTCTTCTGTTCTTTCTGTTAGATTTTTCGGCATGCGTCATGTTCGTGGCCCTAGCTTGTCTGAGGCGGTCGTTAAATATTCATGATATCTCATCACTCGCTTCAGTCGCGGTTCTTTTGGGAGGACTGTGAGCGGAGAGAGTTGACATTGAATTATTCAGAGGGCCAATCAGAGGGGCTATTCTGGGTCTTCTGGATGTGTCGGCCAATTGTAATCAACTATTTGTATTATGGGCAATTTCCTAACGGTTCCAAAAAAATGAATGGATGAATGGGGCAGATACTATGCTGGCTAGCTGTTCCTACTGGTACAACCGCTGTCCCTGCTGCTATAGTACTATTACTACTACTACTGCACCCCTTATCATGGTCACGATGAGCGTGGTCACGAAACAACGCAAAGAGCCACATGCAGTGGTTTAATCTTGGTTTAGACCTGGTCTAGTCCTGGTTTAGTCCAGGTTTAGACCTGGTTTAGACCTGGTTTAGACCTGGTTTAGACCTGGTTTAGTCCAGGTTTAGACCTGGTCTAGTCCTGGTTTAGACCTGGTTTAGACCTGGTTTAGTCCTGGTTTAGTCCTGGTTTAGTCCTGGTCTAATCCTGGTCTAGTTGCGGTATAGTCCCGGTCTGGTCCCGGTCTGGTCCCAGTCTCCGCTCCTCATGCATCCAGTGGGACTCCCGGAGACTACTAATCAACTAAACCTAGTAATACAGCTATTAGTATTGCTGTTATATGGCTACTGGTTCAAAGAGTACTACATTACTTAGCACTACTTCAACTTCTACTTTGGCATTATAGCACCATATTTACAAGTAGGAAAGTGTCCTTGGCTATAAAAAAATCAGTTTGATCTGAGTTAAGACGGGAGCCGTCCACAAACGAACCAATAGAGACGTGTGTGTGTGAGCTGGGAGCTTATTTAAAATGGACAGCTTGCAGATGATTCCAAGCCAAAAAGCAGCCCAGAGAAGAGAAAACATTTTATCAGAGAAAGTCCTGGGAAGTGGGAGCAGCTGGAGCAAGCATAGTGAGAGAAAAGGCTAATTTGGTTTAAAGTTATGTTAAAAGTTGTGTAATTCTTTATCTTTATAGGGAAAGAATGGGTTTTGTGTTGTTACTTTTTTATTTGTTTATTTATGTATTTATTTATGTATTTATTTTATTTTTTAGCTTTTCATCATATTGTTGTTACTTTATACAAAAAAATAAATACAGGATAAAAATATATATACAACAAAATATAAAAATGCGCAATTCTGAATTTCACAAGATTGTTATGTTATAGGTAAACGTCCAAAGATGCTTTCTGTCAAATCACATTCATCTCAACCGTGTGCTTCTGTTAGCATGTCGGAAAAGATTGTTTGCTTATTAAATTGTAAGTTCCTATTATTGGAGCGGTATTGTCAGAAAATAGACAATATTTTAAGTTCCAAAACATAAAATGCTAAATACAAATACAGTGGTCCCTCGCTCTATCGCGGTTCACTGTTCGCGGCCTCGCTGTTTCGCGGATTTTTTAAATTATTATTTTTTTTTTATAGTGTAACTTTTTTTATAGTGTAACATTGTGTTCTGTGTCCTGATTGGCTAAGAGACTGTAGACCTAGATGGGGGACCGGGACCAGACTGGAACTAGACCAGGACCAGACCGGGACTAGACCGGGACTAGACCAGGACTAGACCAGGACTAGATCAGGACTAAACATGGACTAAACCAGGTCTAGACCAGAACTAAACCAGGTCTAGACCAGGTCTAAACCTGGACTGGACCTGGACTAAACCAGGACTAGACCAGGTCTAGCCCTGGACTAAACTGGGACTAGACTAGGTCTAAACCAGGATTAAACCACCACGTGCCGCTCTTTGCTGGTTTCGTGCGGCTGGTTTGTGGCTCGGGCTGAGAGGACGCGGTCCGAACGCCGCGGTTCGATCTCGTGCTCGCAGCCCCGGTGTAAGCGCGGCCTCGCGCCGGTCGTGCTGCTCTGTCACAGATTTGACCACGATGAGGGGTGCACGTGTCACGCACTTCTCCAAGGGGTTGGTGCGCGTCGATCCAGTGACTCATGTCTCCGCGCTCCTCGCGCGTCCGGCGGGGCTTCCGGAGCCGTGTCTCCCCCCACGCGTCACTATTAATACATTTTGTTGTAAATCTATGAAAGTTTGAGTGTTTAAACGAGAAAAATGTGAGAAAAGGTTAATTCCAGTCTGAGAAAAAGTATATAATGTGCATGGTGAGGCATTTACAGCCTTAAAACATGTAGAATAATTGTAAAATATAAAGTTGTCCTACTTCGTGGATTTCTCTTATTGCGGGTTATTTCTGGAACCTAAACCCTGCGTTAAACGAGGGATTACTGTACTGCATAATGTTTGGCCTTTAAATTGAGAACCATGTGGAAGCAACTGCTGGTGGCAATCACATGGACGGAGCTGCAAACTCAGCCACGTTCAAAATACAGGCCTTTAAATGGATCTGGCTAAACATTTTCAAACTAAACTACATTTAACAGGTGACCTTTTCCACAGCTAACGTGCTACATCCCCAAAAATTAAAATAAAATGTATCAAAACAAAACAAAGCTAGAAATGCCCAGGAATTTTTGTTTATGTAGAGAAAATGAGAAAATTAGGCACAATTAAAGGCACTGTACTGAGATTTACTTAAAAAGGTGGAAATACAGAACTAGTTTATTTTCATAACACATTCCTAGAAGCTAAATAATTCACCGCAGTGAGTTTATGAACACTTTTAACAACTTTCAGAGCTTTCCAGAGCTGGGTTTTGCTGTAATGGTAATGCTAACAACAACTAGCATGCTAACAGTGTAATTCCATATTCAAGAACAAGAAAAACACTTGTAGACATAGCTGTCAGCACACATATAGACAGCACACATAGCTGTCTCATTTTCACCCTAAAACCTGCTTTTACAATATATTTTTGCTAAAATTTTACCCAAAAATCAAAAAAATCCATATAGCCACTTACAATGTATCAAAAGTTGTCAACATTCCCTGGGGTTGCGATGGTAAAGTTTGGCTTTTTTGGTTCGTTAGAAGATGTAAGATTTTTACCCGTTAATTACCGAAATTGAAGATACCCATTCAGAAATACAGTGTTTTCCAAGCCTTTTCACTTCCATCATGAAATCAAAGTATTCTGTTGGACTTAGATATAGTCGCATAAAAGGGGGATCTTCCCCATATAGAGGCAGCCATTTTGATTACGAGAGCCGCAAAAGGACATTTGGGCTCCGCCTCCGCCGTTTTCTTTATACAGTAGTTGTCAAAGGGCTCGTGGTTTTCACACAACGAGATAGTACGCGTTTGGATAAACAATGACAAGCATGTTGCCGGATCACACTTACTCCGCACATACATCGTAGGAGCAAGCACCTTCATCTAAGAGGAAAAGAAGAAGGACATAGTACCTACCGCGGCTGGGGCTTTGTTGCAGCGGGGGCCCGCACCCCTGGTTCAGATGGTCCTCTGCCCTCCGGGGTCCGGTTCCCGATTCTCCCCACCTGCGCACAGCGTCGGGTGCGCTTTACACGTGCGCGGCTGCCGGAACCCACCTCCGGATACGCCGAGCTCTCCGCGTTACGGCGTGCCCAGGTGACCCTCGAGGTCTGCCGTAGCTAGAACAGGAATTGCAATACCCACCATCCACCAATGCGCCATCAATCCTACACACTGGACCTTTAATATGTGCATTGTGTCACCACGGTAACTGCTGCAAACTTCTTGTGGAACACTCCCAGCGCAATATCACTGCAAAGTATCAATAAAACTGTAACACGTCATATTCGATAAAGTGCCAACACATCTTACCAATTAGCCCCAACTTTGTGTATTTCCACCGGCGTCTTGTTTAGCATTAACCTTTCGCTAACATTCTCAAAACGCTTGCTAGCATTTTATCGACCCTGGCCGCTTGCAAATCAATGGCTATTCATTCCTCTGCTCTTTATGTGTCATTCAGATATATATTGTGCGTTGGCGATGCGTGGCGATACAGTAGTGTCCATTCCGCACCATTAGCCCAGATTCGGCTTGTAAACCCGCTTTTATGCCACGCTAGCTGCCGTAAATTGCGAGGAATTGCTATCCGTCGTCAGGCTATCATGCTCAGCGCAGCAGCAAATCATGTTCAGGGCTAATTATTTAAGCGCGGCCCGTACGTTGGCGGGTAACCTTGTCGTCGAAGGGATAGGCGGAGGTCGTTCACAGGTCAGAGGGGGGTGATGGATGGAGGGAGGGGTTGGGGATGGGAAGAGAGAGATGAAGGGGGTGGGTGGGTGACGTCATGATAAATTGGTTGAAAGTGTGACCCAGGTTTGCTTTTAATTTTCACCCAAAATTGTACCATTATGAACAAAATATAATAATTACTACTAATAAGAAAAGGGTACAACAACTTATGTTATTGCTGCCACCAATGCACTACTAGTGTAACAATTCACCTGGCCTCGCGGGTTGAAAAACTACAACACAAAATTCGAGGTCACGGGAGGATTCATTCACTCAGCCGGGGTGAAATAATGCAAATACAAAAGAGGTATAATTGGCCCGATGTATCCGGCTTTTATTGGGTTACCGGAGTGCAAATAAAGAATGGCCAGCTTAATCACCTCCCCACGCTCGAGCGCTACCCTGTTCACCCAAACCCACAAACATAAATATCTGTCACACCACAAAACAAAAGAGAAGCTGGCCAAAAATCACCTATCCCTTCCACCACAGTCACAAACCCCCCCACTGCTTACCCCCAAAAAGTCCCCCAAGTTTGAGCATGCGCATAGCTACCCTTACCTCCTTGTTGTTTGCAGTCTTTGACACAGCCCAGCAGCTCGTACGGAGAAATATAATCCAATGCCAACGGAAACACAATAATCAGAGCAAGCGATATATGTTCCACGCCGTTAGGTTCCACGGCCTCAACAACTCCTGGCATGTGTCGAAGTCGGTGTGTGTCGTCACACCATTCGCCCTCGCAGGCGCGTCCCCGCTCCATTTAAATCCCCCGTGCCCCTGGAGAGGGCGCAATCTACAGTCTAATAATAGTTCATAAATAGAAAACATAAAGGACCATACACCATTATCCATGTTAACAACTAAGTTTCACCCTAGCTGAGTGAATTTGTAAACTGTGATGACCCCAGTGGTCATTATACTAGCACCACTACTACTACAACTACTATTACTACTACTACTATTACTACTATTACTACTACTACTACTACTACTACTACCACTGCTATTCATAAAACCAATTGATTATCCAGGCCAATAGATATTTCTACTGGTACAACTTCAACCCCATTACAACTGCTACTACTACTATTTTCTACTACAACTACCACTACTATAATACTGTATAGTATACTATACTATTGTTGTTTTTTTTGTTGACAATAATTTTTTATAATTGGCGTTACAATCATCCACAATAACCTAAATTTTCCAAAATAATATATTTATTCTAGAATGTTATCACCCATGGCTTTCATGTTTGTTTTGTAACTGGAAACAAATAAGTTTTGAAAAAAATTAAAAATAAAAACAAAACAAAAAATATAATAACATTCCCAAAATAGTGCCATTTTTATATGCTATATGCTTGCAAAGAGAGTTCAACTGAATGTGTTCCTTTGTGTCAAATCCTCGGCGCTAACATCTGTCCAACAATGCAGCGGCCATTTTGTTCCACCACCCTTTCCCCCTCCCTCCACCGTAAACCCTCCCTCTTCACCCTGACTGATGAAAACAATTAACATCTCTAATTACCGTCTTAAATCTCGCTCCAACACGGGTCAGCCATTGATTTGATAGACTTGAGTTACGACGCGCACCTCCTCCGCGCGCGCTCCCTCCGATAGCCCGGCGTACCCCATAAAGAAGGCTTTACAACGGGCCGATTGAGTCTGCCAGGGACTATAAATCTCCAGGCAGGCCCGGGCGGCAAAGGCTGAACCGGATGGGGGAACTGGCATCTGGCAATCGCCCATAATGTCGCCAGTGTTAACGGTAATGGTGTGATCAGTCATTGAGATGAATAATACGAAATGCGCTTGGTAAATACCGCGATTGTTGATGGATTTGGGTTGTAATTGGAGCAACCAGGCTGAAGCGGAGTGATAGTGGAGTAGTTGGAGTTGAAATGGATGGAGAAACAGAGTGGAAATATGTATCAAGAAGGTTGAGAAGTCAGTTGAAATTGATGAGTGTAAATGTAAACGTCATATTTTTTTCATTAATCTATCTATAGGTGTCTTTACTGTGAATTTATTTTATTGTATTTTTTATTGTATTTTATTTTATTTTATTGTTTTTTTTGTTTTTTTTTAAATATTAGACCGATGAAATAGAGTGTAAAAATATATCTAGAAGGTTGAGAATATCATAATTTTTCATTAAAGAATCAGCATAACTTTTTTGCCTAATAATTTGCATTGAAAAATATGGGATATATACATCTCAACTGTGAATGAATCTGATTAAGTTTTAACAAAATAACAATGGCGTTCTCTCATTACAGTCATACCTCACCTTACGAAAGACCCAAATAACGAATAATCCAAGTTACGAAGCGCCTTTACGTAAAATTTTCATCTCTGAATACGAAAGAAAATTCAAGTTACGAAAGGCGAAATCTCAAAAATTCAAATAATGCGCGCTCGGCTTCGCAGCCGCCCGAATCCCCCGAATCGTAAATACACTTGTAAATACACTGTCCAACAGGGTTTAGGGGGGTATTGGGGGCCTTGGAACGAATCAGGCCTTTTACATTGCGACTCTACTTACGTAAAAAATCACGTTACGAAACCACTTCTAGAACGAATTAATTTCATAAGGTGAGGTATGACTGTATTAACATCCTCGAAGTTATATTTTGATTCATGCGTGTTTGTGTTGTCCTGCATTCGAGGCTTGAATGCTCAGAAAAATGTCTGTTTTCACCTACCCCCTGTCCCTGCCTACTGTTATGTAGATATTGGTGATTATTTAAAAAAAAAATAAATTAAAAATCTGATTCCACGTAGGGTGCACAAATGCTTGCCTGAGCAGCTAGTCCCTTCTACATTCTGTTTGAATCCAGGAGCGTCTAGAACCTGAGCGTGAAAAACTCCGTCCAACCGCAGCACGTGTCTCAAATGGAGAAGACATCTTTTGAAAATTCTCGTATCATTCAGAACAAACTGTATAACTTTTAGCTTTGATTGTTGATACTACAGAAATGTTTCTGTTTGTCTGTCCCCTGTGTTATTTTTGTTCTTTTTTATTGCTAAGCGCCCATGTTTGTTTTGACAAGAAAAGACCATGTTTCTCTCTGATTGGTTAATCCAACTGTCAATCACACCCAACTCAATTACAGAAGGACACGGACAAGACTCAAATTTGCAGTTTTTTTCAACAATAAAAACACATAATTAAACAAGTCAAGTCAGGGGTGTCAACTGACTCGTTTTTATATTATCAGGTCATTTTACATCTATATTCGGGTTTACAATGAACACAATGTACAGTCATTATCTAAATATCAGACCCCCCAGGATTTTTTTGTGATTGTTGCGGGCTAAAATGCCTGAATTTACGGGAGCTTTTCCAAAAAGTTGCGATGAAAGTTGCTTTGCTTTTAAGGTTTTTGTTGCGATTTTGTTGCGGGAGGAAGTGAAAGTTGCGATAAATAGTTGCGATTTTCCCTTTTTGTAATTAAAATTGAGTAATATTTTGAATACTGAGTTATTACTGACAAAGAATAATACAAAGACACAGAGATCACAGATATGGTCCTAAAACAACCTTACCAATATCGAAAATAAATTACTACTAGGAGGGGAACTGTTTCGCCCGGTCTTTTGCTGTTATTTTAGTCTGGCCGCAGACATGTTTCTTTGCCATTAGAAGCCATGTCTCAATCCCCAGAGCGCGCGGCTCGGAGCGTGGCCCGAAGGGCATGTGCGTCATACATTTCGACAGTACACCGGCGCGACGACTGCTGTCCCACTTTTTTGTCCCATGCACAGTTAACACGCGGTCTGAAGACCGCAGTCATTAAGCGGTCCGCGGACTGCAGTCGGGGCTGAGCAAGTGTGCACCGACTTGACTCCAGTCTGAGCCCCCTTCAAACCACGCTCCGAACTGTGCGCTCTGGGAACTGGGGACACGGCCGCAGTTTCGTTTTGTCACACGGAAGTAAGGCAGAAGGAAGTTGGTCGGCGTTCAATACGTCGCCGATGATTGGTCAAAATTAGTTAAAAATTGCGGGAAAGTTGCGGTGATTGGTCAAAATTGCAACACCGCCCTGAATTCACGGGGATTGGCTGAAGTTGCAAATCACAACATTGCGAATTCCTGGAGGGTCTGAAATATGTTCTAGTTACTAGTGTGTATTCTGTTAGTAGTACCTAGCTGGAGGATTGGACTGGGGTAACCAAAGCACTCATACTGAGAGTCTATTAATTTAATAAAATTTTAGTCCTTTTTGTACTATGACTATAAAACAACTCTAATGCCTGTAATTATGTCATGTTTTAATTACTGTAATAACCATGAGCTAAAATAGATGGTTAATTATAGACTTCATAGATTATAGGCTGCAAGTAATAAAAGCGGTTCACCATTTTTGAATTGTTCTGATTTTGGCCTAATTGTCTGAATTTTGAAAGATTATAATATTTCTTGGTTAATGCTTTACATGCTGAAAGTCCTAGCTCACACATCGCATTAGCACAGCTAAGGTGGGTAAAGTGTCTTGCACAAGGACGCCGACATGACACGCATACCCTTGTCTGACCTGGGATTGAACCATCAGCCTTCCCCCCAAAAAGACATTTTAATTCATAATTTACCTGATTTGATGTCATTGGTACTTGCTTCTCCAAACTGACAAAAATTTAACTTGATGTTATGTGCTGTTCTGTTATGCTATTTCTTTTTAAAACTTTTTTTATGCATGTCTCTTCAAAATGGAATTGCTTTGCCTGGAATGTTCCAAATTCCATACTGGTGTTCCATTTTGGTGCTGTATCAAGGGCAGTCACTGCCAGCTCAGTCCTTGTTATCTTCGTCAGAGGTATAATATTCCCTACAACAGAAGCATAGCTAGACTGGACTAGATTGTATTAGACTGGAATGGACAACATTATCACAGTGCCTTAAGGGTTCATGTTTACTATAATTGATGCCACAACAGGGAGCACTAAATTAAAATAAATAAAATGCATAAATATAACATAACAACATAATATAACATAGCATAGAGTGGAGAAAATATTTGACCAGTTGTTGATTTTGTAGGTTTGCCCACTGACAAAGAAATTAACAGTCTGTAATTTTAATAGTAGATTTATTTTAACATTGAGAGATAGAATATCAAAAAGAAAATCCAGAAAATCACATTGTAGAAAATATATTAATTGATTTGCTTTTCATTGTATGAAATAAGTATTCGATCCCCTACCAACCATTAAGAGTTCTGGCTCCCACAGACCAGTTAGACACTCCTGAACAACTCGTCACCTGAATTAAAGACTCCTGTTTTAACTAGTCACCTGTATAAAAGACCCCTGTCCACAGAATCAGTCAGTCAGACTCCAAACTCTCCAACATGGGAAAGAGCTGTCAAAGGATGTCCGGGACAAGAGTGTAGACCTGCACAAGACTGGAACGGGAGACAGCTGCTGATGCAACAGTTAGAAAATTTAAGAAATACAAAATGACTATCAGTTGACCTCAGTCTGGGGCTCCACACAAGATCTTACCTCTTGGGGTTTCAATGATCATGAGAACACTGAGAAATCAGCCTAGAACTACACGGGAGGAGCTAGTCAATGATCTCAGCTGGGGCCACAGTCACTAAGAAAACCACTGGAAACACTTTATGCCACAATGGATTAAAATCCGGCAGTGCTCAGAGTCCCCCTGCTTAAGAAGGCAAATGTGCAGGCCCACCTGAAGTTTGAATGATTTAGAGAGTGATTGGGAGAAGGTGCTGTGGTCAGATGAGACCAGAATCGAGCTCTTTGGCATTAATTCAATTCCCTGTGTTTGGAGGAAGAGAAATGCTGCCTATGACCCCAAGAACACCGTCCCCACTGTCAAGCATCTGATCATGATCTGCAAAGAAGACTGTATAAAATTTCCTTCTGATATGTGCACAAACCTGGTCATCAACTACAAGAAACATCTCACCTCTGCTGCAAACAAGTACTTTTGTTACTTTTTTTTTTGGTTAGAGGGTTCAAATACTTATTTCACTCAATGAAATGCAAATCAGTTTATATATTTTCTGGATTTTCTTTTTGATATCCTATCTCTCAAGGTAAAAAAAAAAAAAAAAAAAAAAATACCATTAAAATTATAGACTGTTCCTTTCTTTGTCAGGCAAACTTACAAAATCAAGGGATCAAATACTTATTTTGCCCACTGTAAAATTACATCACATTACATAACATAATGTCATAACACAGGGGTGTCAAACTCATTTTGGTCCGGGGGCCGTATCCAACCTACTTTGATCCCAAAGGGGCCGGATCAGAAAACTCATGGAATATATACCCCAAAAATAGCAATAATTACAGAAGTCTTTTTTATTTGATGAACTCTTTCTTTTACAAAATATTATAATATTATGAACAGCCTGAAACTTTAAGAAAAATGTCATTTCAACACAATGTTTTAACATGAACTTGTATGCATTTCACAGAATTTAGTCATGCTTTCTTTTTGCTCCTGAAACTTGGCATCTTTTAGCTGCACAAGTGCATCAATATCCTTGAGCACTTGTTGCAAACACATCAAGTGTACAGGCTTCCCATTCCCCTCTGTGAACAAATAGGAGTTAGTCCATTTTTCTTATAAAATCCTGCACTCTGCGTTCACTTTTGTCATTTTTGACATTTTGCTGATGAGGGTGTCACGGTCAACAGTCAAAACAATGGTCCTTTAAGAGCGTTTGGAAAGAGAGGAGTCTTCATTTGTGCTGCTCTGGTGGGAGGGGCCACGCACAGAGGAGCTGGTGGGAGGGGCCACGCACAGGCGCTGGAGACGCTGCTATGCTAAACTGCGCAGAAAAGAGGTGCAGAAAATCACCAATATTTTAATAGAAAATTGAAATATAATTAAAATATTTTAATAGAAAATCAGCCGAGGGTCAGATTAAAGGTCGTTGAGGGCCGAATCCGGCCCCCGGGCCGCATGTTTGACACCCCTGTCATAACATAACATTCCAGTACATAACATAACAACATAGTATATCATCTATCCATTTTCTTATCCAACATAAAATAAAAACATAACAACAATGTTACAAAACAACATAACAGTAACATAGCATAATAACATTACATTACATTACATAATAACATTACAACATAACAACATAAAAAATAAGAAAGAAAAGTGTCTTTTAGCATAACAAGTCCATTTGTGAGTCCAGGCGAGGAGAGAAAACCAAACCCAGCCTCGGTCCCTGTACGTTTGCTGTTAAATGTGCTGTTTGGTGCAGGACAGTGTAGCAGTGACAGGGGAGATGTAACAGTGTGGGATGTGGAAATAACAATAGCGATGGTGGACAGACAGATAAGAGGTGACAAAGCCCCTCTCACAGCTCTGCAAGAGCGGGAAAACAAGCCAGGGAGTGTCCTCTAAGAGAAGGCTGGACACAAGTAAAAAAAAAAAAGTAAGATATGTGCTTGAAGTGGAACAAGTTGTTTTTTTGCTGGTTATTCTTGAGTTACTTTTGAATTTTGCTTTAATGTCTAATTGTGAGACAGGACCAGCTACAAGGAAGTAGGTCTGGATGATAAAGTCAGTGTCATATCCTTATATATCTATTTATAATTTGAAGTCTAAGTGAGCCAAGGTGATGAATTATATATTTTTATTTAGCTTGTTCTTTTTGTTGTTACTGAAAACTGTTTTTGTTTAAGGTAAGTATGAATTTTTGACCTTTTTTGAGAACATTTTAAGATCAGGTCAAAGAACTACAACAAATTGTTATAGGGGATATTGGTTAGTTGTATTGTGTTCATTATCTTATTCAAATAAACAATGTTAGGGCGTTGTCTCCATGGAGACGTTATTGCTTTGCCTAAGAAGTTTCACATTATGGCATCCTTTCCATCTATGATTTATTCTATTACAGGCTTTTTATTATTTAGGACATACCTTGGAAAACATGTATTCTTACTCACCTATTGCTTGGTCTGGTGGCATCTTCTTCCTGTCTCCACGGAGATAGATATGTATAAATCTATACTGCGGAACATTCTAGGCATATACATAACAGCTACGTGGAGACAAACAATTAGTGGACCCTTCATCAGAAAAGTGTGTTAAAAGTCCATACACCGTTAGCCCAGGAATTGCCAAACTCTATTGAACAGAAGATAAACGGTAACTTAAAAATACCACTACATGACATCACAAGGTGGAACAGAACATTCTGAGCTTTGGAGACGTAGACAAACTAACAAAGGATTTTCAGGCATGTTTTTGATGACATAATAACACAACTTAAAGCTCACAAGAGTAAATTTTGCTTCTAAAAATTCTAAAACAAAACAAAAAAAATCTTACTTTTAGTCTCTGATACTGCATTCTAACTTGGATCCCCATGACAACTACAGTAGTACACCTATTTGCTTTAGCTCCGCTTAGACCAATAAGTCCACCTTACATCCTTTTCCGCATTCCTTATCTTGTTTTATCCACAGTGATCCGATGCAAAACACAGCGGAAGAATTAAGCAATTTACCACCGGCCTGCACACCAAAAGATAACCTATCTCCCCCCTCTATCTCCACCGATACCCTCTAATAAAGAGGTGAGCGTATACAAGCCCACTACGCACCATCGACCCATGTCTTCACCAACGCCAGTCAGCAAAACCAGCCTCCCTGCGCGCAATTTCACACAGAGACAATGGCAATTTGGAGATAGCATCTAAGCTAGCACCCTGGAACGCAATCTCGAGAGGACTGTGACTGATGTCCGGCCATTTCTCCGTGTCCCCCCACCGCGCTCTCCCGAGTCGGCTCAACTTTGACCAAAGGGAAGGCCGTAGGGTGAGTGAATCGAACTGTACGCGATGGTGGCGATTCCCGAGGGGGATTGGAAGTGTAAATGGGGGGAGATAGGGGGAAGGGGGCGTATTGAGCGAAGTAGGGGCATTAGCATATGGACTTGTTCAGGATAGAAGATAACCGCAATGGTGTTTAAAAAGGCGGAATCGATGGAGGGCGGCGATGATGGCGTCGGAGAGAGGGGAGGTCACGGTGGGGAGCGGGCCTATGGGATGTCCTAGGCAATAACAGTTACAGTGTGGGGAGGGGGGAGGATGCAAAAGGGACAGAGGAGAGCAAGGACACACAACGGGATTGGTTGTCCTAGAGAAACATCAGTAATTTCTTCAAATGGTGTTGCGATTACACATGTTAAAAGCGCACTATGTAATTTTTCTGATGGAAGGTCTACTTGCAGGTCAGCACTGACAGCTCAGCTCCACATAAACATCATGGTGTAGGATGAATGGTGAAGTGGTTCCTTGATGTAAAGCGCTTTGAGTTGAAAAACTCAAAAATTGCAATATGACCGTTTACCAGGTCAAGTTAGATGTCAGATCTGTGGAGAGGTGAGTCCACTCACAGTAAGAATATATTTCATGTGTTCTGGGTAATAAAAACACCTTTAATTGAATAAATGCAATATATAAATATTAGGGCTGTCAAACGATTAATTTTCTTGATCACAACTAATCTCAGAAATGTCATAGTTAATCGCGATTAATCGCCTTCACGTTATTTTGGTCTTTACGAAAGAAAATCTTGCAGTAAGAAACCGTTCGAAATCTATAAGTTAAATAATGAGCTCACAATGCAATAGTATTTCTCAGACCATTTTAAACTTTTCTCATTTCAAAAAAGTGCAGAGAAAGGAAAAAGTAACAATGAACCAGTAATAGTGCTTACTTTGAGAAATTGTAAATTAATATGAACACACAAAAAAGGGCTGAAAAAGTGCCATGTAGACCCAGTTGTCTATACTTCAGATAAGTATAACCATAAATAACCAATAAATAAAATAAAATAAAATAACAATACAAAGCACTTCATAACTTAAAATATGGTGGTATTGAAACTCTGCTTGATCACAGGGTGCATTTTACTTTAGCAGCAGTCGCTGCTCGCCTCCGTGACTCGTGATGTCCGGTGCTGCTGCTAATATTCAGAGCT
This sequence comes from Paratrypauchen microcephalus, assembly GCA_036785185.1. Lineage (NCBI taxonomy): Eukaryota > Metazoa > Chordata > Actinopteri > Gobiiformes > Gobiidae > Paratrypauchen > Paratrypauchen microcephalus. The sequence goes on along the minus strand of JAVJIX010000147.1, from coordinate 1,941,804 downwards.
AGCACGAAACCAGGAAATAGAGGTCCCGCACACGGCTGCTTTAATCCACCTGGTCTACACAAAGGTTTAGTCCAGGTCTAAACCTGAAGACAACAGGTTTAGTCCTTTAGTCTTGGTCCAGTCCAGGTTTAGACCTTGGTCTAGGCCTGGTATAGTCCCGCTTTAGTCCTGGGTCTACGGTCTCATGACGTAGAACAGTGTTACACTATAACAAAAAGTTACACTAGCAAACTCAAAATAGCGTGTTTAACCGAAAATGAGTTTAATTAATACAACCAAATGAGCTGCATATGGATGGCAGAATTGCGGAAAATGCTGGCAAACTCTGATCGCGATTAAAAAAATTGTTCGATATTCCCAGCCCTAATAAATATATATCAGTTTAATGCCATAATATGGACCATTCCAAGCAAAGCAACAACTTATCATTGGACATTTAACAGTCCAACTGGGTTTATATTATCAGTCTTAAACTTTCTTTATTAAAAATGCATAATATTTGATTCATAGTAAGTGTTCATGAATATAAACAAAAGTAAAAATGTAACAACACCAAAATGCAATCAAAGATGCCCTATGATATGGTATGGTTTATTTATTTGCACAGGGACAGTGCACAAAGTTTCATTGACCTTTGAAATAAACAAAAGAAAGATGCAGGTGCCAAGTTATACCAAAAATGCTAATTTCCACCTGTAGTCTCGGGACAGGTTGATGTTGATTAAATATACTGTAACAGAGATTGTAAATGGGTAATAGACCAGTGCATAAGAATAATCACATGTGCATACATATCAGAAAAAATTCCGACCCTTACTATGCCATTTCTAAAAAAACTTTATACATCCATATACACACTCACCAGTCCTAGCCTCACTTACACACAATCATCACTAATGAGTGCAAATTCGATGTGCAAACGTTTGAAAACTTGGTAAACTATGTACCAAATGTTTGTCTTCCTGTTTCATTTTCCCCATAGAGATGTTATTGATTTGCCAGGAATGTTCCACAGTATGGTATTAAGCTCATGCATCTCCATAGAGACATGGCCGACCAAGATACAGGTCAGATCACATTCACATAGTCCAGCAGAGTTACCTAGTGCACCTTTAATATTTTTCATGTTCAATTTTAAAGGCTCTGTATTACCCAAAATTGACTCTTTTGGCTTAATTGAGCTTTAAGTCATGTTCGATGCTGTTACCTCATCAAAAACAGACCTGGAGTTGTGTTTTGTTTCATTCACACATGTTTGAGTAACGATTTATTATTAGTCTGTCTACATCTCCAAACCTCAAAATGCTCTGTTCCACCTTGTGATGTCATGCAGCAGTAGTTTTCAAGTTAAAAGCTCCTTTTACCTTTAGTTCAGTACAGATTGTCAATTCCAAGACTGAAATCATCCAAAGGATTCTAGTGAAGGTGCATGGAGTTTAAAAACACACTGGAGCACTTCCTGTATTAGCCTTCAGGTATGTTTATGATGAGGAAACAACATTATAACAGGTCAGAAAATAGCATAATATGGGCCTTTTAAAGGTCCCATGGCATGAAATTTTCACTTTCTGCGGTTTTTGAACGTTAATGTGAGCTCCCCTACCCTGTTTAGGCCCCCCCCCCCATGGTTAAAAGTTGCGAAATGTCTAAACTGAGCATTTGCGATCCTTTTCTGCGTTACAAAAAATCGGAGCTCAAACGGGCGATTTTGAACAAGGCACCTTATTGACGTCAGATCGAAAAAAGAAATGCAAATGCAGTTCCACCCCCGTCTGTCTGAACTCAGCGTCTCTGTAAATCACGCCCAGAGAGTTTGGACTGCGAATGCGCTAGGCAATGCGAAATGCGTTTTTTTATTTGCCTGGAGGCACGTCCGAGTGTTTCTAGGCTCGGAAGTCCTTTATCTGAGCCTCTGGACCTTTGAACAGCAGTGGTTTAATTTTATTTTCTGTGGAAATGTGTTTATTTTTCATTGGAACGATTCATATCTCTCCCCCCGTGCAAAAACACGGAAATGGATCAGCTGAGAGCTACAGCGGAGAGCGGAGAGTTTGGCCATGCCCCCACCCTCTACTATTGGCCATCTCTTTTCTCCTCATTTGCATTCAAGCAACAACGCCCATTATGGCCTGTTCAGAGAGGAAAAAAAAATACTCTTTCTCATCTTATCTCTGTTTCTCATGCACTAAGTGTTGATTTTGAAGAAGGATTCATTTACAGTATTAGGGAACCATTAAGGAGCCATATAAAAGCATCAAGAAGTACCATGTCATGGGATCTTTAATAAAACAAGCACTTTACATTATAACAAATGACAAAAATCCAATTAGAATCCAAATAAATTGTTGACAAGTTATTTCACTCACACTATGACCCTCACATCTCACCTGAGCATCTCCCCTTTTATGCTAACCAGCCTCACTTTTTCCACACACTTAAGCTAGCTCTCCACAGCCCCGCTCGAGTACTGCCTATTGTAAATGCGTCTGCACCCACATCCCATCGTCAGATCTTTGAAGTTAATCAGGGTTTTTATGTGGGAGACATCAAACCTCCTTCACCCGCTGAGGTTAAAACGCCAGCGCACAAATCTAGGCAAGGGCACCTTCATTGGAGCACCCTGTTCATTTACAAGTCTGACCACGGGGCCCCACATCACCCTTCGGAGCTATGGGGAGTATAAATCACTTCATTCAATGGTGACAACTTAACAACTGCTCAAACAGCTCAAACAGCACTCAGCTCGGCTAGACTTAAATATACTGCATATTTAAGTCTCAAGTACTTTCTGGAAGTTAGAATATAAATTACTAGCAGGACAATCAATCTATGTAGGTTAAGTGTCCTGTTGAGGGCTCCATGGCAAATGCCGATACCAGTTGTTTAGAATCCAGAGCAAACAATGGCTGATACCCTATACTGATATTTTTGGATGAAAATGTAGGGCCAATTTGATTATCTTATTTTATGTCATTGAAATTTACTACGAACACCCTCCAAACCCTTTTTTTTTTTACCACAAACCTATAAGAGAGCTGTGAAATCAAGCTATCTCTGTATGAAAGTATGTATTTTTTGGCAGCAGATTGACCAAAACAAAATATCGGCCTACGCTGGAAATTTAAGGCTGACAGCCAATACTCAAAAAAAAAAAAAAAAAGTCCAAATATCATCCTGATATACTGTACAAGCCAACCTATATATATTAGTCTATCTTTAGTGAACACCTTGCTGGGGACAAAGAGAGAGCATTCATCTGTGGGAAGTGGGATTTGAACCACCAACCTGCGGATCAGTGGATAAACGATCCACCAACTGAACTATTGCCACCTACTTAAGACAGTGGAAATACTTTCAGACCATACTGATTTACGCCATTGCACCTCTCTTGTGCTTAGACCAGGGGTCGGCAACCCGCGGCTCTTTGATCCCTCTGATGCGGCTCAGTACAGCGGTCCCTCGTTTATCATGGGGGTTACGTTGTAGAAATAACCCACGATAGGCAAAATCTGTGAAGTAGTCAGTTTTATATTGCGTGTATAAATATGCGTGTATTTCACAGTTCCTCTGACCGAGGCGCCGCTGCGCTGTTGCGGGTTTTGTTGGGGAGAAAACTTGCAAACATACAGCACTTCAGAGCAGTGACGGACTGGGATCATCGGCCCTGGCAATTTACACCTACAAGCGGCCCCGTAGTCTGTGGAACGGGGGGTGTATGTGTTCTACAGCTCTGCACCAAACACAGAACTGTAGTGAGAACGCATCCGTGCGCTCTCAGGACTGGTTCAGCCGCCTGGACTCCAGGTTCCACCAGTTCGTTATGCGCAAACATTGCCGCTACTTCCCGATGCGCATTGACCACCCGGAGAAGTGTGCGCGCGGTCAAATCCGTAATAGAGCACAGCCTCGGCCCTTCTGGCATGTGCTCAAATGCCAGACCGCTCAGTCTTCAGAGTCACACTGCTCGTGATCGAACATTTAAATAAATTTGGCAAACTGAACACATTCTGTACAGGAGACACGGAGGAGAATGACAAAGACAAAGGTCTACAGTCCTTTAGCCAATCAGGATGCAGAACACAATACATGTTGATAACCTATGAAAAATCAGCGAAACAGCAAGGGACCACTGTATTTAATTAAAATGTATTTTATTTTAGTTCGTTCATATTCAAAATGTAATTCTATATCACAAAGGTAAAAAAAAGCCGTTATATGCAGTATTATTTCATTTTAAATTTCAAAAGGGTTTTGCGGCTCCCAGTGTTTTCTTTACTGTGGGAAACGGGTCCAAATGGCTCTTT